>QNUK01000031.1:1606220-1943720 GCA_013621035.1 Clarias magur | reverse complement strand
TTTATGCAGTTAGTGCCAACTTTGGCCATCTGTGTGCCTCGGTAGAAATGGAGATTTATCAAGCTACATTTTTTCCAGTCTTCAGCTATCTAGTTTTGGTGAGCCTGTCCCCACTGCAGCCTCAGCTTTGGGTTCTTGACATGGTCTTCTACTGTTATAGCCACCTTAAGTTTTGACATTTGGGGATGCTTTTCTGCTCACCAGAATTCTACAGTACATCTGGCTTGAATTGTACATTGACTTTGTCCAAGTTATCAACAAGGCATTTTGTTTTTTCTTTTAAGTAACCCCTAGAGACTGTTGTGTGTGAAGAATTTCTGCCTCCAACATTTATCAACATTTATGCCATGGTCAACATCAGTGAGATCATATTAATCTCCATTCTGATAGTAAATGTAAACATTAATTATTGCTGCTCGCCCGTTCCTACAAGATTTTATGCACTGTGCTGCAGCTACACAATTGACTGATTAGGGAACTGCATGAATGTATAGTTGTACCAGTGTTCCTAAAAAAGTGCTGTGTATGTATCCACTGCCTATAATAAATAAATGCATACATACATAAATAAAATTGCACAGTAATATTTCATTCGACCAGGTCAAGATTTGATTACAGCATGCAGTGAGGTGGCCAACTCATGCTCCCAGAACCACTCTTACACAAGTTCTGGAATATGTCAATGCCATTGGGAAAAAAAAAAACAAAAAAAAAAACATATTGATGCAATATCCTGGTTCAGTACATTCTGGTAGTCAGCTGAATGCTGTGACAGTGGCTTGTACAGTGTGCACAATGCATGATGGATGCATAAATTCATGTGCATCTCTTCTTACCCTGACACACACTTCACCCCATTGCTTCTTTAATGTTCCCTAGCATTTAAAAAAAATCCGATTAGACTCACTAACAAGTTCTTTTCATAATTTTTTTGCAGTCTCAATAGTCCCAATGAGTTCTTGTCACATTATGCAAGTGAAAATGCTTATGACATGTACATCAATCATCCATACCAGTAACACCACCATCAGGTGAACCAAATAATATTGATTATACCAGTAAACTGGTGACAGGATCCATGGGCACCAAAGACAGTCTGACTGCTAAGTCAGCCTGCTCGTATTTGCCCCAGCCGACAAAGAGCCCAAGGCTGCCAACCCGGCCTCCCAACTCAGCAGATCTTAATCTGATTGAGCACCCATGCAGCAGACAAACAAGCCTGAACCAATGAGGGGACATGCAACCCATCAAACTCAAAGGATCTGCCACGAGTGTGCCAGACGCCAAAGCACACACCCTGGCCCTGAGCCCTGAGGCCAGAGTTACCTTGATGGCACATGGAGAACCTAAAACCCAGTTGGTTTTAATATTAATGGTTTTAATATCGCGGCTGATTAGTAAGTAACAACAGCCAATCAGTTGCTTATTTAAGTCACAAAGGTCAGCTGTTCCGGAATAGATCTTGCAAGAACAGTATTGTCAAGTGCATTTTCAAAACCCATCATCAAGCACCATGATGAAACTGGCTCTCATGAAGACCTTCCCAGAAAGCAAGGCCAAAACTTACTTCTGCTGCAGAGAAGTTCATTTAAAGTTACCAGCCTCGGAAATCACAAATTAACCAACATAAGTAGCAGACATATCTCAATATCAACGGATATTCAACTGAATATCAACTCAAAAGAGATTAATGCAGAAGATGTCTCCATAAAAGTCTGCATATTGGTCAGAACTTGCTCTTTAAATGATATCTTTATGTTTTATATATTGGAGGACGAGAAACCAGTCTCAGAAAAATTTCTGCCCGTATGTTTGTATCGCTGTCCAGCTGAATTTGTCACAGCATCACGCTAAACTGGCTGGACAGAATTTAATGAAACTTTGCTAGTCTTTCGGTATTTGGCTGAAATGAAATCTGTGGAATAAATGATTTCAAAATGTTGAGTAGAAGGGAAGTTATGACCAGTTTTGTGCCAGATTACATCACAGTATCTAGCACTTACACTTTTGGACAAATTTAGAGCTTTTTCCCCCTCACAGTGGGCGTGGCCATAGGGTCACTCAACAGAGCCAATCAACATGATTGTTTGCCATATTCACAGTGTATACAGAAAACTAGTGTAATGCCCAAATACTCAAACATGCAACGCAGCATGGATTACTCAAAAAAAAAATTTACATAACACTATAAAAGCTGAACCTTGCACCATAAAATAAATCAAAATGTTGAGTAGTAATTACTGTATGTTAAAGGTTATTTTTAGCTTTAACCTTTTACCTATATTTCTACAAACTTTAAAAGCATGCAGATTAGTATAATTTGTCATTCCTAAACTGTAGTGTATGAATGAGTGTGTGAGTCTGTGTGTGTGTGTAGGTGCCCTGCCATAGATTGGCACCCCATCCAGGGTGTACCCCGTCTCGTGCCTTAAGTTTCCTGGGTTAGGCTCCAGGCCCCCCATAATCCTGTATACAAGATAAAGTAGTATAGACAGTGAGTGAGTGAGTGAGTAATAAAGAAAAGTTTTGTCTATACATTTAGCAGAGCTTTCAATGATATCCTTATGTTTCATACATTGGAGGACCCAAAACCAGTCTCAGAAAAATTTAGTTCTGTATGTCTGTCCAGCCACATTTTGTCACAGCATCAGGCAAAACTGGCTGAATAGAAATTGTATGAAATTTTGGCAGTTGTTAGATATTTGTCTGAAATTAAACCTGCACCATAAATAAATAAAAAAAAAGTTGAGTAGAAGGGATGTTATGAGCAGTATCTATCACCTTTTTGGACAAATATAGCTCTTTTTCCCTCAAGGTGGGAGTGGCTATACACATCCCTCAACAGAGCAAACCAACGCAATGGTTTCCTTGCAGAGGACGCATAAGACATAGAAATTACGATAATGCATGTAAAAGGTGCTCGAATCCTCACCAAACAGAAATGAAAAGGATGACACCATGATAAAAGGAAAAGTACACTATGAAACCTGAACCTTCTAAGATAAATGGAAAGATCAATGTATGTTTATTCTTCCTGCGGGAAGCTTAGAACCAGTTTGTCTCATACATGGCGCTAATATCAAACAGTAATGTAAAGCTCCTCTATGATATAAAACATGAGTCATTAAAGCAAACATATCTGTATCAGTCTGAGGTGTGGGCATGTAAAATACCCAAACTAAGAGCTCTGTGTTATGCGCTAAAATCAAAATGTTGAGTAAAAGTGATGTTATGAACAGTTATGTGCATATGTGCAAAATTAATGATCTACTTTAAAATAAACTACTAATTAATACTAATAGTAAGCTACTTACTCAAATCTAAACACCTGCAGCAATAGATATTAATTAGAAAAGCTGAACTGAATATTTTTACTGGGATTACTTCATATATTCACCACCGAAATAACAGTGGTGAAATGGTACAAGTGAATTTTTAACACTAACACTAATATATATTAATACATACATACATACATACATACATACACACACACACACACACACATACATACATACATACAGGGTGGGCAATTTATTTGGATACACCTTAATAAAATGGGAATGGTTGGTGATATTAACGTCCTGTGGCACATTAGTATATGTGAGGGGGCAAACTTTTCAAGATGGGTGATGACCATGGTGGCCATTTGGAAGTCGGCCATCTTGGATCCAACTTTTGTTTTTTCAATAGGAAGAGGGTCATGTGACGTCATGTGTTGATATCTGGTGAACGCAGTAACCGGGTCATTGCAGCAGATTTCAATGCAAGACACCCTACGAGACCACCCATCTCCCATGCTACAGTTAGCAAACTGCTTGCTAAGTTTCGTGAAACTGGTTCAGTGTTGGATTTGCCAAAATGTGGACGCATGAAAACTGTCACTAATGAACAAACATCAGTGGCTGTCCTAGCTTCATTCAGCAAGAGCCCACAGCGTAGCACTCGCCGCATGTCACTGGAGAGTGGCATTAGTCGAACATCCCTTCGGCGGATATTAGCTACTCACAAATGGCACCCTTACAAACTCCAGCTACTGCAGCATCTCAACGAGGATGACCCAGATCGGCTCACACATCTTCATTCTGCGTTCTGCGATAGCTGCGTTCACCAGATATCAACACATGACGTCACATATCGTCACATGACCCTCTTCCTATTGAAAAAACAAAAGTTGGATCCAAGATGGCCGACTTCCAAATGGCCACCATGGTCACCACCCATCTTGAAAAGTTTGCCCCCTCACATATACTAATGTGCCACAGGACGTTAATATCACCAACCATTCCCATTTTATTAAGGTGTATCCAAATAAATTGCCCACCCTGTATGTATGTATGTATGTGTGTGTGTGTGTGTGTGTATGTATGTATGTATGTATGTATGTATTAATATATATTAGTGTTAGTGTTAAAAATTCACTTGTACCATTTCACCGCTGTTATTTCGGTGGTGAATATATGAAGTAATCCCAGTAAAAATATTCAGTTCAGCTTTTCTAATTAATATCTATTGCTGCAGGTGTTTAGATTTGAGTAAGTAGCTTACTATTAGTATTAATTAGTAGTTTATTTTAAAGTAGATCATTAAATTCGCACATATGCACATAACTGTTCATAACATCACTTTTACTCAACATTTTGATTTTAGCGCATAACACTGAGCTCTTAGTTTGGGTATTTTACATGCCCACACCTCAGACTGATACAGATATGTTTGCTTTAATGACTCATGTTTTATATCATAGAGGAGCTTTACATCACTGTTTGATATGCACACGCACACACCCAAGTCCATCTGCCTCCTTTATGATTCTAATGTATGGGGGAAAGTACAACCACAAATCGATCAATTATTCATATAAATTAACAAAACAATTCCTAGAAATTTCAGGGCAGTGTAAAAAGTCTGTTCTCTCTCACAAAGAATGGCTTTCTATATATAGACCTCTGGGTTGAAACTGTGTGGCTTCTTTTACATTACGTTGTACATCCTGTTTTTCTCGATTGGGCTGCAACTGGATCTCAGCAGCCAAAGAGGCTGATAAAGCCATCATTATCAAATATCACATGGGTTAGGATGTCAAGGGAGAGAAAAGCACACATACACTTTCACACACACAAAAAGAGAGATTGAGAGAGAGAGAGAGAGAGAGAGAGAGAGAGAGAGAGAGATGACACAAACTAATAGAATCTCACTCCATCACTGCAGCACCCAGTTTACCAACAGATTGTAGCTGGTAATTTTAAATGTCTAAATCGTGATAGACTAATAAAAACAAATGAACAATATTTACGGCAGGACACCCACCAGATAGCTGTCTATCTCTAAACGGTCAACACTGAGTTAGAGGAATGAAGCCCTGAGGGCATCTGTGACATTTTTCCATCTCACAGAGCCAAAAAAAAAAATAGCATGATCTTATAATGAAAAATATACAGTATTATTCCATTTGAAATCATCCTCCCTTCTGCTAACGTGTGACCTTTAAAAAAAATAAAATTGTCATATAGTAACTGTGCAAAAGACAAATCGCTGAACATATTACTGGACAAACACGAACGGAGACCGACCCCTCCTTTTTATCTCGTGACAGAGAAGGGAAAGGAAAGACACCAGGTGACTATGAATCAAACAGTGACAAAATAATAAAATTCCACAGTGATAAGCAGGATTTCCATTCGGGCCAAAATTCGCTGACAAGGTCTTTAGGTTTCCTGGGGCGGGGTAGGCTGTTTTTTGGCATAAAACCTGGTGTCAACCTTTGAAAGGAAGAGACTTCAGTTGACTCTTGAAACAATACCGGGCTTGCATTCCTTCTAATTATACTCAAACGAGAAACAATGATAGTTAAGACATAAAGTTAGTAAAAGTGAGGGAATTCTGCAAAGTGTTGGTTTCTGAGTAAAGCGACTTTCCTTAACAGTATACTGTATTAAAATACACTGGTCATATCAGTTTGCCTGAAAATGTTATAAACATACAATTAGAAGATGATTAACGATAAAAAAGTGTTAAGCTTTTCCAAACATCATGTTTAAAGGCGTATTGTTTAACATTAATTGAGCTGAGCCCATGACTGCAGGCAGAACACCTTGATCTGATCATTTAAAGTGTCTTTTTTGTGTCCAATATATAGAAACAACACAGTAAACACAACTATAATATCTTATAGCTTGTGGTACTCTATGCTAGTCATTTGATGTAAGGCATTTACAGTTTAACTGCCTAAAGCTTTAATCATAATATCATTAATAACATCATGAAGCGCTTGATCATAAAGCTACATTGTCAACCTAACAGAGGAAAACCACAAGCATAGATGAACAGCATGTTATTACGTAAAAGCTGAAGTTACAATTCGAAGGAAAATCTGCATAACAGAACCAGTGCATTAATATCATAAGCGATCATGAGTGTCACTGGCTCATTTTAAAGCTCAGAGCAGCATTCGCACAAGGTGCGTCTCCGAGGTCACGACATCAAAGTTAAACTGTGAGACTTGACATCACCGCTTCCCGGCTTTGCCCTTGACTTCAGAGTTAAATTGTCAAAGGCCTAACAAAGTCTTGTTCATTTACTCTCCCCTTTTCCAGACCTCCCTGTTCTGGCAAGCTGCCACCATGCCCCCAGTCACCTTCCTTCACAGTATGCATGTGCACTATGTAGAAACAGGGACAAAAAGATAGAACTGGTGAAATCGTCCTTCCTTTCCAGGACAGAACTATGTTTTTTTTTTTTTTGTCAGGTCACAAAATCCTTATCAAAGTTAAATAGGCTCCTTAAGGACTAACAGATGAGGGAGAAAGTGTATTTACGCAGACCTTGGTACTTTTTATTATAGTTAAAGAATTATTGTATTTGCTATAACAGGGTAGAATGGAACGGCGAAAACCTGCAAGTTTCTCACACTGATAATTTGGTATTTCGGTAATCTTTAAAAACCATCATAACCATTGAAACTGCTTTAACTGCTGAACTATAAAAACAACAGAATTTTATCCAGAATCATCATTTACATTAATATTTTTTTTAAAGAGCAGAGATTATAACGAGAGCAGGGAGTTTGAGGAGAAAGTCCTCACATCATTTCTTCAGTCTATGGGATTGTGTGTGGGGGGAATGACTGTCAGTATCAAACCACAGAACATCCCACCCACCCCCTACCCCTACACACACACACACACACACACACACACACACACACACACACACACACACACACACACACACACACACACACACACACATGTGGTCTCAATTAGAAAAAAAAATCTTGTTTTTACCCACCAATGAACAGAAAGTAAGGCTCTTAGGGCTGTTGTTTGTTGGCCAGACCTGCCAGAGAAATGGGCAGTAGTTCAATTTTACATAAATTGCACCACTGTTTACTCACATTTAAACAAAGAAAGACTTCAAAGGCTAAAACACGAACTCTCATCATCTCATTTTTTTTTCTCAAATGACAGTTTATTCATACAGGTTACCTCTGAAATATGCTTTTCTAATAGTGTTTTGTTTGCAGTTTGCATACCCTCCAAAAAGACATAGCAAAGGCATTTATCATGCTTGCTGCTGAATTCTCAGATCTGATTGACCAGGAGGTGAACAACACAGTTCAGAAAATATATGTATAACATAATGCACATTTTAGTTTTATATTAATGCTATAATTTTAATGCATTATTGTTTCTAACAGCTCATTCAGAGGGAACTGCAATACGGACACGCCACATATTCTCAGGCTAATGGATGCACATTTGCTAGAGCTTGGCCACGCCTGAGCATCACACCCATATGTGGTTCTTCCCCAAACTAGTATCACAATACTGGAAGCTAATCTAAAATAAACAAATATTATATAAATAAAACTGAATTGAATTGAATTGTTGCAGTATGACAATACCCCTGTGCACAAAGCACAGTCTATGAAGACATAGTTTGCCAAGGTTGGGGCACAGGAAGTTGAGTGACCTGAATGGAGACCTGACCTTAACTTCCTTGAAAACATTAACTGAAATCAGTACCCGACCTCACTAATGCTTCTGAGGCTGAATGGGAAACTCCCAACAACCACGCTCAAAAATCAATTGGAAAACCTTCCCAGAAGAGTGGAGGTTATTATAGCAGCACATGGGGCACTAAATCTAGAATGTTCTGTACACATATAGTAATACATGGTGCTAAAACCTTATGTTTCATAATTGCCCTTATCTACATTTTGTATCCTCTGAGCTCTATTCAGACAGCTTGGTTTACGACTTCTGTATTTACCGATGTGAATGAATCATAATCACACATAATTAATTTGAGTGTTCATCAGTGTTAATTGTATAGCCACCCTGTTTTGTGTAATACCGTAGATTATACAAAAACTACAGAAATTATTATAATATTATAATAGACTATTGAAAAATTCTACTGCATAAAAATACTGTGATTATGCAAAAACAACTAATCATTTTAATCTACAGTATATTCCACTATATTACTAAAATTATCATTTGGACATGAGGCATCTAATACATGTAGAATTCATAATGTGTTAGAAATTTGATGAAATTTAATAATATATCCCATCTTTCCATTTTAGGTCATGCACAGTCGTATAAGCATTTCACTGCATATTATTCTGTGTATGGTTGTGTACATGACAAATGAAATTGGAATTTGAAGACTTCTTGTTTTCGTTCTTTTGGCTGCTGCAATTAGGGGTCCCCACAATGAATCATTGGGCCCATGTATTTGATGTGACAGAAGTTTTTACTCTGGATGCCTTTCCAGTTTTATCTGAGCTGTCCTCCCCATTCTATCTGGGCTGGCTTGTGCACCCCCAAAGTAGATTTTCCCTGTTGGGGAATGAAACCCTGGTTTTCCATGACACAGGCACTTCCATCATACTTATGTTTCACAAACATCTTAAAAACAAATAATTGGAAAACTAAAAAAATGATAAAAGCATCTGAAAACCTTTTGTCAGCATTGTATATACTGAAGGGGTGCTAACAATTCTGAGGGATATTTTGCAGAAAAAAAGTGCACTTTAAAATAATTGAATTACGTTGCTTATTTTATTGCAATATTATACAGATAATAGAGATTGATTGTGGTATCGAAGTCTATGGAACACAGAGCTCAAATGAGGAAACTTTTTTTTTTCCAGGACTCGCGTGTTTATCTTTTCTTTGGGAAGTGTGAGAGTCAGTGGAAAGTTTTTTAGTGTAGTGGTCTACTTTGCACTACCAAGCCCATGGGGTCAAAGAGGCTGTTAACAGAATGTTTTGGCAAGTCAAAGTTTTGTCACTAGCAGCAAAAGAGTAATAGCTGGTAAGACCAAAGTTTTAAGAACAACACCAATAAGCTCCCTCCTCGGGGTGACACAAGAGGATGCGACCAAATCATCCCTGACATGTCTGTGCCCCAGTTTGTGGTGGCTGTCTGAGGCATTAGAGGGGGCTCCACATCCCGGCTTTTCTAACCAAAGAATTCCCTCTCCACCTGAGAACTGGCAGGAGAATCCTATCATTTAAAGAGGCATGCTTAAGTGGGTTGCTCTGTCCATGTTGGGCAATATGATTCTTCCTGCTGGTACCTTAGAATAGGTCCATTACCATAAACCTTTTTTTATGCAGTGGCAGCATAATAATTCATCAGCCAATCAGCAAACATTAATCTGCATCATTGGCATAGATTTTAAATTCTACTTCTAAAATAATAAATACCTCTTTATCCTGAGCAATTATTTTTAAAGGTTATTTGACAAATATGTTGTTTTTTGCAATGTACTTTTTTTTGTATTTAGCGGAGACGGCACGGTACGGTTGCTTAGTGGTTAGCACTGTCGCCTTGTAGGTTCCGGGTTCGATTCCCACCTCTGGGTCTGGTTCGCATATTCTTCCTGTGCTTGGTAGGTTTGTTCCGGGTACTCCGGGTTCCTTTCAATGACATGGCAGATTAGGCTAATTGATCTTCCCAAATTGCTAGTAATGTGTGTGTGTGTGTGTGTGTGTGTGTGTGTGTGTGTGTGTGTGCCCTGCACCCCGTTCAGGTTGTATCCCACCTCGTGCCCTAAGTCAACTGGGATAGGCTCCAGGGCCTCCCCACGACCATCTACACTGGATAAAGCCGTACGGATGATGAGTGAGTGAGTGTATCTAGTGGTCAAAAAAGGGAACTGCGGTAAGCATTAACAGAGCAAAACTTGCACTACTCCGTGTAGTTTCATTTCGGTTTTAATGACAGGGTTGCCAGATTGGATTTGTATGAAAATTCTCTCTCTCTAGCTTGCACGTTCTTACTTTATTCCATATGACTGAATTAAAATCAAATACATTTTGTACAAAATTGCAATGAGTAACTGAATTCTGTTTGCAAAGTATTGTAAGATAATTTATATTGCAAAGATAGAAAAGAGAATAAGGCCTTATGTTACGATTTATGAAACCACGAAAAGACAAAAAAAAAGAAGAAACATATGTCCCTGTAATAGTTCTCAAAATTTGGAGGTAGTTTCGGGTCCTTTGCTTTGATTTTGAGACATAATTGGGCTGAAAATTTTGCTTGAACCTGACAGCCTGGTTGTCACAACCACTGCTGTTCTCAGGTTGACGCCATCCAGGTGACCAAGAACACGTCCACATTTGCAGACTCAGGGACCCCTTTATGTCCCAGCTGTAGGACTATAGTCAGCCACATCAGTACTTGGTGGATTATCCAGTAGTTCAAAAGACATGTCTGAGTAGGTTGCTCTGTCCAAGTAGGGGCATTCTGATCAAGCTGCCATTGTCAACAGAGGAATGATAGATTCTCAGGACATATATGACTAGCACACTACAGTAGTCACAATGTTATGTTCCCTCTGCTATCAATTCATTCCATTACTACAGTTTGCCCCAGAATAATTCTATACAGTCTTAACACTTTATAGGGCACTTATTAGAATACTTCAAAATTCAACATTTAAAAATAAAAATAAAAATTTATTTTCACTTTTTTTTTCAAGGTCAGTGAATTTACCATATATGCTTCTTTGCCCATCTAGGGTAATAATTGTTCCATAAAGTTTATATATAAAACATATCTACAAACACAGATAAAGTGATAAAGGTATTTAGACATTTATTCTTCAAATATGTTTTTTTTCTTAAGGTACTAATATAGCACTTGTAACAAATAGCACACGCATTTCAAAGTCCAGTTCAGTCCAATGCAAACCAGTCACTTAAGGCAGCACTCACCATTTAGGGCTTCTGGAATAGCTTATTAAGGCTTTAAGAACTGCCCAGAACAGTTTTAAGACATATTTTTAGTTTTGTCCGCAGAAGTTACCTAATGTGCTTCTTTGCCAGATTACGGGTTAAACTTACAAAGCAGGAATTCCAATTAAGAACACTGGAACGGTTTGGAAATTTTTAGGAGTTTCTAGCCCCACTAGAACAATATGTTGATTTTCACTGATTAACACATGCAAATGCTTGTGTTGTTTTGATTATGTCTGTCCAAACAACCCTGACCAGGCTATTTCAACTATTCAGTTCACTATTCAGACATAGTCATGCAGAGAACTGCTAAGCAAGTTGCCATTACATCTTATTGTTCACCCCCAGTTGACCCAACAGTGAGGGGGTTGAGGAAAGAAAGGACAATGTATTGACACCCCCATTACAATATTTTTTATCATGTGATGGGAAGGCAAAATCACGGTCTTCACTGATGTCATTAAGGATCATCCTTGCCATTAATTAATAATGACTTCCTTATATAATCAAGTGATGAGTTTTTTGGAAAGTAACGAGAATAATCAAAGCTTATGTGAACCTTGTTAGGTTTTCTTGTCAGTTCTCTGTCTTTGATAAGACAGAGCACCACACAATGGGAACATCATAACATTTGCCTGCTGCAGACACTAAATCCCCAGGTTCGACAACTCCTTTTTCCTTAACTTCTTTTTTTTTCTTTTTTTTTCACTAAATTACCTGAAGTGTAGCTTTTTCCAAGTTCTTCTTTACTCTCTCCTCCTCATTCCCTTTTTACGAAGACCCAACTGGCACATGTGACTGCAGAAAATTCTCTGGCGTAAACAAGTCATGGTTTAATATATACTTAAACTAGCGTAAGTACCAGTCGTTGAAGGGAAAAGAGTTTTTAGAAATAGTTTAAAGCTTAAAGCTAAAAATAAGCTGATCAGCTTTAATGTAATCAGTGATATTATTTCAGGTTGAAGCCTACATACATGCCTGCCTTTCTCTCTACCTACACTAACTTATTACTACAAAGATTTTTTTAAATTTTTATGTTAAGTATCTTGTGCCTTATTTACGCTAAGTTGTACTTCTTTTATCATCAGCCAAATACAATCCCTGTTCTGTAATCGGAGAGTGAACCACAGATGACAAATCGAAAAGGTAGATGGGATAAAGATTAAGTTTTGTCTTAGAAAGACATGCGTGTTTAAATTCACTTACAGTATACCATTTCAGCGATGTTATTTCAGGGGTGAAAATACTAAGTAATCCCAATAAAAATATTAAAGTTTAGCATTTCTGATTACTATCTATTGTTGTAGGTGTTCGTTTACATCGAGCAAGTAGCGTATTAGTAGCTTATTTTAAAGTAAAGTCTGTCTAGCGGTTGATTTATGATGCGTCCACAGTTTGACATCTGCACAGCCTGCCATCAAAACTTCCTGGCACATAACTGCTAAAATTCTACTAAACATTTTGATTTAATTTATGGTGCAGTTTTAACTTTTGGCAAATAGCCAAGTACTACCAAAATTTCATTAAATTCTGTACAGCGAGTTTTGCATGATAGCATAAAATCTGACTGGACAGATATACAGACAAAAAATTTTCTGAGACGTTTCCAGTCCTCCAATGTAAGAAAAGTAAAGATAGAGAAAGCAAGTTCTGACCAATGTACAGACAAAACCTTTTTATTTATATAGATAACGCCGGTAAGAAGGGTTCATTATGTACACTGGAGGAATGGAAACAAAGATATTGATAAACGTAAAGATATTGATAAATGTAAAGATATTGATAAACGTAAAGATATTGAGAAAGCAAGTTCTGATCAATGTACAGACAAAACCTCTCTTTTATTTATATAGATACACCAGTAAGCAGAGTACTTTAAAATACCAAATAGCAATACTTGAGCAAATGCAAAGAAAAAAAACATTGCTGGACATTTTACCAAAGAAAATGTGTTGAATAGATCATTAATATAATAGTGTGTATGCAGATTGAACATGCAATTTTGATCATATTTTTGATACCTAAAAATGTATCCATTAACCATCAATATGATAACTTTTAAGCCAGTGTTGATGATACTGATTTGAAGTTTTTGATTATTAATTAATTGCTTTAATTCAGGTGCTTATATAATTACAAAGCATATAATAAAATTTAGATTTTTGGGGGGAATTGAAAAAAAAAAGCATTTCCTCATATGAGCACATTCAAGTCTCAAGTGATAGAGTTATTTAAAATGTAACAGGTATTTCAAAAGCAGTATTTCAAAAATAAGTCTCTTTGATGGTTAAACTTGATCAACTTTTTGTTTTTTGTTTTGTTTAAATATGGTTAATAGTAAAGCAAATAAAAATATTGTCTAGAATTCACTCAATCACTTATCGCCTATACCACGTAATCCTGTATACAGGGTTGTGGGGGCCTGGAGCCTATCGCAGGAAACTTAGGGCATGAGGCAGGGGACACCATGGATAGATTGCAATCTATCACAGGGCACACACACACACACACACACACACACACACACACACACACACACACACACACACAGTGAGGCAAATGGGGATTGCCAATTAGCCTAATCTGCATGTCTTTAGACTGTAGGAGGAAACTGATGTACCCAGAGGAAATCCACCACGCACATGCAAACTCAATTCCTGACTCCAGGAGATGCACTGTCTAGGATTTTTAAATGTAAAAAAAGGTGACAGTTCATTTATTTATTTATTATATGGTTTATCATCTACAAGGCAGCAGGAGGCGTGGATCCTATCCAAGTGGACTAAGCGAAGAAGACAAGGTACACCCTGGACTCTGTACCAATCCATTGCAGGGCACAAGCAAACACACACTCACAGACTACAGTCAATTTGGAAAAACGTATTAGCTTAATCTGCATGTCTTTGGACTGTGGGAGGAAACCTGAGTACTCAAAAAAGACCCACCTAGCACAGGGAGGACATGCAAACTCAACACGCATACACACCCAAATGCGGGACGCGAACCCTTGACCCTGGAGATGTGAGGCCACAATGCTAACCACTATGCCACTTAGCCGCCTGAGGTAACAGTTCTATAGTTTTATTTTTCACCATGGTTCCTGGTTAAGAAAATGAGTAAAAACAAGTTTTCTGTGTCCCAAAATATTGTAACGTAAAGGTCAAACTTCTACTTTTACTGCTTTACCACAAGCAATTACAATCACACACAAAAATAAGCATGTGAAGACACTCAAACAAGCCACTTTTTTCTATTTACCAACAATGGGTAACTTTGGACAGAAGCTGTTTCCAAGAGCTACTGCTTCATCATTTCCAATAATTGCTGACCTTTTCAATAGCCTTTTCATGCTCAATAAAGTAAGAAGTGTTCCCGCCCACTGAGGCACTGAAGTTTACATGTGCTGTGAAGGCAGGCCTCACCTGTAAACACTGAGGGGGAAACCCTTTACAGAGTCATTAAACAGAACCCCCTCTTTTTCTCCATAGAGGCCTCAACAGGGGTTCAAGTGTTTGGGAAACTCTTTCTGTATTTGTTGTTGCTATAATACACTGTAGATTTAGTGTATTATTATTCACAGGGTCATGTTTCTATGCTTGTGGAAACAACCTGGTGTTCTCTGTCATGGGTGAAAGAGAGGAGAGGAAGCATGGCTCATGGAAAGCGAACTCCTGCTTACAATCCTCTGTTGTTCATGAACCTCACTATTCAGACACACAGAGGAGTTACTCATAGTCTTTACGCATGACCTAAGAAACACTTTGGAACTGAGCCCACTTTTACTTTACAGTAGGAAAAGTCTGAACACTGTGCTTAAATACACTTTGGATAAATTGATGCTCTGTGTCAAGCGCGGCTCAAGTTGAATCTAGCTCACATTATACTTTGACCTGGCACAAAAATGAAAGAAAAAAAACATAACTGGATCACTATTATAGCCAAATCAGGACTATCACAAAATTGTCGCCTGAATCAAGTATTTATGCATGGGGTTAATGGTGATCATTTTCTAACCCAGAAATGAGGCTGTTGAATTTGAAAACAAATGTTCTGTAAAACAAAGTACATTTTATTACCTTAATCTTCATATCCAGCATCATATCAATTTCTGTCGCTCACAAGCGAGATGATTAATGAATAGAGGACTTGGTCGCAAGATACCCATGGACTGACACAAAGTCTAGAAGACTCAGACGGATTTTAAACACTCTTAATTTACTCTTTCCAGCGTTAATCTGAAACAGCTGCTGACCACATAACGCTAGGCACCTATAGTACTTCTCCACAGCAACTCAGTGGGTGAAAGCTCATGATGAAGGCAATAATGTGAAACAGTGTTCCCACCTTCCTTATGCTTTCTATCTGGCTTACTGTCTCCACCTAGGACTTGTTTAATTTAACTCTGGAAGCAGGTGGAGAGTCAAAGAAAAAAAGTTCTTTATTGTATTGAGCTGTAGTTCTATTATAATCTGGAGTTCTACTACAAAGCCATCATTAATAATGAAAACGAAATTAGAAATGTTCTATATTTAAATGTAAACATGTACTAGACTTCTTTCCCGTAACGTAATTTACTCATTGGCAATTCATCATCAGTTCATTTTAGGTCATCGTCTGACAGTTACTATAACGTTATTAATTTCAAGTACAAAATATTTTTGTCATCTAAAATTGTTAAAACAACATTTGTGGAATGGAAAAACTAAACCTTAAATATAGTTTTATTTTTACTTCCAGGAAATTATAAATCCACCATTTTTTGGTGCAGCCAACATTCAAGAAAGCTAGTGGACTGTTACCATTGAGACTCCATAAACAAGTTTCAATGCATTAGTCATGCATAGTGGCAGAGAAATGTTCTTCGAGAGCAAATAATCAGTGCAAATTAAGTGCGAAATGATTTCCAGGCCATTGCGATGAAGAAGCTAATTATTATCACAGACACAAACAGCCACCTCGACGCTTCTCAGCACTGGAAACTTGTTCCCACTGACATGGTCTTTTTTCATGACCGTGTAATTTTGCTGCCCCACTTGTCTTTTCTGACCCCTCATTGCTCACCTACATGGTCAAGTCAATGGAGCCACCCTCTGTTGTTTGTGGTCTGGATTTTTGCACCAGCTGGCAGAGGGGGAAAAAGGAAATTGGGGTCAGGAATGGCAGCCGTGCTCCTTATTCTGTCCAACCGGCCTTTCCTCAGTTTGCCAGCAATGAGGAAATGCCCTGGAACCCAATCTGTCCACACAACCAGAACGGGAAAACAAGAAATCCGAGTGTGTAAGGAAACTTGTTCTCGTGATTTGAAGTCAGAGACCTCTCACTAAAATACAAAATCAACAGGATCATAGTGATGTTTAACCCAAGTTACACTTTTAAAAGATCATTCAGTGCTCAGTAAAGTATAAGTCCATTTTTTATTACATAATATCATCCAGGCAAATGTTGCAACATTTTTAATATGAAGTCCTGTTAGGTGCTAAATATACAAAAGTAATATTTTAATCCTCCAAATAATACATATCGTCCATGTTCCTTTTCTAGACTGTGGAAATAGAGCCAATGTTACTGACAATACGGTAGTTGTCAATAATGAAAGCGATTTCGCACAGACAGAATGGATCAGGGGCAATACCAATTATAAGAAGGCTATTATCTACTGTATGCATTAATTTACGTTTTAATGTATGAGGTTTGATTGATCCACTCCCTCAGAAATGTATTTGTTGATTTCAAAAAGGTACCAAGGACTGAGTTCATGCCGTATCTAACTGATTTTCTTTCTTTCCTTGTGTAGTAGTTAAAAAATCTTTATTCCATGACAACACGGCAGAGTTGTTTGTTTGAGACGTGCACACACACGCACACACACACATACAGTCATGTGTTAAAGTTAATGCCCCATGATGATTCATCTGATCATAGCTTGTCTGAGTATTAGGCAAATTTAACCTCAGAAGAAAAACAACATATAATTTTTCTTCACCGTGCCATTGTTTATTTAACAAAAATGAAGCCAGAAATATAAAATTACGTGGGCAATGTACGTATATAAGTACCCCTGATGATTTTACTGATTTTATCAGTTTTTCACATCGCTTTGGTTCATTCTTGTTTACAACATTGCTTCGGTTCATTAAGGTTTTTGGGCATTCACTTATGCACAGCTCTGTTAAGGTCCCAACTCAGCATTTCAACTGGCTTGAGCCCTGGACTTTCCAAAGCCTTGATTCTTTTATTTTTCAGTCATTCTGATGTAGATTTACTGTGTACTTCGGATCATTGTCTTGTTGCATGACTAAATTTCAAACAAGCTTGATCTGTTGGACAGATGGCCTCACATTTGCTTCTAGAATACTTTGGTATGCAGAGTAACTCAATGGCCAACTCGATGACAAGGTACGCAGGTCCTGTGGCTGCAAAGACAAGCCCAAATCATCACCATTGAAATGGTGTTTGGGTTTCTCCAAACATGGTGCTGGTGCCAAACAACTCCACTTTGGTCTCATTGTTCCAGAAACGTTGTGCTTTGTTCAGATGCAGTTTTGTGACCCTCATGCATGCTTCCATGTTCGTTTTAAACAGAACTCCTGACAACCCTTCCAAACATAAAGTACTTGTTCAGTCTTCTTCTAATTGTGCTATGATGGACTTTAACATTTAACATGCTTAGTAAGATATATTTTTTCTTTGAGCATTGCACAGTCTTACTTTGGGGTAAATGTGCTGGGATGTCACTCACTGTACAACGATGACCTCTAAATAATTTGGAAATGGTTTTATAACCCTTTTGTCACAAAGCAACCGGAGGATGATCAGAAGACTAGCAGTTACCCTGTGTAGCGTGGATGGTAAACTCAAATGTGGAAGTAGCGCGAGCAGGCAGGGTAACCATGCGATTTATTTCCATAGGTGAAGTGATGAAGGGTTTGAGTTGTGATGTGTGGAATACCGGATGGGTTCGGAGCGCCGCAGGCAGCTGGAGCTGGTAGGTGACAGGGTTGATCCGAAGGGTTATGCGGTAAGGGCCGATGAACCTGGGTGAGAGTTTACGAGATTCTGTATGGAGGTGCAGATTTTTCGTTGATAACCAGACCTTGTCACCTACATTGTACAATCGTCCCGGAGGGTGCCGACGGCGATGTTGGATGGTGTAGCGGGTATTGGCACGGCGAATGGCTGCTCTAGCTTGTTCCCACAGCCGCCGGCACCTACGGACCAACTGTTGGGCGACGGTACATCAACCTCCGGTTCTTGGTGATCGAACATCGGAGGCTGAAAACCGTGGCATACCTCAAATGGGCTTAGCCCGGTGGTGGATGAGACGTGAAGATTGTGGGACAGTTCAGCCCAAATGAGATAGCGGGCCCAGGAGCGCTGTCGATCGGCGATGAAGCATCTCAGATAGCGCTCCAGTTGTTGGTTGGTCCGTTCCATCTGAGCATTAGTCTAAGGGTGGTATCCAGAGGAGAGACTGCAGGTGGCGTTGATCAGACGGCAGAAGGCTTTCCAGAACCGGGCAGTGAACTGGGGCCCTCTGTCCATGACGATGTCCTTCGGGAACCCATGCAGGCGGACTACATGCTCTAGTATCAGCTCGGCTGTGTCTTTAGCTGTCAGGAGTTTGGCGAGGGCCACCAAGTGCACGACTTGGAGAATCGGTCGACAATGGTCATGATGGTGTTCTTTCCCTCAGAATCCGGCAGGCCCGTGATGAAGTCAACGGCAATGTGTGTCCAGGGCTGGCGGGGAACCGGGAGTGGTTGAAGATCCCCCAGTGTTGGTTGGTTGGTTGGTGTCTTTGGCCCTGGCACACACTGGGCACGTCTGGACGAATTCCTTTGTCATGAACAGCCACCAGAAGTCCCGCTGAATGAATTGGAGGATGCGGTGAGTACCCGGGTGTTCGGGAAGGAGGGACGAATGGCCCCATTGAAGGACTTCCATTCTGATGTTGCGGGGTACATACAGTCATCCAGGCGGCGCACCTGCCGGTTCGACCTCCGCTGCCTGTGCCTGGCGAACCCTTGTTTCCAAGTCCCACCGGAGAGGGGCAATGATCTTTGACGGCGGGAGGACAGGAGTGGGGTCTGCCCAGGGAGCATCCTCCTCATGTTGCCGGGAGAGGGCATCGGCCTTGGTGTTTTTGGATCCCGGGCGGTACGACAGATGGAAATTGTAATGCTTGAAGAAGAGAGACCACCACGCCTGCCTCGGGTTGAGCTGTTTTAGGTTCCGGATAGTGATCAGATTTTGATGGTCGGTCCAAATGATAAACGGCTCTCTGGCGCCCTGGAGCCAGTGACGCCATTCCTCCAATGCTCACTTTATGGCCAACAGCTCACGGTCCCCTACCCCGTATCGCTGCTGAGTGGAGTCAAATATTCTGGAGAAGAAGCTACAAGGGTGCAGCTTCTGATCTGGACCTCGTTGGGAGAGAACGGCCCCGGCGCCCACATCCGAAGCGTCCACCTCCACAACGAATGGTTTGCTCGCATCTGGATGGAGGAGAATTGGTGCGGTGGTGAAGCGGTGACACAATTCCTGGAAGGCGGAGATGGCGGCAGAGTTGAGGGTGAGGGGTGAGAAGATGGTGGGCGGTTAAAGGAGCTGCAACCATACTGTAGTCCCGGATAAAGCGACGATAGAAATTCGCAAACCCAAGAAACCGTTGAAGTTGCTTGAGGGTCTTGGGTAGGGGCCAATGACGCACAACTTCCAATTTCTGCAGGTCCATGGCCACACCCTGGGGCGAGATAACAAAACCCAGGAACGTGGTGGAGAGCTCGTGAAAAGCGCACTTCTCCAACTTACAATACAGTTGATGGGCGAGCAATCTCTTGAGGACCGCCCTGACGTGTTGGACATGTTCTTCAGCAGTACGGGAGTATATGAGGATGTCATCCAGGTACACAAATGCCCACCGGCCTAGCATATCTCTGAGGATGTCGTTAATGAATTGTTGGAAGGAGGCGGGGGCATTGCAGAGTCCAAATGGAATGACCAAGCTGTGAATGACCACCAGTGTCCTGTTGGGGTGATGAAGTCAGTCTTCCACTCATCACCCTCTCTGATGCGCACCAAGTTGTAGGCGCTCCGTAGGTCCAACTTTGTGAAAATGGTGGGACCAGAGAGGGCGTCCAGGGCAGATTTGTTAAGAGGCAATGGATGGCGATTCTTTATTGTGATGTTGTTGAGCCCCCATTAGTCGACACATGGACGTAAGTCGCCGCCTTTTTTCTTCACAAAAAGAACCCCTCGGCAGCAGGTGAGGAGGAGGGCCGGATGGTGCCATGGCGGAGGGCGTCGGTTACATACTTCTCCATCGCCTGCATCTCAGTGGCGGAGAGCGAGTAGAAGTGGCCGCAAGGGGGGGAACAGAACCCGGCTGGAGGTCAATCGCCAGTTCTTAGGGGCAATGAGGAGGAAGGTGAGTGGCTCGTCTTTTGCAAAACGCTTCAGCCAGGTCCCGGTAGGCGGCAGGAATGGCGTTAATGTCGACTTCGGGGGCCTCGGACTCCCTAGAGCATGACCCAGCCGATGCCCGCAGGCAAAGTTCGGTGCAGGTCGGTCCCCATTGCAGAATTCGGTGTTGTGTCCAGGAGATGAGCGGGTCATGTTGTAGAAGCCACGGGTGCCCGAGGATGATAGGAGGAGATGAAATGGGGGTGAGATGGAACCGGATCTGCTCTTGATGTTGGTCGATGATTAGGGTGATTGGTTGAGTCTGGGTAGTGAAGGGGCCGACCGTCAACAGATGTAATCCGAACAGGCTGGGATAACACCTCGAACTCCACCCCCAGTTCTTTGGCATAGGCAGAGTCAATGAAGTTGCCAGCGGCAATCGATGAACGCCGTACTTCTGGCCCGTTTGTGGCCAAACTGGAGGCGTACTTGCACCGTGAGACGAGCAACATTGGTGGTGGTGGCAGAGAGGTGGAGGGGGCCCTGCAAGTCGCTCTCCTTACTCACCGGGCCTGAGCGTTTCCTGGGTGCAGAGGGCAGATAGCTCTGTGGTGTGACGCCGACCCACAGTAGGCACAGAACCCTCCCTGAATCGCCGTTCTCGCTCTGCAGCAGTCAAGGAGGCGTGTCCTAGTTGCATGGGTTCCCCGGCTCCGGTGTCAACCACAGCGGGAGGTGGAGAACCGACAGGTCCAGTGGTGGTGGTGGAAAAGCGGCGTACTTCGGGAACTGGGGCATAGGGCAGAAATGTGGAAGATCATGGCGTAGTCGGTGATGGTGACAGAGTGGCAGGTGGCAGGGTCCGGGGGACTGGCCTCGGACGAGAAAGCAGTCGATGTCACTCACTGTACAATGATGACCTCTAAATAATTTGGAAATGGTTTTATAACCCTTTTGTCACAAAGCAACTGGAGGATGATCAGAAGAATAGCAGTTACCCCGTGTAGCATGGATGGTAAACCCAAACGCGGAAGTAGCGCGAGCAGGCAGGATAACCACGCGATTTATTATTAGAACTCTCTCACGTAGAGAGCAAGAGTTTACACATTTAAACCCGCGTTCTAACAACACACACTCAATCAGGAATATAACCCAAAATGATGAGTACTCACGAAATGGAGGATATAGCATTGGAGACAGCATGGGTAGACTCAATAACTGAGCAATGTGATGCACCATCTTGTTTCCTTTTATGCTTCCTGAAATGCAACCGTATTACTTCCAGGTCGTGTTACGAGTGTGCATGACACCTTTCCAGATTGATGTGCAGAGATGATTGCTTTTCTAAGACCAGTGATTACTGTATGTATTTCCCTCTTGGCATTGTGAACACGTGAACATCCGAATGCTCCTCTGCTTTTATAGAGATCTGTGTACCTGCTGATGACCAATTAATCTTAAATCTTTTGGACGCAGTAAGCCTTATTGTCTGCATGTTTTTTCTTCTTTTTGGCAAAATTTTTGTTTAATAAATGAACTGCAAAAACAGTTACATATTGTTCGTCTGTAATGTCTGTAGGTTGTATTTGCCCAATACTAAGATGCGCTATGATCATATGACTTTTATTACGCTTTTACACAAAACCACATTGAATTAAGTCTTTTCTTTGTACAAACTTTGTTATACATGTTCATACTGTATGTGTCTAAATTGTTGGGCACGCTGTATACGTTTAATTACCTAATCCCATATGTGTTATTTCATAGTTTTTAAATTTCCAGTATTGTTCTACAATGTAGAAAGTAAATCACAAAACAAAAACAAAAAACATAGAATTAGTAGGTATGTGGCTTCATTGGATTGAGATCATTTTGAATGTGGGTCAGTGTACAGTGTGCCTGCTAATCCCCGTATGTAGTTTTCTTGGTGTTTTGGTGCCTTTTCTATTGTGGCCAGCATTGGCCTTTTTGCAGCACTTTGAGCTGCATTGGTTTTCTGTGGGATCTGACTGGACACTCAACAAACATTTTGCTCTCCTCTGTACCTTTGTTTTTTTTCTGCTCCTCTGCTCTTTTATCTTTGAATTGAATTGAACCCTGCTTTGTACCAAATAAAACTCCAAACCCTATCCTCTAAAAGCTGTTGTGCACCTGTGCTGGAATCTACTGTTAAGTGAGGTCTTGAAATGACCATTTTACAAAGATTATCTCTAAGTAAGTGTGGGGGCAGTAGAACTGCCATGCCATGACCAGGCACAGGGGTTTACTTAACTGTACTGATTTGGGTTACAGTGCCTCTGGTCTGTTCTCTTTCTGCAAATTTTAGAACAATTTCTGTTCTGTGAAATTCTCTCAAAATCAAAACCATAAGCCATTATTAGGATGAAACCTTCTTTGATTACTGTGTCCCAGTGCCCTCACCCAAAGGATAGCTCTAGAATAAATCTTTATTGTATCTAGAAAGTTCTGTTGATAATAAACTTATAATATGCTTAGGGGAAAAAACAGAATGCGTTATTGATTTTCCTTTCTGTGTACTAAAGACATTCTCAAAATCAGCAATATTCATATAGCTATAATAAAAAAGAAATACAACCTGGCAAATTAAAGCAAACCTACTAAGCAAAAGTTTACTTAGTGTGTGAAAGCTAGCCTAGCAATTGAATATTATGAAATTAAAAAGTTTATTGATGGAGACTTCATATCACTCGCTCTGGATAAGGGTGATTGCTAAATGTTGTAAATGTAAATTTGACAAGTGAATTGCAAACAGAAATTTACCTAGGAAGTGAATATTAAGTTTACATAAGTACAGTGTAAGTATAATGTGGTGTATCAGTACATAATCATAATTCTTGCTGCTTGTCCTGTCAAGGAATCACGCATTAACCACTAGTACATCACATACTTAAATTCATTAATTTTTTATTTTATTATAATATATTGGGAGAAAGCTAAGCTAGTAAGCTCACCTACTGAGCAAGCCTGGATTATCATGGCCTGTGATGAATTGTTAAGGCTAATTTAAACCGTATATAGCTAAATGATGAGCTACTATGTTTTCATATTAGATTTATGTATAGTCATAACACTTCATCCTGTGTTTCTCTATAATCCCATTCCTAGAAATGTTTAACAAGTCATGGCATTTCTCTAGTTACATCAAATACAATGTCCGGTTCATGTCTGTTGGTGCACCTGTCAGGGCATATTGCTTCTTATGTCATTCATAAGACTCCACGATGAACATGTTTGGACAGGTCAAGTTAGGTAAAGAGCAATTTTTCTTTTTTTCTGAGAGTAGATTTTTTTAAAATATCTTGGATAAAGCAAGGCAATAAGTTATGCTGAGCCAGGCAAAGGAACAAAGGGAAAGGCGTAGCCGCTGTTTCTAACCAGAGACAGCAAATCCCCTCAGAAAAATAGCCTTATATAACCCACCGTGCACCTGCAGCGAGCAAAGAAAACTTAAAAGCCACAGCGTTTCAATGGGTGGATTTGAAAGAAGTCCCAAACCAACCATCATAATACAAAATGTGAAGCAATCATGATGCAGAGCTTCTTTTATCTGCAATTACATAGTGCTGAACTTTGCCACTAGTTATGTTAGTAGGATGGATACTATAATGACTGAGAAATGAAGGGTCGTGACCTTTTGGAGACTGAGGGAATGTTTCATCCTAATTTGAAGGGGCCGAGCCAGCATAAACAGAACACAGAGAAAACACCATTAGGAAGTTTTAATCAGCGCTTTACAAATCCCCACTCTTGTATCTTGAAAGGGTTAAGTGCTGCATGGTTTTAGGAGTTGCCAAAGAATTGTGTTCTTTTCTTGGAGTTTGCTTCCCCCTTGTGGCAAACTAATATAAACTTCACCCCAATAGCTCAGATAAATAGGTTGCATCTTCATCCTTATTCATCCATAATGCTTATCCTGGCTGCACGGTCGCAGGGAGCCCATCCCAGGAGCCTTAGGGCTCGAGGCGGGGTATCCCCCAGTCAGGGTGCCAATTCATCACAGGGCACACGCACACTGATTCACACACTACAGAATACCGTAATACTCCAGACCTGAGGCAAGAATCAAACACTCGACCCTGGAGTTGCGAGGCCACAGTTACCGCTACGTCACCGTGCCATAATTAGTCTACATTTCTTGAAAATTACATATTGAAAAGTTCAGCACTTTGATGTGTCAATTTAAAGACATTTGTTGTTGTTTAATAGCTTAAAGATTTGACCAATTAAAGACTCTTTTAACAGTGCAAAACAACGGACAGAATGAGGCAATCCTCATAAATTTTTGTAAGGTCATATTTGACGTGTGAACTAAACGGGAACAATTATGGTGCACTGTTTTACTGGCAGTCTCAGTTTCAATATTATTGTATCATTTTGTAATCACTTACTCCAGTCAAAAGAAATGCATGGAAATGTATTTAAACTCAACACACAACTTCATCCTATTAACTACTAGTCCTTGTAAAAGGATTTACTTCTTTTACAGCAGTCCGATTCCTGTCCTTAGGCAACAACCGTGTAGACTGCAGGAAACCTGGTGAACTTATAAAGGAATTGAACTTTACCTGAAGTTACTGTGCAGGATGTAAATGGAACAAAGAAAAGTCCCATAAACTTGTATATTAATGGAAAGGAATTAATGGGTTAGAAAAGGAAATTGGATCATTTTGAGCAAATGTACCCAGTTGTTTATTGAGAAAAGAAACAAACAAATACAATGCAAACTAATTTGGGAAATTGACTGTTTATTATAGTTCTTTCAGAAGAGGGCATGGTTGCATTCTTTTTTTTTTTTTTTACTTTAATGTGAACACTGAAAAATTAAGCGTTACATATAAATATCTAAATCACATTTTCTATTTAAAAAATAACCTTGCATCCTTTAGTTTGAGTGAAGACATCCTAGACAGTTTGTGTTTGGATGTGATGATCTGTTCTTCATATACTTTTGACACTATGGACCTAGAAAATGCATATGGTTAAAAAATCCAAATAACATAAAGCATTGGTGTGGAAAAATGAAGCAGGTAAGATGGCTACTTCACAGCTCCTGAGCTGGATTAATTTCTGTGTATGTGGGTTTGTTTCTGCCTCCTCAAAAACATGTTTGTAGGAGGATTGGCAACAGTTGCCTCTAGATGTGTATACATAGTGCTAAGAAATGGACTGGCATCCCATCCAAGGTGTATTCTCTGGATATATTGCAGATCCTGTTCAAGATAAAGTCAGAAATAGAGCTATAGAACATGCAAGACTGGCATCTACTTTGGGGCAGTGAGTTTTGAGAGTACACAGTGGTGGCCAACACAATTTCAAATGTGCAGAACTTCCCCCAAAATCTCAGATGGGTAATGCACAAAGCAATATCAGGAAATTCACTAAAAAAAGAGGATCATCTGGTTAGCATGTGCAAGTTTGTCGCTTTTCAAAATGAAAAGAACTTAGCTCTGGAAAGTTCTTTGAAACCCAGAATAGAAAGTAAAAACAGGAAATAGAGGAAAAGCAGAACTATGGTAAATTATGGCTTTACAAAAGGTAAAGCCATGAATTAACATATTCCAACATAATTTTCTTTTAAAACAGCAATTAGCTGTTGATTTTAGGTTTGGTGCATGTGATTGTTTATTTATCATTAGTTAGCTTTCTTGGGAGAATGGGTTGTTCAGATTTCCTTTACAGCTGGGCCTTAGTCCCTCTCTCTCTCCCACAATCTTTGGCAACTTTGGTTTTAGTATACGAACATTGCGTCTCAAAAATCTTGAATATTATGAAAAGGTTAATTGTCTTTCAAGATTCAATTTAAAAAGTAAAACTCATTCGAGATGAATTAAATGTAAAGTGAAACATTTCAAGCCTTTTTTTGTTTTAAATTTTGATTTTTCAAAATATTAGAATATTTAATTTCAAGTTATATAGTATAAATGCAATGTACAATGCGTATAGAAAAGAATCACCTCTTTAAAATAATCACATTTTGTTGACAGTGTTTGTTTTGTCCAGCTGCATTTACCTTGTACAAATTTTAACATCCAGGTGAAAGATATAAAACAAACATATCAGGAAAAAAACAGAATCACTGATTTGAAAAGGATGACCCTCCTAAAAAAGATTTTTAATCTCAATCAGATAAAGCTAATCAACCTTCTCAAAGGCACACAAATCGTTGCACATCTAGACTTTGCAATATTTGTCTCCTTTTTTTTTTTTTGCAATCATGCCATACAAGAAATGTTGTATGAACATGTTGTATGCAAACCCCAATATTATCATCCCTACCTGTTCAGTTTATAATTAATTACAAACTAGCATTACTTCTTCTGACACGTTACATAAGATCACAAAACTCAGGACTTACACATACACATAATTCATAACCTTGTACACCAATAATTCTAAATGCACACCCTCATCTAGTGCTGCTAATATCCTGAACAGCAACTACGCTAATTCTTTCCACCTGTTCTTTATTTTTCTACCCATCCCGAAGCATCTAGAGATTGTGCCAGCTCCAATAGACAAAAGGCCACCACTGCGAGGATCCTGAGGCATCCAGAGATGTACATGAAGTACATGAAGTTTTTGATCTACACATGCTGCTTCTGAGCTCCCAGTGATCCAGACCGCCAACCCCCCTGCCCTCTGCGCCTGCTGACTCATCCCTGTGCTGAACTGGACTCCATGTACCTGGTTCCTCTCAAGGTTTCTTCCTATTGCCATCTCAGGGAGTTTTTCCTTGCCATCATTGCTGACACCCTTGGCTTGCTCATCAGGGACAAACTCATTACTATCTAAACACATTTTTTTCTCACTAAAAAAATTCTTTTGATTTTATGAAGCTGCTTTGAGACAGTGATCATTGTTAAAAGCACTATATAAATAAAATTGAATTAAATTTAAATCACATGCACACAATGACCATTCTGTCATAAATTCCTGCAACTGCTTCAGAGTTGCTGTAGGCCTCTTGGTAGCCTCTCTGACTAGTTTCCTTCTGGCTCTTTCCTCCAGTTTGGAGTGATATCCTGATCCAGGAAGGGTCTGTTTTCTACCAAATACCATCCACTTCTCAATAATAGACTTCACTATGCTTCTAGGCAGTGATAAAATCTTTGATTTTTTTGTATTCATCTCCTGACTTGTGCCTGTGCACAATTACATCCCACAGATCTATTGATGGTGCCTTGCCACCCATAGTTGATTGTCTGCTTTAGTTGCACTATGAGGGACTAAAATGCTCCAGTTTGTCATGCTGAGTGAGTCAAAATGACCACAAATGATCACAGCTGGAAGTAAAATGGCTTTGTGTGCTATTGAGAAGATGATTAGCTTCACCTGTTTAAGTTAGCAAGTCATTTTAGGGGATGGAGAGGAACCTTTTGTACATCAGTGATTCTATTTGTTTTTTCTACATGAGGCGGGGTACACCCTGGACAGGGTACCAATCCATCGCAGAGCACACACACTATGGGCAATTTGGGAACGCAAATGAGCCTAACCTGCATGCATCTCAACCTGGTTCGGGAACAGCACCATGCAGGACAGGAGAGCCCTACAGAGGGTGGTTTGATCAGCTGAACGTATCATCTGTACCAAGCTCCCTGACCTTCAGACGATCTACAACATGCGGTGCTGCACCAAGGCCAGGAAGATAGTGAAAGACCTCAGTCATCCCAGCAATGGACTGTTCTCTCTGTTGCGGTCAGGAAAGCGCTTCCGGTCCCTGAAGGCCAGCACAGAGAGACTGAGGAGGAGCTTCTTCCCGCAGGCTATACGAGCTGTCAATCACAACACCACATAGGACCTAACACTCACACACTTGCACATTTTGCACACCTCAGGACTGCAAACTTTTTAACTTTTAACTTTTACTTTTTACCAGGACGCCCAATCCGTTTACACATGGAACATTTGCACACTTGCACATTTTGCACACTGTGAACTTGAACTTCACTACATTCTGGACTGCACTACATTACATTTCCATTATATTTCATTTACTATATATATCCTCTATTTTTATTAGATATTCTTTAACTTCTTTATATTTATCTTATTCTAATATTTTATTTCATTTTTATTCTTATTGCTGTATATTATGTAAATAAGTGTTTATTTTAAATCTCTTATTTCTTTTTTGTTGTAATATTGTAGGTCAATAGCAGTCGTATAAGCATTTCACTTCATATCATACTGTGTATGACTGTGTATGTGACGCATAAAATTTTAATGTGATTTGAATTTGATGTCTTTGGACTGTGGGAGGAAACCCATCAAGCACAGAGAGAACATGCAAACTCCATGCACACAGTGACAAGAAACAAACCTGGCCGGGAATCGGACCCGGAGCCTGGAGGTGCAAGGTGACATTACACCACCATGCCGCCTGAGTAAATACAGCTGAATTAAAAACATATGGCTGTTTTCATTTCAGGCTGCAAAGCAACAAAATATGATTATTTAAAGGGTGGGGGTGATTCTTTTCTATACCGACTGCATCACTTGGTCTAGTCCGGTACACGCATGGGAAAGACTGCTGACTTGACATTTGTCAAGAAGACAATCATTAACACCCTACACAAGGACTGGAAGCCACAGCTGGTCCTGTATTGAGGCATTTTCACGGAACAATAACTGGAAGGGAAAAGAGTGATAGGCCAAGGTGTACAAGCAACAGGAACTGGGCAAGCTTTACAAGGAGTGGATTGAGGATGGAATCAGTGCATTAAGAATCACCACACAGAGATGTCTTCAGGAAATGGACTACAATTGTTGCATTCCTAGTATAAATCCATTCCTGAACCAGGCATGACTTTAGAAGCATCTTACCAGGCCTAAGAAAGAAAGAAAGAACTGGACTGTTGTTCATACCATACTACATACCAAGTCCTCCTTTCAGATGAAAGTATTTTTTTGGTGGGGGGTCCTCATTGCATTTATAACGCTTGAAATGTTCCGCACTTGCAGTTTATTGTGGTTGTATAAATTGTAAAATAACAGTAAAATATTTTTTGAGATGCACTGTTCACCATTGGAGTTCTCTTGAAGCCTGTGTAAAGTTACGCAAATGTAAAACAAACAACAAACAAGAACAAAAGGCCGAATGCATATGCCAGTGTTGTGGTCCTGCACTGCTTAGAGATGCCTCTGGATCAAATGTTTAATGTAAATGAATAAATACAATAAATAAAAAAAACAAATTGATGAATTAATACTTGAATAAGGGAGTTAATTATCTTATCTTAACACCTGCATCAGGTGGCGTAGTAGGCAATATTTCTACTCCTGCCATTGAGCGTTTGACTTGTTTATACGCCGACTGTGTTGTGAGGCGCCATGTGGTGTTGTGTCGCGCATGCTCCGTAGCGTCCTGCCCGCTCATCGCTGCGTCCTCGCGCCGCCGCCAGTTGCCGCTGCGCTCGCGCTGAGAACACCGCGCACTCCCGTGTTACCGGAGCGCTGCTCGGCACGATGTCCGCGTTTACAGAATGAAAAGCCCGGATTGTAGCTGCTGCACGGGAAGCGCAGGAGTGTATCCTCCTTAAACGGTAACGGTTCTTCAACGGGTGTGATAATGAGCATCTTTACAGCATTGTTTCTCCTCGCGCTGTCTCTCAGGGTAACCAGCCTGATAACTGTTTATTGCCTGTTATTCGCTCAAACATCTTTCATTTCATGTCGTTTGTTATTATTTAAGATGATTCGCGCTCATTTTAACGCTCTTGTAAAGCTCAGTGTTGATTTTGTTTTTAAATACTAGTCATTCAAGGCAACAGATTTTTGATTGGATTGTATTTTGATCTACGCCTACGTAAGTAGCGTGCTGTTTTCTCCTACTATTCTTCAGTAGGGCAGTATGCGCTTATAGCCGTGGCCATAATAACTATATAAAGTCCTGTATGCGCATTAGGTGTGCAGTGCTGACGGTTGAAAGTCACTGGATAATTTATATTAATAACAGTACAGCTGTTAGCTCATCAGCTACTGGATTAGGGAAAAAGAAAGTAAGAAGAAGTATGTGTGAAATGGGTGTTTGGTTTATAAAAGTGTGATTTAGAACACTATAATCTACACAGCAACATCTCCAGTCAATGGGTTAATACTGTGTGCTAAAATACGTCCATCTACAGTATCTAGGGTCAGTGGTGACCGTTGTATTTGTTCTCATTTTTACGACCATGGCAAGACCTCCACTTCACACACATCCACACACTACGAGTAAGAATTTGCAAGTCTTTGACTTTGGGAAATAAACAGAGTACCCAGAGGAAACCCACCAAGCGCACACCCTGAGGCGAGAATCGAACTCGGACACTGGAGGTGCAGTGCTAACCACTAAGCCACCGTGCCGTCAGTGTGCTTAAATATTCCCATTATATTCCATCTGAAGCGCAACACCTGCATTGTTCCTCTTTTGAATTGTAGAGGGTTTGTGTACACTGGGGGTTGTACTGTGTTTACAAAAAACAGAGTGTTATTTTTTTGGAACAGTGTTAGACTTTCAGCTGCTCCCATCGAGGGGTTGACCAATCGTCCTGACATTTTATTTGGTCTTGAGACCGGCACTGCATCCAGTGGCAGGGGTTTGCGCATAGGGTGGGAATTGAGCCTGGGTTTTCCTCAAGGGTCATGGTTTACTCATGGGTTCTTGTAGTTGTCGTCCTCTGTATAAGTGCTGTATACAGTACCTTATAATGTACTGTAGGACCATAACATATAGTGTTCTGCTACTTTTTATACCCCGAGACTGTAAGGAAGATAGGTCTTCCTGTGTGTTCTTATATATTATGTATGTGTATAATCATTCGCCCTTTATTTTGAAGTGGTATAAAAAGCCACCTCATTCTCCACTTTGACAGTTCCCTGGTGATGCTTTTCCTTTTATTTATTTTGCATTCTTACAGTCCACATGTATTCCACAGTGTACAGACTAGCACTGTTGCCTCAGACCACCAGTGCTGAGGGTTTAAATCCTCAATCTGCGTGCATGGAGTTTGCAAGTTCTTCTCATGCTTGTTGGGTTTCCTCCCACAGTCCAAAGACATACGTTGTAGGCTGATCAATTGGGCGTGATCTACGATTAGGTGTGCAAGTGGTCATGTGCTTTCGTGCCTGTGCCTTGTGATGGGGTGGGTGTTCACTGGGTTTGGCTTCAGGCTGATGGGCTGCAGGATCCCCTCACCCTACACAGAATAAAGTGTTTGAAAAAGTAATACATTCATTATTAATACTTATGGATGCTGGAGTTTTATTGTTTGTAATTTGACTTTAATATGGTACATTAAATATCCTTATAAAGTGTAAGAGAAATTATTTTGCCATAGGTGATAATGGTCCTGGTCGTCAGCACCTACTCGTATAACCCAGGAAGGCAGATGCTGTGTTTCCACCAGAGTGTTATCTTTGTGTCAGGGGCCATAGCTATTCTTTTAACTCTTCACACTGACAACAGATGTTCTATTCAGGGTCACTTGTTAGCATCTGAGCCTTAGAGCCATTGTCCTAGCTTATTGAAAACATGTGTCGTTTAATTGCTTTGTGTTAAAAGCTCGGTGGTGCTTTTTTGTGACTTCATTCTAAAATGTAAAACTGAATGGATGATTCTTCAGTGCTATATTTTATCTTAGTAAAAAAATTTAAACAGTTTCAGATTGCAGTGGCCTTCATGCAGTTTATTCCCTTTTTACTGGAAAGGATTGCTTTTGTTCTGTTCTATCTCCGGGCATGAAAATGTGCCCATTAACCACCTACACCCCTTTATCACATGAGTCATTAAAGCCTGCTGTACTGTAACATGGATTTCTGCATTTCTTTTAGTGTCTGCTATTACACACTTTAAAGGGATAAAGCGAGGTTGCTTTTTGTGGTCTGAGCTTGAGTATTGTGTAAAATGTAGAATCTCGTGTGTGATTCCTTTCCTCGAATCGTATTTACTTTTGGCAGTCACACTTGCACTGGATGTTTACACTGTATAGAAAAACAGAAACACTGCTGGCGCCCTGAGCTAAGCATTTGGGCTTTCTTTAAGAGGGTGGCTTGCTCAGAGAGGTCAGCACAAAAGGAGTGAATTACAGCAGTGTTGAATAGAGAGTAGAACGACCTGCTAATTTATTTCTAGTTCTAGTTTTTTTAATAAGCTTTGTAAAGCTGACCCAAGAAGCACTTGGTCCATCCACCTGTAAAGAAAAGTCTACATTGCGCTTTTTATCATCAACCTGATACTATCATGATTTTCTTTATTATAATGCTTTACACTACGTTTTTTCCATAGTAAACCATGTTATCAATGCTCCATCTAAAAACAGGAAGGAACCTATAAAAAGACTGTTTCAGCCATTTGTTCTTGCAGTGACTTCAATTATGTTTCGAACAATTCCTAATCAGTTCATCTTGTGGTAACAATAATACTTCTGTATAAATCCTACAAGCACCTAAACGCTCTTTCTTAAGATGTCACTCTAACAAGCAGGACTTATAAACAGATTGATGGCAAAAATTGTAATAACCCTGAAAATGGGCCTTAAGTTACTGAGCATGAATGTTTAACCAACATTTTTGAAGAACAAACAGGAAGGAGGATTTAAAGAAACACTATTTCTAGACAGTTGACCTGTGACCTTATCTTGTTTGGATCAATTTTCAATATAATGCATTTTCTGATTGTATAATTAATTATATATAAATACAACAAAGATTCAAATACATCTTAAGTTCTTGTGATATTGCACTAATCAGAATCTCAGACAAGTTAAAAGAAGACAAATGAGAAGTCATCTTTATTTGTAATATATACACCATAGTACAATGAAAATCTTTCCTTGACACATCGCAGCTTGTGAGGAAGCTGTGGTCAGTGTGCAAGGAAAGCGATGATACAGTGCGCTATGATTACAAACCTTCTGATCAGTAAGTTTTGCACCCAGATAATTTAGTAGGGATGGTAATCACCAGGGATCAGCTGATATAATACCTAGGTGCCGATTTGATTTATATTCGGTCAGTATCACCATTTTCTAAAATATCCTAATTTGATTAAAAAAATTTATATTATATATATATTTTTATACTGCACCATCTGTAGCATTATTGGGGAACAATTGCAACAATTTTACCATCTCAAATTCAAAGAAATTGATTGACAATGTAATGATAATACAAAAAACGATCATTGTGATGATACATGAATTGAACTTTACTGCCCTGCAATGTATGTGTCTAACATCTCTTTCATCTGCCTCCTGAAAACTCTTGACACTTCCTTAATATCTGGTGAAATGTGCATCCCATATCGCAATTGTTATTATATTGCAATTAGGACAAGCTGGGAAGTGCGTGTCTGTGGTGTTCTTGTCCAACAAAAAGGACATGGTCATGAGGTGACAACTTTGTTTCTATTATTATTATTATTATTATTAAGTAATAACCATGAAGGAATACGGAATGAATCCACTTAAGAATGCAACTTAATTTCTGATGTCAAGCGACCCTTGAAAAGTTTCTGAGGATATGCATGTTGTGTGTGAGAGCACCTCTCAGTTAGGACAAGGCTCCTTCAGTTAGCTGAAGTGCTGTGTACGTGTGCTTTGGTACAAGGCAGAGACGGCCCATCCAGATGGCAGTGCGAGGACTGGCATTCATGCCAGCCCATTCACTGGCCCGATGCCCATGTTGCTTTCTGCTGGCTTTACCTAGAGCCTTAGAGTATGTTAAACCACAGAGAAGAAGAATCTGGGCCATATTACATTGTTTCTTTCCATTAATGCATGCATTTTGTTGTCTGTGTGTTGTATGGCACTGTAGCTAAAGAAACCATTGCCTTGAGTGTTTGAGTTTGGCCACCATCGGTTCTCTGATTTACTGCAAACCAGGTTGATGGCAGGATTTGTAAAGAAACTCTTTGTTATTACTGCAAGTGGAGAGCAGAGATTTATAGAGAAGCTTGCCAGGCAAAACATAGACACAGCAAGCCTATTGACCTCAAGCTGTTTTCCATGTTGTCAACTAACAAACTCTAGCTGTGAACAAAAGCGAGGCTTTTAACAAACTCAGTCAAATCATTTATGAATTCTTAGCAGCAATTCAGAAACACCAGTTATCCTATTCTGGATGCTTGTGGACACTGGGAGAAAACCACCAAGCATGGGGAGAACATGCAAACTCCATGCACACTGACCCAAAGGGGCGAGTCAAACGCTCGACTCCGGAGAGCTAACCAATAAGCCCCGGTGGTGACGCAAAATGAATCTAAAGAATTTCCTAAACAACGATAATTGAAAGCCTGTAAGTGTCAAAACAACCGATAATGAAAGATATTGTGCAGAAGTTTTAGGAAGGTGTGAAAAAGACCTTTCTATGGACGTTGGCCGCTTAATATCCTTCTGTCTCTTCATGTAATCTCAGACAGAGTGTATGATGTTGAGACCAAGGCTCTGTGGAGGCCAAGCCGTAACTTCTGGGATGCTCAGTTCTTCTCTAAGCTGAAGATAGTTCTTAATGACATTGGCTGTATGTTTGGGGTCGTTGACCTCCTGCAGAATGAATTTGCATGTTCAGTAAGCATTTGCGTGTATTTCTCAGCATTAAGGAAAGCATTAATCTTGACCAAATATCCAATTATGTTTACAGAACTGCAGCTTCAAACTACCTTGTATCTTGTTGTGCTCAGTATGACCTGCGTCCTCCACAACCTCACCTTAGCACCAGGGCTTGGCTGTTCCTCATAAGGGTTTAAGCTTCCTACTCAGATGTTTAATTTTCAGTTAATGACTGTATTTCATCCTACATATGAAATTGATGATTAGTACCTTTTTGGTAAAACTGGTTAATCATACACCTGAGTTTGAGTCTACAAAATCCCTGACTTCGTGCAACTCTGCAAGTGTAAATATTGATTGCGGATTGAAGCCAAGGGGTAAAAAGAGATCTTCAGTCAGCACACTTTGCATTTTATAACTTGCAAAAAATAAGCAATATTAAAAAAAAAAGATATAGCATTTTTATTTTATAGCATTTTTTCTGCACCTGTCTGAAATTTTTAACACCACACACACACACATTGAAAAAAGTCTTACTGTCTGCTTATCATTCTAAAATTACATTAAAAGCATTTTGTTTCATTGGGTTTTTTTTTTTTGTTAGGTTTTCTTCTACAAATCAATGAAAAAAATGTTTTTAAACATCACAAATGTTTCTGAAAACATCACAAACACAACACTGATGTGTTCTGTGTGTGATCTGTTTGGGTGCCATCCAGGCTTTGATGTAGTTCTGAGAGACTTTACAGCAGTTCATAAAGTATAGTTATTCATAATACACCACATCAGTGAGGAATACTTTACACAGGCTGTGTTTCACATGTTGCATGTTTCACATGTTCATGGTATGTGGTGCACTTTCTGACTGTCTGAAAGTCTTTAAAGCAGAAGGGAAACCTACTAAATTCCTTACCACCGTATGCCTATATCACACGGTATACTCACTCAGTATGTTTACACGCACAGTTAATTCGAGCTATTGTTATAGCTCAAGTAGCCCATGTAATTGGACTATTGTCCTTCACTCAGTATCCAAACATGGCAGCGGAATCGATTTATTGACTGAAGTTTGTCTGACTCTTCTGCAAAAGGTGCGATATAATACCTCATTTCAGTTTGTTATTATTGTATTGACCTATTATGTCACTCACTAAAACAATAAACAAACAATTTAGCTCAAAACACACATGTTCACAGCATGTTGAGCTGTGAATACAAGGGCAACTTTGCAGCCCTGTATACTTCCTTTGTACTGTATACTTTACTTTTGGTACAAAGGAGATGCTCGCTATCGCTAGAGTTTTTGGTGTTTTACAAAGGCAGATGACACCACTGTATTGTTAAACTTCTTCTGCTGCTACACCTGTTGTTCGACTTCCAGGTCAAAGCCCAGGGTGGGACCTGTGGAGATTGCGCAGCTCATTTAGGCCAATTTCTTTTGTCTGGTTGAGGTATACATTAAAGAGAAACCTCATTCTGTTATATTATGTTATTATAGTATATTAGATTAGATTATGACGATACCTAGGTACCGATTTATTTTGTATTGCAGTCCTGATCACGATTTTATAAAAATATTTTATAACGATTTTGTAACAATTCAGTGTCATATATATATATATATATATTTTTTTTTTTTTGTGCTACAGTAATAAAAAAAACCTGGCAAACAATTTGCTTCAGTCACACAGGATGCTTTGCTGCATGACAACGTCTGAATTGTCTGAGTGCACCACGTGTAGGACTATAGAGGACCTGCAACATTTTACCACCTTAAATGTAAATTAAAAAATAATTTTTAAAAATCTATCAATTTTGGAGTCAGTGTGGTGATACATGAATTGCGATATCACGATACATCACTGAATCATTTTTTGTTTTCATATTTCTAATGCTCACATATTTTAAAAGGCCAGTTTTAGTCAGACTACCACAACGTCATGTAAACATACTGTTTTACTGGTAGGTCTGCATGTACAGTTAAACCTTGGATTGCGAATGTAATTTGTTCAGGAAACATTCTTGTAAGTCAAAGCACTCGTATATCAAAGCGAATTTCCCAAAAGAAGTAATGGAAATTCAGATGATGCATTCTACAACCCAAAAATATTAATATAAAAAATTATTGAAACAACATATAAAGTAAAAATCAAACAAATTAATTTGGGCAAGGAATCAGTGACAAGGATTCGGACAAGGATCAGTTGCTTTTACTTCCTTTTGAGGATTTTGCAGAAATATGACGTTATATAATCTTTAAACAGATTAATCTCCTGCACTGCTACAGGACACATAATAAAAAAATGCTTTACATGCACACACAAATGGTCACAGTGTTATAGTAGACAGTATACGCTTGCACAGATATTGACTATATGAGTGAGGCACGCACACAGACTGAGCATAGGGGACGATTACCCACAATCCCACAGCAATAGAGAGAGGAATTTATCAAGTTAAATGTAATTTTTTTTTTTTTTGCAAAACACTTGCAGACCAAGTTCCTCGCAATCCAAAGTTTTACTGTATTGAACTCTTAGGGTTTCTATGGAAAGCTACTGTTCTGCTCATTTTCTCGTCCATTTCTGATATACCAGATTTTGTCTCCATCACTGTCTGAATGTAGTAATATTTAATGTAGTGATACATAGATCACTGCATTAGATCACTACATTAAGAAGCAGACTGCCACAGTAGACAGTATTTTGTTGCATAAAAATGGCTGTACTCTAAGGTTTCTGATTTTTATTCAGAATACCTGCTGGGGGAAGGCACATAATCCACAGTAATTTAGATTCAGCATGTTAGATATTAGATTCTATGGAATGTAGCCCATTTTAACCCCTTAAACTCCCTGGATTTGTTAGCGGGTCTGTACCTTCCTATTTCCACTCTTGTGACTACTTTTTCCTATTAAGTTCTTAAGTACAAGTAATACAAAAAAACTTACATATTAAGTTTTTTTTTTTAACTGTAAATTGTTTTTAGGTGTTAAATTATTAAAATTTGCATTTTGTCAGTTTTTCTGTGTGAAGGCGTTTCACATGTACATGGTAGTGTCTGTCCATTGTAGACTTTGCTATTTCTTCGGAGGAAATATTTTTGTGTTTTTTATACATCTCTTAGATACCAGAATGCTGTAGGTCAGCATAGAAACCAACATTTATCTGGGAAGTCTACCTCTAGTATGATAGGCCAAGGAGTACTGTAGGCGAAAGAAGAGAGAAAACGAAAGAGCACTAGTCGTTAGGCTTCAGCTCCCCAGGCACAGCTCTATTTATAGAAGATGCTGTAAGATACATGCCCACAGGTCAACATTTTCCTTCCATTTTCCCATAAACATGGACCAGTTGAAAAAAGGTAGGTAGCCTGTTAATGTGAAAATGCCAGCCACCCTAAAATGCCCTCAAAATTTTATTCTGGTGAAACTTGAGCAGCCTCGAATATAGCGAAACAACAATAAGTTAAACCCTCTCTTAAGTCTCTACTCTTTAGCCAGGTTTCCCACTTCCTTTACATGGAATAACCTTTCATGAAGTGGTATTATAACTCTCACTTCTAGCCACACCTATCCACAGAGAAAAGGGGAACGAAGAAACATTTAGGCCTCATCCATATGTACATGTGGTTATAATACCTGCTGATGTTCTATGCATTTTGGTTTCTTCTTTGCTTAGATCACTGAAAATTGACCTTCGAGAAAACATCTTCCAGGCTGTTCTCAGTGCTGATGTGTGGGCAGGGCAAACAGCATTTTATGCTTTTGAGAGCGTGCGCTACATGAGCCGTAAGTCGAAGTGTGAGGTAGTTAGAGAAGTGAGAAGTAAATTTTTCCCGGCTTCTGATTGGCCGGTATGGCTTCATGGTTAGGGTTATAACACAAGCCAAGCATCGTCTGTTGGTTGGCATGCTTAGATGGCATGTTTTTTCATTTTCATGTGGTTTATTTATTTATTTACCTTTTTTTTTTTTTTTAGAACAAAGCTGAAAAAGCACATGGACCAGGCCTTAATGCATGGGTAGGGCAGTGGCAGTTCCTCTTTTCTCATAACACAGTTCCTTTCTTATATTTCCAGCTAGGAACCATCAGTTTGTTTGTTTTTTTACATTCTAGTCTTTAATAGCATTTAAGCTTTTAAATACTATTGTTATCATACCCCCAGTCAGTCCACTGTCTGAGTGCATCATTTACGACAGAGAATCATTATTTGATTAATCACAAATTCTTAAATATAACTAACTTGCATGCCAATGTACAGTAACTATGTTGAGCAGTTGTCTGACTTTTTTTGCTCTCAATGCAGGTTTGAAATTTGAAAATGTATAGATTAACATGCATGTACTGTATTTACCCCATGATATATTAATATGAAGTTAATATATATATACATAACTTTACGTTACATAACTATATGCTGTGTAGAATGACTTTCACACATAATAAACACAAAATAAAAGATGCTTTACACACACACACACACACACACACACACACACACACACACACACACACACACACACACGTTCAGTGTTATAGTAAACATTACATGCGCAAACGGATGTTGACTATACGATTGACGCACCGAGACCGAGCATGGGAGACAATTACCCACAGTTCCACAGTGCGAGAGAGAGAGAAAGAAATACCATTGGGTCAGTTGTGATCACGTGGCGCTCAGCATCAAAACAAGAAGCGCATGCGTCCCACATGATACTCGAATATCATGATACTCGAAGAAATGCTCGTTTATCAAGTCAAAATGTACTAAAAACAATTTGCTCATCTTGCGCAACACTCACAAACCGTGTTACTCACAATCCAAGGTTCCACTGTAAATATTTATTCTATAGGATACAAGCAGTATATCAGATTTAGTCCATAGCATATAAGGATGGAATTTATTCATGGTGTATAAATTGTATATACCTAAAGGTTAGCTCTAGAAGTCTATACTGAGAGTGCACAAGACAGATGTTCAAATGAAATGTATTGTGATGTATGGTGGTAACATTTGAATATGTTGACATGCCATGTACTCGTTAGTACAATCATAAAGCCTGACATGGCATCTTTTTTGTTTTTTTGGGTCTCATTCTTCGACTTGTCTAAGGCACATAGTGAAGCATGCAATAGGAGGATGCAAAACCACAGCTTTTCATTTTCCACTTTCCCATTGCCTCAAAGACAGATGAACCCATGGACCTGTATTCTGAAAAGCAGATCGTTTCCACATGTGACCACAGCATTTTTTTTTTTCCTGCGGCATGGTCGACTGCAGGGCGTCTGAGGTTCAAAGACAACAGCAGAGTGTCCTCTAGTCTGTATAGCAGACTTCTCCAGCCCTTTGTACGAAGGCTTCAGTCATCTACCGCCAGTCACGCAGTTCTCACTTTTCTTTAAAAAAAAAAAAGTCTTCACTGGTGCAAAGTGCTGCTGATGCGTATTACAGACCTGACTTTTCTTGCACATATCATGATCACAGATGAAAGCATTTGTTCGGCAAAAGAACAGAGACTTCTGCTAGTCTGCCCACAAGAAATAGCCTTGTAAAAAAACAGATTTTATGAGAATAAACTATTTCAAAACCAATTAGCCCTGATTGCAGCAAAATCTGTAAAATACCATTGCTGTTTATCAGTGGATACAACTTGTATATTACTTTGAGAGCATACACAAACAGAAAATCAAGTGATTTTCAAATTCTTCAACTTGTTCTTGTCTCAGCTAAACCATTCTCTTGAAATCATGATGACTGATGATGACAACCAAATGTGTTTCATTAGCGGAATTCAAAGAATAATTTTCTGAGGTCTAACACAGGACATAATAAGAATTCACAATAAGCGACAATATAAAAGATGGCTTAGAGAGAGAATTATTTGAAGGCTTAACACAGAACACGTGTAATCAACCAATAACAGGACAGGGATGTAGATGGGACTAGAGCAAAAAAAAAAAAAATGCAAAAGCACATGGAGTCAGACACAAGAGTAACATCGCAGCATCATTCTGGGAAACTCGCTTCATGCTGACAAGGAGGAATTCAGGACACAAATGCCATACACTTTTTTAAACATTTTTTTCACCCCTATTCAAATATGCCTTATCTGAACTGGTACAGAATATATTATATGACCAGACATAGCAAAAATTGCAAATTTCCAACATTCAGTCATATTTAACAGTCGTATTTAATTTGTGTGTATATTGAAAGGGGATTTGAATCTGACAGATTGTGGTTATGAATGCAAGACACATTACTAGAGTGATACAGCCACAACTTCACCGCTTGTAGACTGGCTGCTTCTAGGATTTTTCAGGAGTGGTAAGTGGACTGACCAAGAAGGCAATACTCCAAAATGACTGACTAACTGACTTAGAAATGTACATGCATCTGGTTTACATACAGTTTTTGCAAGATGTGTACCCTTTTTTTTTTTTTAAGGAAACATGAGTGAGAAGGCATAGGACTCTAGTTCATGTGTAAGGCAGAACAGAACGGCACAATCAACAAACAAAACATGACAAAGAAATGAGGAAATAATCCCTGTTCAAAAGTTTGCATACCTTTAGATCCTAATATCATATCATATATCGTCCACTTTAGCATCAATGACGGCATGCACTGTCTTCTGTAATAATTGTCCATGACGTCCTTAATTCTCTCAGGGGGTACAGCTGCCCATTCTTGTTGGCAAAATGTCTCCAGTTTCTATACATTTTTTAGTTTAAAACATAAAGTTCAATTGTGGTCACATCACTCCAAATGACTCTGCTCCAAAAGCTGTGAGGCTTGTCTAGGTGCTGTCTGGCGTACTGCAAGTGGGCCTTTTTGTGTCATGGGCTCAGTAACGGATTTCTCCTAGCAGGTCATTTGTGTACAAGTACCTCCTTATTGTGCTCAACAACACCACTTGAATATTACTTTGAAATAACACCACCGAGCAACCTGTATTTCTCTCGAAATCGTTTGACGGTTTTTCTTTTGCGTCTCTGAGTAGTGGGTTCTTGGTCTAAGACACTGACGTGGCTTAGTATCAACAGAACCTCTTATTTTCCACCGCTTTATCAGTTTGAACAGTACTGACTGCCTTTTTAAAGTGTTGAGAGATCTTTTTTATATGCTTTTTCTGTTTTATAGATCTCAAGTACTTTATTATCTTGTTCCTGTTTAGACAAAAGATGAGGAGAATAAACCTGGAGGTGGAGGTCCAGGTTCTGGTGTTAGGCGTCAGGGGTAGCTCAGTGGTTAAGGCATTGGACTACAGTTCGGAAAGGTCCCAGGTTCAAGTCCCACTACCACCAAGTTGTCCCTGTTGGGCCCTTGAGCAAAACCCTTAACCCCAACTGCTCAGATGTATAATGAGATAAAAAAAAAATAAAAAAAAGTAAGTCGCTCTGGATAAGGGCGTCTGCCAAATGCCTAGATGTAAGGTTGCTAAGGTTGCACACACCAAGTATTGCCCTTGGGGTTATGGAGGCAGCCTTGTGTTAGAAGCTAGATAGCTTTGTATCTCTATGCATACACCAAACAACACAGAGGCAATTCGGTATGACTTTGAAGAAATTATGAAGGACCTAACATTGCCAAAACCCACATCAAGAAAAGACATCTGATAAACAGCTGCTCTCCGTACTGCAGACCGCACAGACCTACTTTCTCCAATTTTGGGGACCGACTGTTATTGTAATTAACGATTGTTAGAACTTCTAGGATGTGGAGTGATTCATATAGTTAACGACTGTCTATTATCAATGCTTGTGGAATATTGTCATCCAATCAGATTTCTCGGAATGAGCCAACGTTGTTTTTGGTCTCCGTTCTCGGGTACACTTGCGTATTTACACTCTACGATGCCGCAGGAGGCAGTATGCACCTACTTAATTTGTGAGCCGCCATTAAACACAGGAGGAGAAGAAACCAAGGAAGTTAACTTTCTTAATATGCTTAAGATTATTGATTTATTAAGGAAAAATTAGTTGGCAGTATAGGTCAAAGGATGAGATTGGCGAGTGCTACGTGCACAAGGAGATTTCGGGGAGAAGATCTCCAGGAAAATAAATTCTTTTCAGATTTCGTAAAAAGTAAATCTTATAGCATGCACTTAGTTCTGCAACTTGAGTAGAATTTGAAGTGGTACTTCTATGTGGAATGGAGTACATTTTTAGGAAGTAGGCTACTTGAACTTTTGCTTGGAGTACTGAGTTTGTGTATTCTGCCATCTCTGCAAACTACATACCTGGAGGACAGACATTTGCAGTTGGGCGACTAGCTTACATTGTTGCAGGAGTCTAAAGTTACCAGTGCTACAAGTCCTAACATTGTCTTGCTGAGTATGAAATCTTCTTCACTTTTTAGTTGCTCTAGTGGCAGTAGGTCTTGTATTTATTTATTTATTTTCTAATCAGCCATTCAGTGGTTAGAACATCTGTTAGGAAACCTATCCTCACATCTCTGAGCTATAGCCAGTCGTAATTCTTAGAAGGAGATTCCTTTTAAATATAAAATCATTCATATTTCCAGGGAATCCAATAACCACAGAAATGTAACAAGGCAGGATGCTGTCACTCAAGCCTTATTTCAGCATTCTGTCAGACCGATGGTGAAATTATACCCTCTCCAGGCATTCGAGTAGAGATTGATATGGATGGAAATTAAAGCTTTCTTGAACGTGTTCCAGTAGAAAGTTTCCCCCTTGCCAGTTTGGAATGACATCCTTTAGAGTTATAATCCAGTGCTTGTAAAATACTTTGATCCAGATGGTGAATGTCTTTTGCACATAGTGCCGGATTGAAGTCTTTTATTCTCAGCACAGACTTGGAAGCTTAAGTGTGTATATAGGGAAGGTCTAATTTAAAGAGGCCGTTAGAAGGATCTGTAATCAGTTGAGCTTGTTTAAATTTAGCTATGAAATGAATAAGGAAGGAGATGCTGAAATATAAAAGGATGAAACGCTGAAGACCATGCCTCAACTAATCTTAACCCAACAGTTCCTGTTTTGGTATTGTCCTAGAATTGTCAGAATCATTCAGGACATTAAGTTATTTTTCAATGAATGGTTTAAATTTGATGGTGCATCAGGATGGTTGCCACCTGGCAGCTCTATGGTTGTTGATTCGATCCTGAGTTTGGGTCTGTTTTGAATGGTTTTCTCCTGATTCACCAGTTTTCTCTCACCTCTTAAAAGCATGCCAGTAGGTTAACTGGCTGTGCTACACTGACAGTGTTGAATGTCTTGTGTGCGTGCACAAGGTGGCCTAAATGGTGCTGGTCATATCATCTAAGATGTATTTTCACCTCACACCCAAAGTTCCCAGGATAGGCTTTGGATCCATCATGACCAGACCAAGCTTAAAAACTGTTGGTGAACATGAATGATTATATGAATAGTATCTATGAATGAATTCACAAAGATGTGCCAGTACGACCAGATTTAGTGAGAAAGGAGAAATACATAGGAGAGGACTGCACATGGTGTCATTTGCAGCACTCTCAAAAGGCACCAGACTGTTTCATGTGGACTTTATTTTCCCCATCTGCTCAATGTTGAATGAACAGGAGTATGCAGCTGTGCTACTCTACAAGTGTGTAGCTACATGGGAAATGTAGGGTCTGCTTTCATGCCTTTAAAAAAAAAAAAAAAATTTTATAGAAGTTACTGGTTGCACAGTTCCATTTTTTTTTTTAGATCAGAAATGCATTTCATGATAGATCATATTTCTAATTACAAATGTATAATTACAAATTATCTGACTCTTCCATACAAGAGCTGTCAAGTATTTTCATATACTTGAGAGGAACACTGGGTTTGTTTCACAAAATTCGCTCGTGCCATTCATGTTGACCCCGTGTGTAACACTGATCAGAGTCCTTAGCCTCCTTGAACTTAGACTTAAGGCATTTTACTTTTTGCTGGCACTGTGGCGTTTGTCACGTTTTGTAATTTCCTTTAAAATTAAATTAATAAAAAATTCTGTAGGTTCCTTCAAAAATTTTTCACTTTCCCTTCATTTACTACAGTACGTTTTTCCCTGTCAAATGAAATCCTTGCGCTGCTGGAACTGACTGATAATGTGCTATGCATGCGTATGGAAAAATGTTGCACGGATTCTGCCTGCTCTCATTCACGTCGAAATCGGATCTATATGTGATCTAGAACCACATACGAAAATCACTAGGATCTGAATGGAAAAACATCATATCCGTGTTTTAAGGCAAAAAAAGAAAGAAAATTGGATTCGAGTCTCTCCATGCGCGTAATGTGAACCTAGCCTTAGCAAGCAGCAACTGGCACATAATCCAAATTGTATCTCATTACATTACTACCTACTAGTCTCATAGTTTTGTAACTTTGTAAAAGTAACCCTTAGCCTTTTAGCTGCCTGGCACTTTCATCTGAATAAGCAGTCATGATCCGTGACAAGAAGAGAAAACGATTAATGAAAGGAATGAGGAATTCTCCAACAGTTGCTTTGGTTAAAATGACAGCAGCATGCAGTTGTGTGTGAGGTCACAGCCCTCTGAGAGGTTCCCACTGAGAACAGGGTGTGTGCGCTATAACAACTGACATAACGAGAACTGTTTCTAAGCACACATGACAGAAACAACTGTCAGCTGCACAAGTGGTGTATAGGTGTGGAGAAGATGTGAGAGGTGACAAAGCAGCAGAAAAAGAACAAATTACTCACCAGTTGGAGACGCTACTGTTAGCAATTTGTAATCAAGGTAAAAACAGTTATAAACTGTATATTCTTCTCACATAGCAGCAGGACGTCTGGCAATTGTAAACATGATTATAAACAAATTACATAAATCTCCAATATGCAACTTTTATAAACTAACTAAAGTGCGTCTATTTGCCAAACAGCCATGTTGTCTGTCAGGTGAAAAAAAAAAAAAATTTATTCTTCCCATAAATACAGAACATCCTCAGTTTTTATACCTTAATAGCATGTGTATATTTTACTTCAAGTTTCAACTGTATACTTGTCTTCATATCATAGTGCCCTGATCGATCTAGCATAGATTCTGCGTTAATCAGTTAAAAACAATTCAAATCAGTTTTATTTAGCAGTGGAGATGCTATGCTGTATGGAATTTAAAACTCAGAGAAAAAAAAAGTTTGCTGATATTTTAAGGCAGAATAAGTGGAAATTTCTCAGGACTGTCCATCACCTCCATGGGTTATTCTCCTCATCTTTTGGCTGCATAGTGCTTCTTATCCTTTTGAACTGCTTTACATTACCTGTCGGTCACCAGCCCTGCCAGTTGCAGTTAGTCGCGGAAGGATATACGTGTTGGTGGAGCAAAATAACTGGTTAAATAAAGAAACATATCGTAAACTGTGAATGATAAATAGTGTTATATGAAAGCAATAACATACTTGAGGTCTTGCTGTTGTACTGAATATCAGCATGGCTATGATATCTTGCACATCACAGCCGCTCTTATAATTAGTACAACACAACCTTGAACATGATGTTGCTTAAACAAGCCACGGTGTAACTCAATCCACAATTGATGTAAAATTCCTTCATCAAATCACTTAAACAGTACGGTGACACTTGGTAAAGACTTTGCTTGAAATTTTTGATTGTGGGACACTGCTCAAGCGTGGAACATTACTGTAGTGGTTAGCACTGTCACCTTGCACCCAGGGTCGATCTCCATCTCTGTGTGCATGGAGTTTGCATGTTCTCATGTTTGGTGGGTTTCCTCCGAGTACTCCGGTTTCCTCCCACAGTCCAAAGACCTGCAGATTGGGCTAATTGGTGTTCCCAAATTGCCCATAGTGTGTGAATGAGTGTGAGAGGGCATGTGCCCTGCAATGGAATGGCACACTGTTCAGTGTGTACACCGCCTCGTGCCCCAAGTAAATGTTATGTTTTATTAACTACAAGAGAGGCTAATAAAAAAAAAGGATTGGTTGTAAGTGTTGGAATGTAAGTGATTCCAAAACTAATTTGCCTTTTACACACATTCCAAATTATTAATAAGAAAAACATCATTCTAATTGATGACAGTGGAAGGAGAGATTGTGCAGTTTTTTTTATTTATTTTTTAAAGTGATTGACTTTGTTAGGAACAGCACCTATATTTCACATTAAGTGACATCACACCACGCCATCTCTAACAGCGTACCATGATTTGTCATGTATAATTTCTTACACAATTACTTAAATGTAAACATTGTGTAATGAGTAAACCGAACACTCCGGTGATGATCTAGCCGTGTCTGTCTGTTAAAGAAGGCAGACTCAGTTTTGCTGCGGCTGCTTAACGTAACAGTGTGTCATGCCCAGTGTGGGCGCTGGATTCTATTTCTGTGTTTGTGTATGTGCTGCAGATGTCTGTGGCCCGGAGGAAAGGGGACAGCGTCAGCACACTCACAGCTGAAGCTTGGCACGAGTTCCTGTTAGCCTGAAGGGCCTGAAGTTCCCAGGAGGCTAATATTTCTCAGCCTGAAAAGGAGGCAGCCTTCAAATTTCCAAAACAGATCTCATGAAGTTTTGTCAGATTGTGTTCACTTGTACCTCAGTATCTCAGATTAACTCTCCCGGGATTAGTGTGTACGGTCTCAACAAGAGTAACTTTTTAACCAGCAAATTGGACTTCCATAATCCTGCTAGAGTGGTATAGATGATGCTGTTACAAAATGTAGCACCTTTTAAAAATGCAACAAATAAAAGTTTTCTAAAAATTATTATAATTATTATTATTATTATTATTATTATTATTATGGAATCAACTATAACGAGTCATGAATGTTATTCAGGTGTTACTAACCGGTGAAACTAGCAGGAACAGACTATGGTGAGGAATTCTTCATGCATATAAATGTGGTGTTTCAGCATCTTTGGGTTATGTGAATGCAAGCAATGCTGAGCTCAAATACTATAATTTGATTGGAATGAAAATTATAGAATAGCATCACAGTTATGCAGGCGGTAATGTTGCCATCACATGGCTATCTGGTTCAATCCTGAGCTCAATGTACTGTTTCTGTGGAGCTTCTGTAAATATTCTCCATATCCTCTGGTTTCCTCACACTTCTATAATGCATGCCATTTAAAAATTTTGATTTATGTGTGTATGCTGTATTCCTGTAGGCCTCATGCCCTGTGTTTCCTAAAACGACCCTGGATTCATGGTATCCCTGAACAGGCAAGAACAAGATAAATGAATGGTTGGAAATGATAGCATGGTATTAATGTAGTGATTCTGATACAATAGATATTCACTGTTCCAGTATTTAAGGGTTCATTGCTGCATGAAGAGGGTATAAATAATACTGCTGGGAGTTTTACACACAGCCATCTCTAGGGTTTATAGAGAATGGTCTGAAAAAAAAGCAAATATCCAGTTCTCTGTGAGAAAATGCCTTGTTGATGCCAGGGGTCAGAGGAGGAATGGTCAGACTGGTTCGAGTTGATGGAAAGGCAACTATAACATCTCTTTTACAACCGAGGTATGTCAAAGAGCATCGTTGAACATATAACGCATCAGATTGTAAAGCAGATGTGCTGTAGCACTGTAGCGGGAAATAACACCAAGTGCCACTCCTGTCAGATTGTTGCCTGGTCTGATCAGTCTTGAGTTCTGCTGCCACATTCAGCTGGTGGGGTCAGAATTTGACATAAACAGCAGAAAAGGATGGATCTATCCTGTGATGTATGAATTATTCAGACTTGTTGTGTTGGTGTAACGGTTTGGGGCATTTATTTCCTTGTCATACTTCGCAATTCCATGTCAAGATGCTAAAATAACTTCAGACTGGTTTCTGAACATAAGTACAGTACTCACTGTACTCCACAGAGCTCAATCTCAATCTAATGGGAGATTCGCATAATGGATGCTCAGCCGACAAATCTGCAACATCAAGCACCCGCATGATGTTATCAAGTCAATGTTGGTCTTTTCGTCTGCTCCCGTTAAGGGATCGCCACAGGGGACCATCTGGTCCGCACATGCAAGCTTGGCACAGGTTTTATGCCAAATGCCCTTCCTTATGCAACCCTCCCATTTTTTCCGGGCTTGGGACCGACAATGCATCTAGTGGCTGGGAATCGAACCCCGGCCTTCGACACGGTAGGCGAAACACGTCCCACTGAGCCACCAGTGCTTGATGTTATCAAGTCAATATCGACCAAAATCTCTAGGGAATTTTTCCAGCCCATGTTTCCCGAATTAGGGCAGTTCTGATGGCAAAAGAGGGTTTAATCCAGTACCAGCAACGTGTATTGAAGTGTATACAGACTTCAGGCTCAGACTCTTAATTTAATCATAAATGAAGTACATGTGTAGTTTTAAGGATCCGTGAAACTAAAAATATGAAGATGAAACCAATGCTATGTTTATACCATGTATGTTACATTAATTAAGATTAAACACCTGATCATATACAGTACTTTAGATAATTCAGTTCCTTCACTTTTTCTACCATTTAAGGAAGTATACATTAGCTTTTTAAACGTTTTATCGAGCGCTTAATCATTAATAGATGTGTTTGTGTGTTTTCAGATATTGACATGAAGAAAGATATAGAGGTGCTAATAGCAGAGGAACGTGCACAGATCATCTGTAAATATGATAAGGTAAAAAACTTTGCACTCATTATTCTGTGTTCACATGAATTAATGACAATTATATTTTGTCTCCGTTTTGTTTGGATTTTTAAAAAAATTTTCATGTACTGTATGAAACTGTACTTGCAGGAGGAGGAGCTTTTTTGATCGCTTTATTGAAATAGATCACTCTCGGAGAGAACCTGTGGCCAAAGCCAAAGTTCATGTAAAGATGTGTGTGTGTGTGTGTGCGCGCGTGTGTGTGCTCAATAAAGCTGATCAGTAACCTGCTATGTTGCTTTATTTCTAGAGATAGAATTATGAGCTCTGGTGAGAGTGAAATCTTTACACAAAGGTGCTTTATACTCATGCTGTGGCTGCTGCTTTGTGTTGCTCGACTGCTCTGAGTCACAAATTGCCCGTGTCAAAATGCGGGTGTAGTTTTTGGAAATGTTTGTGTTTGCCTTGTGTTTTTATTTTATTTTTAATATCTAGCAGTTTCATGTAGTAAAGTGCAAGGATTCATAGTTGTCTTTCCGGGTTACAGTATGCTTCAGGAACAGCTCTCACTTGGTTTAAGCAGTTACAGGAGATACTGAATAAATAAAAGAAAGAATTGACCTCTGCCCTCTGTACAAATAGGTTTGTCAGATATAATATGTTTAATGCTACCCCTTGTTTTGCCATGATATTCAGTATTGTCATGATATGTCTTTAAAAATATAAATATATCCAGATATTTGGAGCACAATTGTGTTATTACTTTTAAGCAAGTATCTAATCTACTAGTTCAGTTATGTAGAGTGAATGTCATCGATTCCTGCAGTATTGATCCAATTCCGTTATAAAAATCTTGCAAGGATGTTGGCACTGACACACTTCAAAATCCCCAGCGTCGAAATAACACTCAGAGTTGAATCAACACATTCAATTTGCAATTGTGACCTTTTTGGTCATATATAAATATAAATGTCTGTAAGATTAAATTACAACGTAGTTTGTATTAAATATACAGCACGGTATATAGCGGCTATAAAAATCGGCCTTCCTGTTCTCAGAAAAGAGGCAGATATCCGTGCCTGTCCCCATCAGCCCTTGAAATGGATTTTTCCTCATTGGAAAATCTTTAAAATCTGAGTGTTACTGAGCATAATGAATGAGATACTCTGTTTAGTGATTTTGGGCATCCTATGTTCCTGTCATCCTAAATCATTCTGATTAATATTTGTTATTTCAGTATTAAAAGAAATAGTCATTATTCTTTTACCATTATTGTAATTTGTCTTCATGTGCAGCTGCTTGTCATGCTCTACTAGAGTCATTGCTGCTCTAACATCAGGATGTTTCTCACCACGTGTGCTAGTTATAGAGCTCAACAGTGAGCTATTACTATTTCAGCGGCTTACGGATTACTATTTCAGCGACCTTCGTTTCAGAATCAGATCTCCATAGACATTTCTTCAAATTCTCCAGTAAAAGTTTTAAAGCAATAAACCAAACTGGAAGATGAATAATGGCCACATGATGGCTGCGTTTTTTAAAAGGCAAGGATATAAGACTGTGTGGTTACAATCTTTTACAAATGCATTGAGAATGATGCCATAGAATTGGGGCAGGCGTAGCTCAGTGGTTAGGGTTGTTGGACCACTGATCAGAAGGTCGCAGGTCCAAACTCCAGCACCACCAAGTTGCCATTGTTGGCTCCTTAGATCTCGACTGCTCAGATCTTTAACAGAAACAAATTTATTTATCTGTATTTTTCGGTTGTCCCTCATTGTTTTATAACACAGACACACAATATAAGCTCTACAGGTTCGTGTCAGGCATGCCAGCCCCGCACATTTGTGTTTCCTGTTCTAACTCGGCTCACGACAGGTTCAGTAATCACATGAGAAATCGCTTCTACCTTAAACAGGAAATCAGTTCTGTGACTAGATGCATAGATTTAGAATTCCATTGTTATTTCTAGCTCCTCACACACACACAACCACACACACACAGAGGCTTACATTACAGTACATGGCACACTGTAGTAGGGTATGGTATGAATCTGTAGTATTTTAGTTGGCTGTGGTATTACCTGATACAACTAACACTGTCAGTGCCCCAGTGTTAGTTGACCTTTGACGACTTACACATGTGTTTCAGGGCAGGGAGGAGGATGTTGAGATCGACCCTTGGGAAGATGCAGACTACAGCATTTACAAGGTCACGGATCGCTTTGGCTTCCTCCAGTAAGTCATCTATTCGGCACTAAAACGCATTTCCATTGTAACTGCTCTCAGGTGACCTGTAGAATTTATCAGAGCCCACGTATCATTCCTGCTCTAAAGCATGAAGGGTGAGTGAAATATTCAAAAAATATATATTTTTCTTTTTTAGGTTTGTGTTGCATAGATCATTTTTAAATATTCAAAGTTGTTTTTTTGAACACACAAACATATACAGCATGACTTTAAGTGAACTTATTACAACTGTCCATGACCAGGAAAAAAAAAGTAAATAAAAAAAATTTACGGTAAGAAAATATAATTTATCCTAAAATAACATTTACACCAAGGATAAAAAAAAAAAGTACAAATAAGAAAATATTAAATACCAATAAAATGTACAAAAGGTTAACTAAGGCAAGAATTTACAAAAGAAAAATATAAAAATGTAGTCATCAAGTGTTTTATTTCTCTTATACAACAGCAAATTTACCAGTGATTACAACTACTTAATACACCAAGAAACTGGAAGCATTATAGTGCTGACACTGGAGACTCCATCAATGTTAAATAATCATCATAACAGTAATCCAGCAGATTCCAACAGAAATGTTTTCTATAATCAACAATAAAAACTTGCACAACAAACATTTCTAAAACATGTGCTTTAATCATTAGGCTTAGTTTCTGTGCAGGCGAATTATCTGCTATTATTGTCATGTTAGTTTTCTTGTGATTTTAATTACAGCTGCACTACTGACCGTGATATCATTATGGTGCAACACAGTATTGTTCATTACTTTGCCCATAATTTCGATTTTTTTTTTCCTTTCAGTGAGGAAGAGCTCCCCACGCCAACCCTCCTTGAAGAAAAGGTAAGAGACAAATTAAAACAGCCTTAAAGAAAACTTCATGTAATTATGAACAGCCTAGAACCATCATGAATCATAATAACCCCACATGTGCAGCCAAGGCCAGGAGGTCAAAAATGACCCTGATGAGTTTTAAATGTGTGTATGTGTGTGTCAGTATGATGGCAAAAACAGCTGCTTAGTCTGGAGTTAGGCTACCATGTGATGCATTCCATGCGTGCTGGGAGCTGGTGTTTCTTTTCTGATTTGTGAATGTTGTTAATCTAGGACTCAAAAGTTGCAAAGTTTAAAATGGGTTTAAATCAAAAGAGGATTGTATTTTTATGGAAGTGATTTACATAAAAACAATAACCGTGTTGTTTAAATACCCATTAAATAAAATTCCAGCTGGTATATAATTTAGTAGCGTAGCTCACATACGTGGTTAATGCGTGATGACACCCAATAAAAACACCCAGGCTGATTTACCAACAACAATACAAAAACTGCCTACCAGTTTAATTTTTTTTGGGAGTTGATCACAGTGCCTTATTATAGCACAGATGCGCGCTGTTTAATATGAATTTGAGCATTGTCCAGCCACATGTTAGGTATTTTAAAAACAGTACTATTATGGTTGTTAGGAATTTGCCTGAAGTTAAACTTGCGGAATAAATGAAATCAAAATGTTAAACAGATGTGAAGTTATGGACGAATGTATCGCTTTTTCTCTCAAGGTAGTAATGGTTATACGCGATAGTTTACGTGTATGCGAAAGATACAGAAATGAAGGTAATGCACCTACAAGCTGCTACAAACCAATGCGCTGAAATCAAGCAATATTGTGAAGCGTCACTTAAGGATATAACATGTCTTTAGAGCAAACGTATCTGCAGCAGTCCGAGGTGAGGGCGAGTTAAATACCCAAACTGAGAGCCCAGTGTTACAGTAATGTGCCGTAAGTTATGAGCAGTAATGTGCCGGATTATGTCACAGCATCATGCAAAACTGGCTGGACAGAATTTAATGAAACTTGCAGTACTTGGATATCTGCCAGAAGTTTAACCTGTGCTTTAAGTGAAATGAAATGTTATATAGATGGATATTAATTAGAAAAGCTAAACTGAGGATTTTTACAGGGATTACTAAAGAGTTTCCCCACTGAATTAACAGTGCTGAAGTGGTATAAGTCACTTGAGAGCTGATCGTTATCCGATCTCCTTTTTTTCCGGTTTCTCATCTTTGATTCACTTTCCGATTACTGAACAGAGATTGTATTTGGCTGATCACGAAAGAAGTACAACTTAGCGTAAACAAGGCGGAAGATACTCAGCCTTACAAAATTGTATTTCTTTGTACTAATAAAGTTGGGCAGAAAGACAGGCAGACATATGTGGGCCTCAACCTGAAATAATAATAATAATAATAATAATAATAATCACTGGTTACATTAAAGCTGTAAAAGCTTATTTTTAGCTTTAACCATTTAACTATTTTAAAAAAAAACTATTTTCCTGACAGGAAATTATGCATACGTGGTCTAGTAATATAAAATAATATTTAATTTATTTATTAGTTATTTATGCAGCAGTGCTTGTGGGGGGTATTTTTTGTTTTTTTGGGGGGGTGGGGGGGGGCTGTTGGTAAATCTAGCTTTAGTTTTTACTGCTTCTAGATATTCTCAAATTTCTGTGGTTAACTGTGGCTAACAACCTAATTTACAAATTGTTGATATAGACATTACATAGAAATGTATCTATAATAAAATGTGGTGCAAGTTTAAAATTGGTGTGTTTAAACAATATATTGTGTCATTTAGCTCATTTTAGCTTTAGTGTGGTTACTGTTGTCGGTTTACGTACTGTGTTCTTACCCTCGCAGCAGAAACAGCTGGAGGTCGAGCGCGTGCAGAAATGGTTAAAGATGGTCAGAAAATGGGAGAAGTACAAAAACAGCGAGCGGGTGAGATCCAGCTCTAGATTTTATTTATGGCTGAGAATAAAGTTAAAGGACAATACTGTACTTGTTAAAGACTGTTGTCTAATGCATATGTCAGTCTGTTGTGAATAATAAGAACATTGTCTATAGGACATATCTCTTCCATAGACACTGATACTTTTTTCCGGTATAGATGATGAAGAGGGTGTACAAGGGGATTCCGCTCCAGCTGCGAGGTCAAGCCTGGAGCCTACTGCTGGATGTGGAGAAGGTTAAGAAGGAGAATGAAGGGAAATATGAGGTACACTCGCTCACATTTGCATATACAGTACACAGATGGAATATTGTACACTATAAGGCAGCAGCACCTGACAGGCAGATCAAAGCTGTTTGTGTAATCATGCGTTACTTTTTCCACAGAGAATGATAGAACAAGCCAAGATCTACTCCACAGAAATCAAACAGATTGATCTTGATGTGAACAGGACCTTCCGAAACCATATCATGTTCATGGACCGATTCGGAGTGAAGTGAGTCCCATCGTACTAACATGACAAGAACATCACATAACTAATGTAGATTTCAGATGCAGTGCAAGAGCTTAATGAGTCATTTAAAGAAACACAATGCACCCGTTTTTAGTCTCGGCTCTGTTCCCAGTAGTATTATGGTCCTCTTCCAAGACTGTAATTCGATGATCAACAAAGCATCGACGTAAGATCGCATTATATGGGACCCAGACATGGTTTTGTTGACTTTCTAGCTCATTGTGCTCGAGTGTTTTCGTCACATATGAGTATTGCTGTGGAAAGATTGTCAGCTCAAAAGATAGAAGCGTTAGATCCTTCCTGCCTGCACATTACATTTTAGATTAGATTAGATTTACGTTTATTGTCACTGCACAAATTACATGTATAAAGCTGATAAAATACAGTTAGAATCTAACCAGAAGTGCATAAGTGGCCTATTTACAATAAAGTACAAATGTAAAAACATAACCATAAGGTTTCATGTAAAGATTTCGTGTGAATTTGCAGTCCTAGTTAGATGATAAGTTTATGAACACATTGTAAATAATATGCCATTATATGCTCATAAAATGTTCTGCGAAGCCGACATAGCATCTAAAATACAATCATACTTTTGCGTGAGAGACCGGTGAACTTTACTGTGGCAAGGAGAGCTTAAACAGTACGTTATCTGCCTCTAACCTGGTACACACGGCAGCCTTAGAACGTGTGAAAGTGTGAGGGTGTGTATACGTGTGTGTATTAATAGATTTCCTGCATAACAGGGTAAGGCTTCTGTGTACTAAGGTGCTGGTCTGATTACAATCTACAGGACAATGTTTTTTTTGTTTGTTTGTTTTTTTCTTCACTTGTCAATTGTTTGTTTGTGTGTTATTATAATTTGTTTGGCTTGAAGTGCTTCCTGATTTTTCTCGATTGCAAATATTCACGTTAGCTCTTATGCAATTCATGCTTAAGTTTAGAAATTCTGGCAACAGTTTCGACAGCTTCAACCGCTTTTCTAGGGAGAAAAAAAGGCCAAGTTTGACCCTGCCTGGAAACACATTTGTTTTGGTCACAACATTTAAGAGTCATTTTTCTTTTTTTTTCTCCTTCACATTCGGACATTTGGCCCGTTTCCCCAAAGTGTGCAAGAAACGCATTGACGTCACTGGAGGCTTAATAGATTGCAGGCTTTTAGAGTTCAATGGAAAGTCTTGCACATGTAAACTGTCATTAATACTCCAACATTTACGGAAAGACGCAGCTATGATTTTAGCTTAAAGGAAAGAATCACGCTCCAACCTCAAGAATTTGGCTTTTTGAATGGCAGAGCACTTTTTAAACGGCGGGCTATGTAATAGAATCTGTCATGGATTTGGAGTACGGCAGTGTGGGTTTTTTTCGTGTATAAGGGGATTTATGTGTCGTTAATGGAGACTGCCTTGGCTCTGATACTGCTGAATGAACTGATTTGCTTGTGTTCACCGTTTCTACACAGACAGCAGTCTCTGTTCCACGTGCTCACCGCATACTCTGTATACAACACGGTGAGTGCACATTCGAAAGTGATTGCCGTGTTAAAGTGTGTGTGTATTTGCGTGTGCATGAAGTAGAGGCACAGACAGGTGAAAGGAAGTGTGCAGCCAAGCTCAGGCCTAATATAAACAACACAATGACAGCATATGACTGCATATAGATTTCATTTTTTCATGTCGTTTCTCTGTGTGTGTCTATGTGCCTACATGTGCCTGTTTGCAGGAGGTGAGCTACTGCCAAGGCATGAGTCAGATAGCAGCCATTCTGCTGATGTACATGAACGAGGAAGATGCATTCTGGGCCATGTCCCAGCTGCTGACCAATCAGAAACATGCCATGCACGGTGAGCCTCTCTCATTACTTGCAGAAGATGTTTCCTAAATTCCAAGCGCCCTATTGATTTCAGTGTTTAGGGTTCCCGCAGGATGTTCAGAGCTTCAGAATGCTGAGTTCACAGTTATATCAGAGAATCGTTTAGTATTGATCTGGAGATTCAGTTTTAATCAAGGTTTGTCTGTTTTTTTTTCCCCCCTTCACGCCAATAGGTTTCTTTATCCCTGGATTTCCTAAATTGCAGAGATTCCAAAACCACCATGATCAGATTCTGTCCAAACTCCTCCCTAAGCTGAAAAAGCATCTGGTAGTAAAAACAATTGCTTTTCATCAGAATATTATAAAGGGCATGCCTTTTGTCTTGATTAAAGTAATTATATCTCATGTTTACACAGCCTCACTTCTGCTTTTCTTCTTACTCACTAGGACAAGGAGCAGATGACCAGCGGCATTTACAGTACTAAATGGTTCCTGCAGTGTTTTATTGACCGGGTAAGTGTGCACCACGTGCAGCCACACACACACACACAAACACACACACACACACGCGGACATTCCTGCATGTTACTATAGACACAAGCCATTTGTTACAGCATGAACATGTGGCACAGCAAATGACTGCTATTTATGTCGATCACATTAGAGGAGTCTTACACAGCTGATGCTTTCATGAATAAGCATAGACATTGCTTATTGAACATGCAGCCCAGTGGTGCAGGCTTTGCTGCCTCATATTTCCCTGCCTTGATTCCAAGCTTTGATGGTAGAATGGCGCTTGTGTTTACTTTATGTTTAAATGAGTTTCCACTGTGTTGTCTGATTTGCTTTCATGTAGACTTTGTGTAAATTGTCTATGCTAAATTGCCCTTAAGTGTGATTGGACTGGTATCTTTCATCCAACCACCATCTATATGCTACTTATTGGACATGCCTTAGAGACTATAACCAGGGAACTTAAGGGGGTGCCTACGGCAGGGGGTGCCAAAAACACACACACAATTTGGAAAAAACTGTGGGAGGGAGCCAAAGTACCTGGAGCATAGTTGTAAAATGTATTATGTTTTTTTATATAGGTTATAATTTGATTAAATGAAAATGAACTGAAACACCAAACAACACATTTCATACCCATTATGCTTTACTCTAGAATCTTATATGCCTACCTCTTTAAGACGCCTCTTCCTTCAGTCCATGTACTGGTCACTAGATACGTTTACCTAACAGCACCCTCTAGCCAGAGTACATGGTGGCTGCAACTAATCACTAGATGGTGAAAACTTAAGCTTGAATCAATGCCTCATTCCAGACACCGTTCACCCTGACCTTACGCCTGTGGGACATCTTTATTCTTGAGGGAGAGAAGATCCTCACAGCCATGGCCTACACTATCCTTAAACTGCACAAGAGTAAGCTAAAGTTCTCTCCTTTCATGCAATGTGAACAACATCATTGCATTAAGCCTAAGAATATTCAAGCTCCAAATCAGTTTAAATTGTCAGAGAGTACAGCATCAGTGTCCTGGTGTGTGAAAAGTGAAGCTTTTCCTTTACAGAACGTCTGTTGAAGATGTCACTGGAGGAGCTGAGAGAGTTCTTACAGGAGAAGATTGCCGAATCCTTCGAGCTCAGCGATGATACGGTCATCGAGCAGCTTCAGGTCTCCATGACAGATCTGCGCAAAATGAAGCTAGACCTTCCTTCTCCAGGTATTCTGTATGCAGGCTGAGTTGTATGATTGTAGTGCGCTGTGTAATAAGAGTTTCGTAATGAGTTAAAAAGGACTGCATTAGGATTTATTAAATTTAAGCATTAATAGTGAGAAGTTAATGCTGAAATTGTGCATTTTTATTCAGACCTTAAATGTTCAGCAGCCACCAAGATTGGCGAAAAAAAATAAAATAATATATTAAGTCCAGAACATGTAGTATAATGTAATTACATATGTTGAAATTCATGTAAAATGCACTACTGAACACTATTACCTAATTAATAGTCTGGTTCATAATTTCATTTCAAGCCTGAGCTGCTTTTTTTTTCTTCTTCTTCTTCTTCTTCTTCTTCTTTTTTTCCCGGCCAGTTCATGTTTTATTTTGCAGTACGGTGATGAGACTCGAAGCCGCAGTAAAACATTTGAATGGTGCAAACTATTTAAAGAAGGCCTAATAACTAAATGTCGATCCAGGCCTTGCTGAGCCCATTGCAGTCGTTGCTGTGAACATTCAGCAAGTTGAACACATGATCCTTAAAAATGTGGAAGTGACTCATTTGTCTGTTGGAACTGTACACCAAAATATTAATTAAGACCACTTGCACATTACAGGAACTTAGCTGGAAGTTATTGCTACAACCCCGCATACAGGTCTGACCTTGTTCGAAGCCATTTCCACATGTTTGGGCCATGAATGGAGTTCCTGTGAGGGCCAATATTTCAGTCAGGCATGATGGACTTGTGCCACTATGATTGTAGTCCCTGGGATAGAATCCTCCAAATGATAAAGCAAGGGTGTTTCTGTTGCGCCACCCAGGATCGGAACCGGATTTGATATATCAGAGATTGATCAGCTGTTCACCTGTCATGGCCAGGCCAACTACAATTCGTCTGATTTCAGTCAGTGCTCATTGATTAGTTGCATCTATAGTTAAAATCTGTAAGGACAGAACGGTCTTTCGACTACTCCATTTCTTTATGCGGGCTTGGGACGGGCACTGCATCTAGTGGCTGGGAATCGAACCCGGGCCTTCCACATGGCAGGTGAAACACCTACCATTGTACATAAAATAGCAAATTAAAAGTGTGATCAAATAGCCCACATCTTTCCATTCATATATACTCGTCCAACAGTAAATATGCATTTTTACTGACGGAATTTTAAAATAACATTTGAAAGTCATAAGTCATGTTCCGAATGGTGGTTAAATGACCGCCTATCCATCAGTTCGTAAGTATTCTGCTGACTCTATTTCTTCCATTTCCAGCTAAACCAGATGAACTGCCACGGACACCGCTTGGTATGGAGCATCCTGTACTGCTGACCCCCCTGCGAACCCACAACCAGACCCTGGATCAGGAAATACCAGACAAGAGCCAGCTAGCCAGACGACCTCCAGCTTCACTTCAGATCTCACTCCAGGAATCGATCGTTCCTGATCAGGGCTCCCCGGAAGACAAGTCGCCCTACCAGGATAGGGAGACAGACAGTGTATCGCCGTTTCCCTCCCCTGACCCAGTGTTGGTGCATACTGAAATTGTTTTTGGCCCAGATGGATCGATGGAAGCTCCTGAAGAGCAACCACCACCGTATGAGCCTCCTAAAAATGCAGAACCGAATGATCCTCCACTTCCGTCCCAACTGACCATGAGTACTTGTGGAGCTTCAGCAGAATCAGCACATTTAGCAGCAACTCAGGACACTTCACAAGTCACATCACAGGCTACAGCGGAGGATGGTTTATCTGTAATGCACAGAAGCAAGTGTCAGTTGACACTCACCTCAGAAGCCTCACCGCAAGACTCCCAAAATGAGAATCTCCCAGATACAGAAAAGGTGAAAGAAACGAGAAAAGTGAAGAAATATGTTTCAGTGAAGTCTGTGGTATTAACTCAAAACTCTGCATTTATTAAACTTCCCCACACAGGCTCTGAAGAACAGTCATCTTCCACACACACAGAGGCTTCATTATTCACAGCTGGAAGGAAACTGATGACTGTTCACTCAGACCCGCTGTTCACACACCATGATCTTCCCAGTCTGCCCAAATCAGAGACTTTTTAAGCCGGCTATCGATTCTTAACCTTTTTTTAAGGCATTTAGAATTTTCTGTATCCCTCCCACTGTTCCATGTTATTTTTCATAATCCTTCTTCCTGACTATTTCTTATTGTCTCAAAGGCATGCCAGATTTTACCTCCATAAAGAAGTAACTACGTTACTGCATCACATAGGCAATAGAATACATTGTACTGTTCCTGGGCAGGATACGTCCTAAAATAACACAGTTCAGTTTTTATATACCAGGTAATAATTGGTTTACAGCGGTTTACTTGACTTACAAAAGTAAGGTCTTGATTTCATCAGTTTGGCCTGGAGAGGTGCTACGCAAATTCTAGGGAAAAGCTTTAAAAAAAAAAAAAAAAAAAACCTTAAACAAAATCATTTGTTAATAAAATCAGGAAAAGGGTTTAAATAACGTGAGCTGGCTCACTGTTATACATGAGCCACAAATATCGTCCTGAGCATTCTAATATATTTTGTTATTTTTGTTAATTTATTATTTGTTATTATTATTATTTATTTTGTGGTTCCAACTTACCAATTAGTGGATTGGAAATTTTTGGACAAAAAAAAAAAAAGATTCATTGCAAAGAACACCAAAATAAATAATTAAATAAAGATAATAATAATAATGGTAATAATAATAATAATAGTAGTAGTAATAGGCCTTTTAAGCATTCAAGCATGAATCAATGCTTAACCAAAAAAAAGCAATAAGTAGTAAATAAAATTATTACTTATTATATTTTAATAAAATAAGTAATACACAACTTAATTCAATTACCATACAACAGTGAGCTGACTATAAATGAATTGAATAAATTAATTTATATGAGTAAATATTTGTTTTTATGTGAGACTTACAGTATTCTATCTAGGCTGCATTTCTTTTAAATATTTATGACAACTGAGTAAAGAACTCTTTTTTGACATTTTTTTTTTTTACTTTTTTCTGTTGCATCACTATAAATGATAATGTCACAAGAAGGAAGCAAATATTTGTTTAACAACCAGTAATATGCCATTTGGCATTCATTATGTAATAAAATAAATAAACCATGTCGATTCATCATTTATCTGAAAAAGTCAGGAAATGTATTTTGATATATTTAATAAAAGCATTTTTTTTTTTTTTTTACCAATACTGTACTAGCCAGGTAAGGGAAGAATTAGCCAACAGTTTCGTGCCAGAAATATTTTCTGTGCCATTAAAGTGGTAAGTGTTAATGTGTGTAAAGGGAACTTTGTTTTGAAATTGTGTAAGCTTTTTTGCAGTATTGTATTTTAATGCCTTAAGGCTTTTGTATCGGTTGGCTTTTAGACATTTGTATAGCATAAATTATATTAATACTAGTAAAGTACTGTGTTAAATTCACAAGTGTGGTTTTTAAAAACATATATTTAATATTGGTTCAGTCTGATCAGTCTTAATGTTTGTGCAACATTAACTGAAAGCTGTGCAGAACGCTTCAAGCCTTAGGATGAATGTTTCACTTTCAGTGGTTCATGCAATTTAGTATGCAGCCGCAGTCATTTGTGGCATAATGTGAGTTTTTCTAGCCAAGGATCAATTTTTGCATGCTAGTACTCTGATGGGAATTTTGTGCTTTTGCTTGTAAGAAGGACGTATTATGTTGAATTTTTTTTTTTTTTTTTGCATACTCCTTGATTAATTTTGCAACAAAGTCAAAAATTAAATCTGCAAACTTGTGTGCAGTTCTCAGTAAGACAGCAATATACAGAATACAACCTTTTATTTATTGTTATGTACATAATTAAGATAAAATGGTGCACAGGGTTATGTAAGAATAATAAAAGTCATATCAGTGCAACCGTAAAACTTCTGGGCAGTTGTAAATGTTAAGTTGATTTAAAGGGGTGGTCATCTTTTTGCAGTTTCCTACCAATACCACATACTTTAATACCACATGCTCGGGTGACTCATGTATGTGACTCATATACAGTATGTGGTTCTGTTACTGCATCTGCACATCTTGAAACACTTGTGTTATATTATGTTTTATAATAATCAGTATGGTATTTTTAATTACTTGCTCTGTTTATGTCACAGGTGATTTTTTTTTTTAGAATAATTAAATTTTAACAAAATGAAGGTGGCAGTATTGTTTCCTAAATAATTAAACTAATCCTAAATAAAATGTGATGCTGGTCCACATCCCCACTGTGCAGCACTGGTGTACTCCTGGTCCACAGACTCCCAGTATGTTCAGCTCAGTAACTCGAAATTCATTGAAGTGCGGATCAAAATATTAGCTCTCGCACAAAGGATTGTGTTGTGTAACATCTTTTTTTTTTTTCTCCCTCTCTTGCAGGTTTTTGAGATACCTGTATTTATCTGTATGTTCCTTTGCAAGGAGTTTGGAAATGCTTTGGTTTTTACTCAATCTGTACTGTATATTGTAAAGATATTTAATTTGCTAAATGGTGTTGAAGCTTTAAATGGCAGAAATAGCATTTTTTTCAGCAGTGTTCATTTTTATATTTGCATTTAACAGGGTGTCTTTCTGCTTATCTGTCCATCTCGCAATCTTCAGTAGGGATCTTTGTCAATATGTCTGTCTGTCAATATGACTGTGTTTCTGACCATCTGTATGTCTGTCTGTCTACAGTATGATATTGTGTGTCTGTCTATCTGTTTGTATCTATCTATCTGTCTCTCTGTATACCCTTTAGTTTGTCATCATTTTTGTCTATTTTTTGTCTATCTCTCTGTTTATTTTCAGTATATAACTGTCTGTCTGTTAGGAGGCACAAGGCGAGGCAGGCAACTGCTTGGGGCCCCAGGCCAGGTGGAGGGCCCCCTAAGGGCTAACAAACTTATTTATTTTTATAATGATATTTTATAATTTTATAAAGAGAATTGTGATCAAGGCTGGTTGGAGAGGCTCCCTGCAAATTTTTGCCTAGAGCCCCAACAGACTCTAGAATTGCCTGTCTGTCTGTCTTGTTTTCTCTCAAGAGACGTCCTTATTACAGTACACAGCACAAATTATGTCCCTGTTAAAGTACAAAGCACAAATGAAGGCAGTGCACAAAATACCAATAAAATAGATCTACTGTAATTGGTTAATAATTATATAGCGGTATTATTCTATGTACTGTGTGATGCTTGTTTTCTTTTTAAAGCCTCCACATACTTCTGGTATTATCCATTATCAAACCCTTGGATGGGACAGTACTGTATGTTTCCAGGCCTGCAGTATTCTCAACAACCAGTAGATGGTGCCAATGATACAGATTCCGATCTGCGCTCGCTACAGTAAAGACGAATTCCCATCAAAACAAAACAATGCAGCGTCTCTAATTTATTTCACGCGTTGTGTAGTCACGAACTGATCCAGCATGAAGCAGATCCATCCATATAAGAAGAGATGCAGATATTGACTAAATTCTTCATCCTGACATGTTGTAGGTTGTACACTTTAGGAATAATAGCTGTCATCTTGAGGCGGGTGATGCAGGTGCTTTAGCAGCTGAGTCAATTTCTCAAGCTAGCAAACAGAGCTGTAGACCTGAACCTGTCTCTAGTCCCCTGAGGACAGTGACAGTACATGGTGACATGAACATTTGTGTGATTTATTCCAGCTTTTGCCAGATGGTGAAAGTCATGCATCACTGTAAAGGAGCCAGGCATTGCCATCCATCTTCACTCAGAGTGCCTCTGTCTCTGTGAAACACACTGATCTGAAATATTTTGATCTAAATGGACTGGTCAGGCTACACTACATAACACCAGTCATCCAACTCCAACTCCACTGGTACAGCTACAAAACAGACCCGTCATTCCAGTACAGTACATGTCTCGAGTGACTCAGACCTCTAACAAATGAGCACAAAAGGCCCGACTTATAATAGTGATCAGGACCCATATCAGCTGAATAGCACGTCTAAGATATCCAAGTCAAGTACAGTAGGCCTTTGTCATTTTAACCATATACAGTTCAGTACACAGTGAAATGAAATGGTGTTCCTCCAGGACCAAGATGCTACATATATGTAACAAATTAAAATAAACTAATTACCTAGCTAGGACATCTGATTAGCTGACTATCTAAGACAAACCAAATTTACACCACAAGTAATTAAAAACTATTCTAGGAACTATACAAAAGACGTTACTTTACGAAATATAACACAAGACTATACAATACAAAAAAAATACTATACAAAATATAAACACAAGACAATACAATACTATAAAAGACGTCACCATACAAAAGATAACACAAGACAACCTATAGTGCATGTGCAAATACACATGATTCAAGAGCAGCAACACAACATGACAATGCAATATACTGTAATAGTCGGTTGAGGTAGTGCAAGTTAATGTCATGATGGATAAAAAACAGTAATCATTTCTTAAAAACTGTTTCAAGTTGGTATTGAAATGTCCTGGATGGTTGTAGATCAGTGTGTATGCAAATGTGTGTTTATCATTCCAGTCCCATTTTATAGAGGAGAATGTTTATCTGAGTGTGTGTGTGTGTGTGTGTGTGTGTGTGTGTGTGTGTGTGTGTGTGTGTGTGTGTGTGTGTGTGTGTGTATCAGTCCAGTCCTTTCTTGTTGATGACATGTGGGTAGAAGCTGTTTCACAGTCTGGATGTGAGGGCCCGAATGCTTCGGTACCTTTTTCCAGATGGCAGGAGGGTAAAGAGTGAGTGAGAGGGGCGTGTCCGACCAGCCACAATGCTGGAGGCTTTGCGGACGCAGCGTGTGGTTTAGATGTCTGTGATAGAGGGGAAAAAAGATCCCGATGATCTTCTCAGCTGTCCTCACTATCCGCTGTAGGGTTTTGTGGTCCAAGATGGCACAATTCCCAAACTAAACAGTGATACAGCTGCTTAGGATGCTCTCGATAGGATTTTAAAGACCTAATGGACTGTAAAGAGTTTCCACTGGCTTCTTCATGTGATTCTTATTTTTCTGTCTGAAACAAAGCTATTTGTGTTAGCACATCTGGGCTGCTGGTGTTTTTTTTTTTTTTTAATATAAAATCCACTCTAATCATCTTTCAAAAAGGTTCAATGCTTGAGGGCATACTTTCATCCTCTTAATGGGAGAGTGCTGTCTTAATTTAAACGCACACATTATATTTATTTTTGGATCATATTGTTCTTTTTACAAGCCTTAAAGAACAATTGGATAAAGAGAATGAAAATTTTACATACTTTGTTTAAAAAACAAAAAAGCTGTAGGAAAAGTTGATAAATCTGTTTATTTATTTTCTTACTCGTAACAAATTGCAGAATAGATTATATACAATTAGGGACAAATGTTTGCACCCCCGTTTGCAACAGACTGGCATCCCTTTTCAGATTGCATTTCTGCTTTAATCTCATGAAAAATTACCTTGGAATTGGAATGGAATGAGATGGGGTTGTTTCCTGTACATGTGCAAAAGTCTCAGGCACATGAAAAATAAATGAATCAAGGATTCAGTCAATATTTTGTGTGAATGCTTTGAGCACCCTTATAATTTTGTAAGGAAAGTTCTTATGAGGACTTTGGCTGTACCTTTGTTTGCAAAAAACAAAATTCTTTTTTTTGGTCTAAAACATGGTTGCTTATATAACATGCTGCTTTCTTTTCTGGTATTTAAATATTTTTCTGGAAACCTTTAATTTGGTGGTGGACTACTGATGTCTGAAAATCAGAAATATTCTTGTACAGACTCAATAATAAAGTAACAAAATAAAATAAAAAATCTAAAACTTTCACAATACCATATGAAATATACCTTTATGTTAAATGTATATACAGTACTATGCAAAAAAGTCTACAAAACTGCACAGACTTTATTTTAGATGTTTATTTTACATGTGGTCCCACCTCGAGTCTGTGTGCATGGAGTTTACATGTTCTCCCCATGCTTGGTGGGTTTCCAGTCCAAAGACATGTGGATTAGGATAAATTGGCATTCACAAATTGCCTGTATTGTGTGTGACCCCTATGGATTGACCTGCATGAATGTTTATTTTAGGACTTCTGCATTATTGAGTTGTTTAGTTCCTTTTTTTAAAAGCAAAGGCTAGGCGGAGGCAAAAAAATAAATTTTATTACAACTCTTTATACACATTTTTATGCAGAAACATTTATTTTCATTATTTATAAATTAATCTTTGCTTTAAAGTATCCCTCTGAATGTGAATATTTTGCACACATCACATCACTACTACTAAAAATAATACTAATAATACTAATAATTAATAATGATGCCTAGGGTAATACACAGTATGATGATGAGGATGAAGATTATTATTATTAATGGGTGCTTAAACTTTTACCCTCGGCCGAAGCACTGTATCGAGAGGGATGTGCTCTTGTGTGAACGCGCGCGCGTGCGCGCTCATGTGCGTTTGGCCTAGCTGTGTCTGTGCGCGCGCGCCAGTGTGTCTGTGTATGGAGCTGAAGGTGACGCGCGCACAAGCAGCGCGAGCGCTTCAGAGTGCAGGCGAGGATGCCGTTTCATTTCATCACCGCGCGCGCATAGAGGCTTTTAACGTGGATTTCGGCGGGATTCTGCGCTGCGTGTGATCAGGAGATTAATGAAAAAGAACGGCTCGGTACACACACACACACAGACACACACGCAGAGTTCACGCGGACGGGACACCACTAACGGAGAGTTCCGGGTTCCGTGAGCGCGAGACCTGATCGGATCCGTGATAGGATGGCATGAGAGAAACACCGAATCAGTTCAGACGTAAACGCATGTTAAAGCGAGCATGCTGGAGAATCGGAATTAGTGCAATAAACAATTGAAGATACTTTTTTAAAGAGAGAGAGAGAGAGAGAAAGAAACATCGATGTGGACCTGATTTTCCGAGCCGAACTTTCCGCACCGACCATGCAAAGTTTGCAGTCTGCTGGTTCCCCGTCACATCTCCTCACAAGCTGCATCTCACAGCAAACCAAGCCGGAGCTGAATACCGAGAGATAGAGCAGGTGACTTTACCTTCATCTCCATCACAGCATCAGCACCTTCAGCACTGACTCTGTCCCAAAGCAACATGAACACACCACGCCGACACGTCCACCAGTGGTAAGTCTTTATTGTGCAAATGAACTAAACCAGTGATGTGAAGTGTATCGGCGTGAAATACTGGTTTCTCTCTGCGGGGATTAAGTGTAGGACTTGTCAGTGAGGAGATCTAATGAGAGTGATGCGCAGTGTAATGAGAGAAAAGGAACTGGTATAATTCTCATCAAATGCCTCTCAGTATATCGTTAGTCTACATCACATTGCTACTTTGATTACATTAGATATGCAGCACGAGCACCTGCTGACTTTTGCTTTTTTTTTTTCCTCCTTCTTCTACACAGCAAAATCTCCACTTTGGGGTTAAAACCTTTGTTAACAATTTAACACCTGCAGAGTTTAATTAGACGTGTCTATTTTACACTGAGCATCATATATTTCATTTTTAAATATTAACGTGGATCAATTTATGTTCAATTCTTACATCATTACAATCTATAGCATAGCAAAAGTTCCCAGCTTTAGCTGTCAGTTGAACCATTTCAACATATTCGTCCCCTATTACCATCAGAGGTAAAGCGAATTTTTGTTTGTTTATTTGCTCATTTACCCATTTTATTACTTTTTTTAGTCCATGCAACCTTGCCTTGTTTTGTTTTGATCGCTTTCAAATGACTTGTTTAAGAAACCAGGCTTCATGCATGCATTAGAAAGCTGCTTCAAACATCAGCCCAGTAAAGGGTTTGACTTGTCATTGTCCGTGCATGTATAGTAGGTCAAACTATTAAATATGATTTAGCTCGTTAATACCATAACATTTAACTCTCACATGCTTAGAATGAACACAGTAATTAAATCAAATTTCATCTCCTTTTGCTTATAAGATTACAATAGAATCTTATAAGAATCTGTTTTTTTAAATGAATGTAGATTTGCATCGAAGTGTCATGAACCCATTAAAAAACCACTGTTTGAAAAACCCTAATCTATAGGATTGTTTTATTCTTTTTATGAAAAATTCAATTAGTATAAATCCCCTTTTTTTTTGCATATTGCCAAATAAACATTGGCAACTAACTTTTGTAGAACTAAATAACCATTTGTTATACTGAATAACACCAACATGCTGAATAAACTCAGTTTTTAACTGACAGTTACAATATTATATCAACACCTGAAGCCATGAATTAATTCGTGCAATGGTAAATTGCTGCTTTCAGTGTTAACAGTCAGTTTGACAGATACACATTGTAAGTGTGAGTCTACATTCTCTTTTCCTCAATCACTTCCAGTCCCAGAGCAGTAAAAAGCGTCCGTCAGTCTCCTGCTGAATTTTCCACCGAGCGTGACATGCTTCTTTGAGGAGGATGCGCTTCCCTCTGAAGAAAATCCGCAAGCAATTCAAGCTCCTCCTGCTCCTTGTGCTTCTCACGTTTGCCATTGGCTTCACCTATCTGCATGTCATCCAGGGCAGGGCCATTAAACTCCACTCCAGCTATGGCAAAGGTAAGACCCATCTGAGTGGAATCAATCTCGAGCTCAGAAAAACCTGACCTTATACCACCTCACACTGATTTCTTAGAATTAACAGTTAAAGCCTTTGAAAATTCCATTTTCATGATAATTTCTTTGTGTGTGTAAGAAACTGTATCACCAATCAGTGCGACTTTCCTTTCCTTTTGCAATCCTGTTATTGATCTCGAGAGCAGGTTAATGAGGATGATCACAGTGAACATCAGAGCTGCCCAAAGTAATCTAAATTAAGATGCAACTTAGTCTAATAATCTTTGTCTGATTACAAGTAATTTTGTAAAAACAGCGTGTTCTCAGGAATATTTCATCATTGAAATTGTAGATAAGACTAAAGGACCAGCCCTGGAACAATCCTGCACTGAAAATAAACTATTCAACCTAGTATGCAAAATGTATACACTACTAACATTACTGCTATGAGTGTACTCTCAGTGCTGCTTATTTTTTATTCTGGGCCCTTTTTGTAAAATGCATATGTAGTTTTTGTTCATTTTCTAAAATCAGAACACCTGCTCATGCAATTATCCCATCAGCCAATCATGAGTCATAAGGCATAAAATCATAAAAGATGCTGTTTGAGAGTATTACTTATTGAAACATGAGAATGATGACACCTCGGTGACTTTCCCAATACTGTGATTGTTCAGTGCCAGGCTGACTGGTTTGAGCCAGAAACTGATGATTTTGCACACAACAGTCTCTAGAGTTTGAACAGAATGGTGCGAGAAACAAAAATTATTCAGCCAGTGGCAGCGGGTGAAAATGACTTGTTGATGAGATAGCTTGGAGCAGGATGGCCAGACAGGCTTCAACCATGATGATCAGAAAAGCATGTCAGAATGCACAAAACTTGAGGTGGATGGGCTGCAACAGCAGGGTTCCACTTCTGTCAGCAAAAACAAAAATCTAACGCTACACCGCGCACAAGCTCACTGAAGCTAGACTGATTTGATCAATCTCATTTTCTGCTGCAACATACAGATGGTGGGATTAGATTTTGGCAACAACAGCAGGAATCCATGGTCCTGTTCTGCCCTGTGTTGACTGTTTAGGTCGCTGGTGGGCGTGTAATGGTGTTAGGTATGGTTTCTTGGCAGTCCAGTCAACCAGCTTTTGAATGCCTCAGCCTATTTGTGTATTATTGTTGAATCTGTACATCCTGTTATAACCACAATTTTTCCATTTTATGACTGGTTTCAGCTTGGTGTGATGAAACTGGTTTGATGATGTCACAAAGCACAAGTTGGCCCAAACTGGTCCCATGAGAATTATAATAAGATAACAATAATTCAGTGGCGTCACCTGATCTGACGCCAATAAAGCATCTTTGGGCTGTGGGAGATTCACAGCATGATTTGCAGCTGACAAAAGTAATTACGTGATACTATTTTATTCACACAGACCAGAATTTCAAAAGGAATGTTTCTTGAGAAGTCTTGTACTGTTCTTAGTTAAAAGCAGTCCTACATTATATTATCATGGGGTTCCTAATAAAGTGGCTGATGAGTGTACAGAATATGTAATCAGTGAACAGTTTAGTTAGTCAAAAAATTCCTTTACTTCAATGCTAATATAATTTTATTTTTATTTTTTTGTGAGTGTGTGTGGCACCAACAAAAATGTTTAAATACCCGTCTCATTAGGGAAACAAAAAGGATTCTGAATTGGTATGATTATAAAGGGCCTGTTCTGGTACCTTTATTTTTAAGAATATAAGAACAGCAGATGTCAATGTCAGCAATCTAATAACGGTGTAAATCAACTCATTATTTCAATGGATGTTTTTAGAGCACTGCAGGTTGGATATCTTTGTAATGGTACAGCGTGACCTTTCAACAAGCTGCCAAGTACTTAATGTTCTGATTATATAATCTGTTAACCGTTATAAATTAACTTTTCTCAATTTATACCGCTATATAAAATGTGAAATCTGACTAATTTAATAGGTCTATGTAACCGTACTGTATTTAAGGCATAAAATGTTCAACTGGAGAAACCCAGCTGCAATGCACAGGAACCACTGATCATCAAATGCACTTGATTTGCAGTTTAATGCTGAAAATGCGGAGGTTTGATCAAGGGTGCCTTTTAGAGAAAAGCAGAGAAAAGCTTCTTGTATTTTTGTCGAAGTGAAGGATTATCCATCTGTGCCAGCGAAGCCATGCCGCTACCACACATAGAGTTCTGTCCTTATATGGCGTAACTGCTGTTTTAACTGCTGTATCAGGCATTTTCCAATGTGCTTCATCAGAAAAGTGACATTTGATCATATAAAAATTAGATCTTTATTTAGCATGATCTTAAATCCTCATGACAATTATTTTTTTATCTGATCAGGGTTAGTTGATATACTGTACAGTATGAACACTGTACTTGAGTAAAGAACAGAAATTATTATCATGCATCACAGCTCAAAGATTTTCCTTGCAGTTCCCCCTGATTGTGATTTCAATGTGTAGTTTTGTTAAGTTGACAGGACGAGGCAAGAGGCAAGAGGACTCTTTTAACCCACAGGTTAATGGAATTTGGGTCGGCTCACGTAATACAGCCTGTTCACCACCTTGACTAATGCTCATGCAAATGAGGGGGTTGGACGGCAGCCACTGTTATTTCAAGAGAGACAAGTTTCAAGTGATAAGAGAATAAGACCGGACTGCATGTGTTCAGTTAGTGCAGGGCATGCGGAATCCCACTGGACAAACACCAAAGAGACAGGGAACGAGCGATTTGAGAGGTTGATTACAGTTATATGTAATAGCAATAGAAGAGATGTGACATTCTACCTTGGTGTGGTGTAACTGCCATGAATAAATTATTCAATCAGCTAGTTTCATTTAATTCATGATGCCAATTCGTTTTAATTTGAGACACTAACATTATGATGTATGGAAATTTCAATAACATCGGTGCTGCTTCGGTGTTTGAAAGCTTTTGGTGTTGCACTTTCAAGAACGTTTTTTGCAAGCAGGAAACACGATCCTTTCCCCAATCCAACTTATTACTGTAATCGTATGCCATAATGGCAGCAGGATAATGCCACACTGCAAAATATGGTACAGAGATGGTCTGAGAAACATGATAAAATGTTTATGGAGCTGACTTGGCCTCCAAATTCTGCAGATCTCGATGTAATTCAGCATCTATTGGATGTACTAGATGAACAGATTTGACCCTTGGAAGCCAGATCTCTCAACAGGACTTCAACGATCTGCTGGTATTGTCTCGAGGGCAAATCAGAGCACACCACAAGGGACACAGTATATGGCAGGTGGTTTATGTTTTACCCGATTGGTTTAGATTTCCACTTACAATTTATAAAGGCGTTCACCTCAATTCAGTACAATTTCCAAAGCCGTACATTGGATTGAATATAGAAAAGTATGCACAGTACCTGGCTTAATTCTACCCTAGTTATTGGACATTTGACTACTGTAGTGTAATTCTTAACCTCTCCCAAGGTATTAACACCCTGCTATTCAAGGTTCATTAAAACATTCCAGCCTTGATTGAATGAAAATGATGTGTTATTTTTTGCTTTAAATCAGGGAATGCGAGTCCTTTTCTGTTAGGCACACTCTCTGATTGAGGCTCTTCACTGCTTTCAGTGGGAGTCTTTTCATTTAAAAGTGTTTTTCACTAGGGAAGTTCTTTTTTTTGGGTGAAAAAAAAAAATCATTTCTATTCTCACGTGAAATTGTTTCCAAAAAACTATGCCTATACACCGATTAACCGTAATATTAAAACCACTCACAAAGGATGTGAATAACTTTGATTATCTCATTATATCGGTATCTGTCAAAAGGTGGATGGCATCAAGTGAACATCAAGTAGTAGAACCAGAATAAAATTCTTAAGGAACTAAGGGACAAATTGTGATTACTAGACATCTGGTTCAAAACGGCAGGTCTTTTCAAGTGCTCCCCACAAATCTTGCAGTTATAGATTAATGAAGGTTACAAAACATAGTGTATTTTGATCTGTGTAGCAGCAGACTAGTCAGGGTTCCCATCCTGTGCCACACTTTGGCTACACTAGCACACTACAGCTTACAAGACTTAAAGGATCTACTGAGAACCGTCTTGGTGCCAGATACCACAGCACACCATTTTGGGGGTTACTACATAATATCCTGTCTGGCCAAAACAAAAAGGTCCACACTTAGATATTTTTTGTACCTTTTAGTTTTGATTATGGTGTCCATTTGCCTTGACACTGGTTTACCACCTTATGCAACATTGCAACATTTATTTCCAACCAGCGCATACATATTTGGCCAAGATCATGTCTTGATGACTGGAAAGTTGAACCACTTCGTAAAATGTTCTCCAGCACATCTCAAAGACCTTTAATAGGGTCAGAACCCAATTCACATGTAAATGTATTTATTATTATCCCAGAATCAAGCTTTCATAATTCGAGCCTGATCAATCTTACAGTACATTGTCATCCTGGCACATTCCTGTGCCATTCAGGAAAAACTAAATGCTTTGGCTTGTATAGTATATTCAGGTCATCAACTGACTTCATTTTATTGCCAAATAAATAAGTCAGTTGCTGAGCCTCGACCTGACCAACTGAAGTAACCAAAGATCATAACACTACAGCATGATGGGTTCATCTATTCATGCGCATCACTTCTTATCTGATGCACCCATTGCTTTGGAATAGGGTCAATCTGGACTCAGACCACATGACTCCTCACCCCCCCCCCCCCTTTTTGGCAAATTGAAGCATTTTTCCTATCAGTCTCAGTGGTAAGTGGTCCCAAACCTGGGAGTTCTAAAAAAAAAAATGTGTGGAAAAGCTCTCACTTTTACTATTGAATTACTATTCTTATCATGCAACTTGACCGTGATCCCAGATCATAGTCATAGTTTTTCCCTATTGCATATTCTGAAAACCATTGTCCCTACATTTTTATAATGTATTTGACAGTTCTTAACTCAATTCCAGTCATTTCAGATGATATGTCTCTAGTAGTTTCCTTTGCTTTAGACTGATTTAAATATAATTTAAAATCAATCTGAATTTGAAGACTCTCATTATGAATTTAGAATTACATTATTCCTTATTTAATACATTAACTCTCACAGAAAGCAATCATGACAGACATATTCTAGTTGACATACAGTACAGTACAATTCCCTTTGTATCAGATATAACATAAAACAACATCTTTGAATGCAACTGGGAAAAGGGAAGCTCGCATGTCTACGCTTGATGACGTTCTCACTGTGAATCTTTAATAAGCCTCAGTCCTCCAGAGGAGAGGAAAGGAGAGGAGAGGAGGCGGGTGTGTACTGTGCTGGTAGAACAGGCAGCTCTCTGTTGATTTGGCTCAGGGCAAGGACACATGGGGCAGGTGGAGGCCCACTCAGCAGCCGAGTAGGAAGTGCAGGAGGCATGTGATTTTGGCAAGCATGCTTTGCGACTCAGCACCCTGGGCAGAAGAGATTGCTGCAGAGCCAAGGCTTTGTCAAGACGAATATGTGTTAGCTGCTTCGTTAGAGGCCAGACGAAGATATTTCACGGCTGGTTATTTTCCCTCTGATTAAAATGTACTGTATACTTCTTGATAATTTGTGGATCTGGTAATCACAGGTAAAATGTGCAGTTGTTAATGTAGAAAATCGTTTCGAGAGGTTTTTTGGGGGGGTTGGGGGGGGGGGTGTATTTTTTTAGTGATAAGATCATTTATTCAGTATATACAGTATATATTTATAAAGATGCATCAGGACGGATGTTGTGTGGATAGTTTTCAGATTAATAGCAGTTCCAGTCCTGTCCTCCTTTCCAATAGTATTTGGTCAGTGCTTGATCTGTTCTGCTGATGGACGGGGTTAGAGGGCGATGACGGCTGGTCATAACATTAGATGGAAGGGCTAAGAGGAAACATCCATCAATAACTTGACAATGAAACTATTACAGCCAAGTAATTTATCATATTACAAGGACTCATTCATGACAAACCAGGAATGATGAGGTGCATGTGCAAGTGTTTCACGTCTCCAGTGCGGTACTGGGTTCATAATATACCAAACAGGAATGTTGGAACCCTTTCATTCATCTGTCATCTGTTCTTTTGAACTTTAATTGGGCAATCTGTCTGTGTTTGGGCTATCTACTTTTAGTTTCTCGTCCAGAGGTATTTTGGGGAAAAGTATCAAAAAAAAAAGTAAGTAAGTTATCCACCGCAGTTATGATCAATACACCAACAGATGTATTTCACATATCTCCTCAATCACTGCTAATGACAATAAAGTTATAGATTAGGGATCAAACATTTTACCCACAAAGAACCAAAAGAAATCCAGGGGGTATTTCATTGTGTATACAGTAATCAACTGACATGACTGACAGGCTGTGTGAATCCACAGTCTGGGTTCGAAAACAAATAAGCCTCAGTGTCACTTCTTCTAACAGTCCTGTACATTTCCTATACTGATTTACACTTTAACCAATTTAATAGTGTTGCACAAGGTTCCACAAACCATCAAAATAATGGGCTTTACAACATTTAACATGAGGTCTGTTGTGGATACCAAAATGGAAGCTCTTTATTGATGCCTAATTATTTGTGAAGGACAGTATCCATTTATACCAGCCGCCTCTGGTAAAGCGTGCCTAACCAATTGTAGATGATGGAGCAGATGGGCAGCATGCGGTAATGTACACATAGAAAGTGGAAAATGCAAGATATAATACAATAACCTGGTGGTGAGATATATTACAAGACATAAGGTACAATAGATACAATAGATGTGTGGTGCATGAACTACTTTTTAGGGTAAATGGTTGCAAAATAGCCTTGATTGATCTCAGTTTATTTGCTGCATTATGAAAGATGTACTGTACTGCCTAAGCATCTCTATGAAAAAAATGCTCAATTATTCAGCAACCCTGATTCACTAAACATTTGCATCCTGGTGGCATTTCAGCATCTGTGCTTCATCACGTTTGAAAATTTCCAAATGTCATCTTTGTTTGTTTTTTTTTTTTTCCTGAAGTGTTAAAAAGGTGAGAGTGTTGGATGCGCTGTGCATGTGTATGTGGACATGCAGCATTTGTCATACACAATTAAGTGTGTAGTGTGTATGAAGGGCAAAGAGAAAAAAAAGGGAGATGAAGGACAAGGATGCTGTTGGTTTGGCTCACAGCCTAAACTAAAGATCTTCATAGAGGATATTATTGGCTTCTCATCGTCTATACCACTTGATCCTGTATACTGGGTCGCTGCCAGCATGGAGTCTGTCCCAGGAGACTTAGGGCACAGGGCAGGGTATACCCTGGACAGGGTGCAAGTCCATCGCAGGGCACACACATACAATTAACCTAATCTGCAGGTCTTTGGACTGTTTGGACCCTGGAGGTACTGTACAAGGCGACAGTGCTAACCACTAAGCCATCGTGCTACATTATCGGCTTCTAACAAGCATTAAATACTGCCTCAGTTACTAATATTCTCTTACTTTTTATTAATATTCCTCGAGGCAGCACTGCTGAGCTTAGGACAAACTTTGGAGCAGTACAGTTTTCCATTTAATTATAATGGGGACATTATGGTACCTTATTTAGGTATGTAGGTTAATTAGTGATTGGGTACGGATTAAAGTTGCAGGGTGTAATTAACAAAAAATGTTTAAACATGATCTGTAATCATTTTTATGCAAATAAATTGTTCAATTTACTCAGTTTAAGCGCCCTCTCAGCTCAGCCTTTACAATTTTTCCTTAAAAGGAAATATAGAAAACATATCTCATTTAAGACTGTTGGTTCGATTTTTGATTCAGTTCAGTAACACCAATGTGTCTGATTTGTCTCAAGCAGCTATATTTCTTATATATGTTAAAGTATGAAAAAAAAATACTAAAATATCTGATGTGCATTGAAATGCTTTGTGGTACGGATCTTTTAAAATAGCATGTCTTGTTTTTTTTGTTTTTGCACCACATTTCAGTCCAGTAGGTGATGGTATGGCACCAGCCACCTATAAACTAACAAGGTAGAAGAAGAGGCCATATTCTCATATTTGCGCAAGACAGAACTGTGTAAATCACTCTGCACTGCCAAGGAGTTCTGAACAGACAGAATCGCGGGTTAACCAGGCGCATGGTTGCTAGGCGACACCGCCACAAAGGCAGTCAATGCGGAGGCGCTGCACCAGGTGGCGTGTCTATTTAAGGGCTCTGATACCTGTGCACTGGTGTGATCATTAGGTAGCACCTGTAAAAGGTACCAGGTCCAAAGCTGAAGGACCAAGTGTGCAGCAAAACAAAGACAAGAGGGCTCTCACACACTATGATGACATAAGGCTGATGTCATGCTGCTTGGGCCCAAATAATGCACACAGAAAGAAAAAAAAAAGAAAAAAAAAAAAAAAAGGCAAAGGCCCAAAGTCTTCATAAGCAGCCGGCAGTATTGCGAGAGAGCGACACTCATCAGACCAGCGTGCGCTTTGTTTATGTGTTTAAACACAAAAGTCACACATAAATCCTCGGTAAGGGAGGACTCGCCCCAAGAGGATCAAAAGCCTTATTCTAAGTTTCCACAGCCCGTCAGGTCTCGAGGAGCTCTGTTACTGTTTTGTTTTCAGCTTTCTTTCTTTACTCACTTTTCAATTCCCAATTAATCATCCCACGTTATCTCCAAACAGGAAGATGTTCCCACGCGAGTCTCATAAACACTCTCAAACTCATATTTCATTGACCCACTCAGAAGCCCTGTAAGGATCTTATAAATATTATCTGTAGTGCTTCCTGTGGTGCGGCACCATGTACAGTAACAATGATATGAAATTTATGCTTATGCGTGAACATTAATACTCATTAAATAAAGATAATTATTTTATTACCCAGTTGATTTATTTTAAATCAATAATGAGCATTAATGTTCTTCCGTTAGCATAAATTCCACATCATCGTGAGAAAGATTAACTTGAATGATCTGTACGCAACATTCTGAATACATCAATCTCTATTATTTACATTGTGTAAATGAGCCTAATATGTAAAATATGTATATATATTTTTACACATATTTAGCCTAGACAATTTTATGTGTAATGTTAGCTCTTTTCATTAAACCTGAATAGAGTTAATGCTGCTGGAATAAGACAAAAAAATTCTAGCTAGTCAGATGTGAACATGGTACAGTAATATATTTTGTTAATCTTTCCAGCTTTTTTGGCACTTATGCTTTGTAAAGCCTGCAGCAGAGGTAAGTTTTGGTCGTGCTTTCCTGGGATGGTCTTCATGAGTGCCAGTTTCATCATGGTGCATGATGGGTTTTGCAAATGCACTCGACAATGGAACTATTCCAGAACACTTGATCTTCGTGTCGTAAAATAACAACTGACTGTTGCTGTTGTCGCTACTTAATTACCGAATTCCATGTGTGTTAGTTCTAGTTAAGATAAGAAATCCAGTATTGTTCTAGAGTCCATACTTTTGACTGGTTCTGTACCTGGTATGCTCGTGACTAAGCTGATAGAAGTGCATTTCTTGTAGGTTGCATAGTTCACATGCCACAGCCGTAATTGAGTTTCTGTTTCTAGTGACGTTATTGCTTCAATGAAAATATTAATATTTAATTTCCCTCGAAAGAGCTGAGGTGTTTATTTGGTGCTGGTCTGTAATGTATCACCCCATTCATTAGTGATCATGCCTTCACCTGGACATCTGAGAAAGACATTGACCTATATTCATAATTCATAATTTCTTAAAATTCGTCAAAAAATAAAGCTTGAAAAACCAAACAGCTTAAATTATTTGGAGCACTAACTGGGTTTTCTAAATGCGTATCATTTTGGGAACAGAAGGGAAAACAGCCCGTGACTTATCCATGTGCCAGCCCACCCTGCTAATGCCAGCTGTATGGACCAGTTAGCAGGTTTTCTTTCTCGTCTATCTCTCTCTCTCTCTCCCCTTTCTAGCTGCTTGGCTGTCTCCTTTTTCCTCCCTTATGTATGCATTAAGCCATCATGGCCCAGAAAAAATCCACAACACCTGGGGTTGTAACGGGAGGCTACACACAGGAATGAGGATTTAATTGCAGAGATTAGATCTTCAGTGGAGCAGGTTTAAACTCCAGAAAAAGCAACTATAATACACGGCCCTAACAGTGTCTAATGCTCTATTGTATTGTATTGTATTGAACCGTCGCAGCATCTCAACATCAATTCTTCCAGTGAATGTGGTGAATTAGTTTGGAAGAAAGCATGCATTTTTCCCAGCATGAAGTTCCCCCTGATGTGGCTTACAGAATCACCGCATACCGTTAAGTCAATTCATGAAATGGCTGTGTCTTGTCTCTACAAAGCTATAAGCACAGTTTTTCAGTTCGCTCTCAGGTTTTCTTTTTCCTTTTCTTTTTCTGAAACATGGCTTGAATCCTAAGTCGATGGAAGCTCCTCCTTTAATGGACGGTTCTCTGTGTCGACTCTTGTGCGCAGCTTTGATAACAGCATTCAGCTCCGGCTATTGAAAGCGTGTAATGATGAACGAGTGCAGGTGCAGTTTGCTTCAATTTCGTAGCACTCCACGTGGGTGGATAGTGGATCTTTGGCAGTTTTAACGTAATTGGGAATAGAAATTTCCTGTATTTATAGTGCAGCATAAATACATTTCTAACATGTTATATACAGTACAATATATGAATGCATGGTTCAGGTTACAATGTACATTTCTGTACAATATTTGTTCATAAGATCACTAGTGGTTCTAAATCATTTAAGGAGGTTAAAAGCCTTTAATTACAGGGTTCACTTAAGGCCTGTAATGACCCACTGAACCTTTAAAAACACTGGAGTTGACTACAATATGAGAAACCAAGCGTGTAATATGTCAGCAATAAAACATGACAAGGTGTGCTGTTTTTTTTAACGGCATGCCCCAAAGTATTTTATGCCTCTTATACCACAATATGCTGACTATTACCAATTAATTAATGACATGCCATAATTCTGCGTCTTTGAACCTGGTTCAAAACAAATTTGTTTTTAGATTACATGGAGCATCCTCCATACAAATCCATCTTATACACACACACACACATATTATATATATATATATATATATATATATATATATATATAAATAAAAATATCTTGAGAGAACTTAATGAAAACTCTGAATATATTGAATGAATTGAGAATATTGAATGGATTCGATATATTGATTGAAAATATATATTGAATGAATTGAATATGGATTGAAATATATATATTGAATGAATTCTGAATATATCTGAATGAAAAGAATCTGAATCTGAAAAGTCTGATATATTGAATGAAAAGTCTGAATATATGGAATGAAAAATGTATGAAACACATGCAGAGAAGGATGAGTGATAATTGTTTGCTGCAATTTGTGAGAATGAGTGGTACCCAGTGGTGGCAGCAAGCAGCACTCAGTATCAGATCTGAGGATGAAAAATATTCGCTATTTCACCGCGGAAGACCGTGTTGCTAAAATGCCCCCCTGCCACAGATTGCACCCCTATTTAATCTCCGTGAATATTATATTAGAACAGAAATTTCTAGGTTTATGATTTAGTTACAAATTATGACAAATATTTGATTATAAAATAAGCATTATAAAAAAGTGCTAGGAAAAAATATAAATTATTTTTTTTTATACAACATGTATTTTATATTGCTATTAATAAAAAATCATTTCAATTTTATCATAAATATTTATTTAGCAAGCATTTTTTGTATTACATGACAAATCCTGTAAAATAAAACAAAATACATATATAATTTGTATTCATGGTCTCGATAATACTTCTGCCAAATAATTATTAATCATATTTGATAACAATAAACCTATGAATTTATGTTCTAATATAATATTTGATAGAGATTATGGGGGTGCAATCTGTTGGGGCATTTTATAAACTTCCCGGTGAAATAGCGAATATATTTCTTCATCCGTAGTCTGATACTGAGTGCTTGTGCCACCACTTTGGGCCGGACACACTCATCAAAGAGTTCACCATCTCTCATTTCTCACAATTGCAGCAACCAAGTTTCTCGCCGACTCACTCATCCTTCTAAAGATGGCACTGTGTTTCGATGACGTCATGTTTCATTCAATATATTCAGACTTTTCATTCATATATTCAGATTTAAACTTTTCATTCCATATATTCATTTTCATTCAATATATCAGTTTTCAATCCATATATTCAGAATTCATTCAATATATATATTTTTCAATCAATATATTCGGAATCCATTCAATATTCTAACGTTTCATTCAATATATTCAGAGTTTTTCATTGTTCTCATGAATATTTTCCTAAATGCATACATATAATATATTATTATGGCATCGAATGTTGTGAATATTATATATTGATTGAAAATATATATATTGAATGAATTAGAATATTTGGATTGAAACTCTATATATTGAATGAATTCTGAATATATTGAATGAACTGAGAATATTGAATGGATTCCGATATATTGATTGAAAAATATATATATTGAATGAATATTGGATATATTTGAAAATCTGAATATTGAATGAAAGTCTGAATATGGAATGAAAAGTTGAATATATTAATGAATGATAACACAGCGCCATTTTAAGGATGAGTGAGCGAGAAAATTGGTTGCTGCAATTGAGAAATGAAGAGATGGTCACATTTGATGAGTGCGGCCCAAGTGGTGGCACAAGCGCACTCAGTATCAGACTACGGATGAAGAAATATATTCGCTATTTCACCGCGGAAGACCGGTGTTATGCGCTAAAATGCCCCCCCCCCACAGATTGCCCCCTATTTAATCTCCGTCGAATATTATATTAGAACAGAAATTTCTAGGTTTAGGTTTATGATAGAAATTACAAATTAGACCAAATGGATTTGATTATAAAATAAGCATTATAAAAATTACATGTAGTATAGGGAAAAATATAAATTATTATTTTTATATACAAGATGTATTTTTGATATTGCTTATTTAATAATGAAAATCATTTCGTTAAATTTTTCATCATAAATATTTATTTAGTGCAAGCATTTTTGTATTACATGACAAATCCCTGTAAAATAAATGTGCCACAAAATAAACATTATATGAGAATTTCATGGTCTCGACACCTGTCACGTGCCAAGGGTTAATTATAATAGTTATATCATATTTGATAACAATAAACCTATGAATTTATGTTGTAATATAATATTTGATAGAGATGTACAATCTGGCAGGGGGGCATTTAATAACACCGGTCTTCCGCGGTGAAATAGCGAATATATTTCTTCATCCGTCTGATACTGAGTGCGGCTTGTGCCACCACTTTGGGCCGGACACGCACATCAATGTGTTCACCATCTCTTCATTTCTCACAATTGCAGCAACAAGTTTCCGACTCACTCATCCTTTCTAAAGATGGCGCTGTGTTTCATGACGTCATGTTTCATTCAATATATTCAGATTTCATTCAATATATTCAGACTTTTCATTCAATATATCAGTTTTCAATCCATATATTATTCAATATTCATTCATTCAATATATTCAGAATCTTCATTCAATATATATAGAGTTCAATCCATATATTCAGAATTCATTCAATATATATTTTCAATCAATATATTCGAATCCATTCAATATTCTCGCTTCATTCAATATATTCAGAGTTTTCATTAAGTTCTCTCAAGAATATTTTCCTAAATGGCATATAATATATATATATATATATATATTTTTTTGTGTGCTTATGTGCCCAAGAGCAGACAGGGTTAAGGGCCTTGCTCAAGCTCTCAGTAGTGGCAGGATGTCAGAGCTGGGGCTTGAACCCTCGATCAGTAACCCAGAGCCTTAATCGTTTGAGTCACCACTGCCTTTTATGTGGCCAATGTGAGTTTGGCCTCAGAAAACTGTCAAAAATCCTATTTTTACAGTGTTTAAATGAAGATTCCATGACATACTGTAATGGCCGTTTGATCCCAGGATTTCCCTGCTCCTTGTAAAAAAATAATTTCAACAGCAGTGTGCTTTTATAGTGAAAACAAAAAACTCTCTGTTTTTCTGTCACAACTGGAGAAAGACCAGGTTGTATAGCAATCATTTAAGTGTGTTAAGACAGTGTTTTAGGTTTAAAGCCTTATTTCTTTTAAAGGGTCAGGAAGATAAGGTATTAATAATTCGATGATTTTTTGCTGAAATTGAACATTTGATACATTTCACCAAAACCAACCATGATATGTCGGGTCACATTTATTCACACTTACTGGCCAGCGCGAATGGTGAATTTATCGGCTTTGCGGTATAATATCACTGGAGCCTTTGTTATATTGTAATGCAGGATATAACCTGACATTATGAGGTCGTTCATTTTAACAGAAGAGAATTTCAAAGGAGTTGCTTTTTTATGTAATATCTGTACTATTTCTATGTACTGTGTAATAAAAAATGTGTATCTTTTTACAGTATATGTTCTGTAGTCAGCAGACACCCTTATCCAGAGTGACTTGCACTTTATTTCATTAAACAACTAAGGGGTTAGGGGCCTTGCTCAAGGGCCCAACTGTAGCAACTTGGTGGTGCTGGGGTTTGAACCTGGTACCTTCTGATCAGTAGTCCAACACTTTTTAACCACTGAGAAACATATAAAGGCTTATGTATGGATGTAAGATTTAATGTGTATATAATATATAATCTATCATTTATAATACATGTAATATAATTTTTTACATTCTCACAGGTGAGACAGCTGCATTAGTAATATTTTACTCCTGTTAATGTTTTTTTTTTTTTTTTTTGAACAAGTAGGACTTGATTAAAGTAAAAAGCTCCATTGTTAACATTTTCTATTCAACAACTCTATTCTCATAGTAATCTCCTACAAAGCAGAGCAGGTTAACCTGACATATATTTAGCAGCATTGTTTCAGCAAATTTCACATTATTTCACACTTAATTGGTCTCTACAGAAAAGATTCCCACTCAAAGTGTAGAAAAGATGATTTTTGTTTTACCTCTTTCGCATGAGAAGAAGTGTTTTTGTTCTCTGTAAAAAAAAAAAAAAAACTGTTTATCTTAAATAAGATAAAACCCAGTCCTTGATATGATAAAGTTTTATTTCCCATGCATCCTTATGAACCGTATAACACCAAGGTATCCTTAAACTCCAGAGGATATTGCCCTTTTTTTCTATTGCGGCCTTTTTTTTTTTTTTTTGCAATCAGGCTCTCTGTAATGACACGCGACAACCTAGAAAGATTTCCTGTCACTTTCTATCTTTCTGGATAGAAGCTTGGTTAAGAACTAATGAATTGGATTCGTTTTTACAGGTGAAATAATTCTCTTTTTGACAACCTGTTCCCAGATGTTTTTCGCACCACGCTCTTGGCCAGGCTGGGTGGGATTCATTGTGTAGCTGTTTACGGACCATGTTTAGGTCTAGAAGACGAGATAAAGATGACTCTGGACACTGTGTACACACTGTTTATTTCCGAGTACACTGGCATGTTAAGTAGCAGATGTTTAATGGCTTGCGATGAGCAATCCACAGTTCCTAATTTGTTTGCGGACGTGTTTTCGGAGCAGGCTGTTTGTTCAGAAAAACAGATGTGTGCCCTCTCTCATTCTCTCTCTCCCTCTCTATCTCTCCCCCTCTGTGTGTGTGTGTGTGTGTGTGTGTGTGTGTGTGTGTGTGTGTGTGTGTGTGTGTGTGTGCGCACAATATGGAACATCAGTCTGCATCAAACCTGCTTTCACCAATTAAATGCTCATCAGAACTCTGAGACTGAGGGTGCAATTTGTCAACTGGACCCTTCCTCATCATTATTCTTTTTTTTTTTATTATTATTATTATCAATCTCTCTTTTTTGGCTCTTATACATTTTCCCATTTTCTTTCTATCTCATTCCATCCCTCACCTTCTCTCCCAATCTCTCCTTATCTGTCTTACTGTCTGTCCCATCTTCCCTCTGGCTCTTTCTTCATCACTCATCATCCTTCATACTCCAATAGCAGTCTGTGACCAAAAGCAGTCTTACTTATTATTATTAGTTATTGTTATTATATAATATTATTTATAACTAATATTTATTGTTACTGTTCTTCTCCTTTGTCTCTCTCATTTGCTGTTATGGTTTATTGTTGGTACTGTCTGTCTCTTAGTTTCTTCCCTCGTCATGCATGTTCTTCCACACTCCAGTGTCCTCCACACCGCTGAGAGACCCAAAGCAATCTTAGAATTTCTTCAAATAGATGGATCTACGATATGCATGTATTCATTTATAAATATTTATATTCCTCGTTCACCAGCAGACTCTGAGCGCCGAGGTTTCTACAGGGTTTTATTCTGTAGTCCTATTCAAAATGGAGCACTTTAAGCACAATAGACCTTCAGTCCAAGAGGAAATTTTGGTGGGATTTGGTTAATCACAGGAAGAGCAACAAGACTTATTATTATAGGAACAGTATTACAGAAAAGTGAGGACAAAAGTTTGCATGGGGAAGAACAAAAAAAATAAATCACTATTTTACCAGACAAATGATCTTAGAATATACACTATTCCATGAAGTTAGAAATAAGGATTGGGGCCTCCGAGTGGCGCAGTGGGTAAAGCGCTCGCCCTATCATCCGGAGATCGCTAGTTCGAATCCCGGGTGGTGCTGTAACCTCTCGCAGCCGGAGGTCTAGAGAGAGCTGATTGGCCGAGCTCTCTCAGAGGGGAGAGATGAGAGGTACATAGTGCTCCCACATTAATCACGGCTCTACAGCCAGTCAGGGGCGTCTGTGAGCTCGCGCAGCGGAGGGAGCGGATAGCGCTGTCCTCCGAGTGTGTTACGCCGCCCCCAATGGTGCGCGAGCGAGCAGTTCGAAAAGATGCGGTCGGCTGGCGTCACGTGGTTCGGAGGAAACAGGCCCTCCCGGCTGAGTGGTAGTAGTAGCCTTAATGTGGGAGCCCCCTAGTGACGGGGAGGAATTGGACACGACTAAATTAGGGAGAAAATCGGGGAAAAATCCCCCCCCAAAAAAAAAGAAATAAGGATTGGGTGTATCCTGAAAACAAGACGATCTATAGTATGAGGCGTGTTGAAATCAAACCTGAACTTTTGATTGTGCAGAGTAACAGAACACAGTTATGAGAGTAAAAACGCACTTATCCCATTGTTTCACTGGTGCTTGGATACCATCAAGGTAGAAAGTTGTCTCCGTACGCCTGAGCCATGAACGGACATCCTGGCTTTCCATGTCAAAGCGGAACGTTCCTTTAATTCGCTTCCTCATAAAAGGAGTGTTCAAGTCAAACTGGGACTGGGTCATGTCAGGAGCAGAAGAATGACTGCCTGCATAAAACCGATTTCGAGCACAATACGGTGATGAGACTTTTCGCCGCAGTAAAAGATTTAAATGGTGTGAACGTACATTATTAAAGAAGGCCGGGAGTCCATGAATGGCGATCCCAATCGATGGATAATCTCTGCCAGTTGAAGTTTATGCAGGCAGTCATTCTTCTGCTCCAGACATGACAAGTCCCAGTTTGACTTGAACACTCCTTTTATGAGGAATTTTGATAAAGCACAGGGAGAACATGCAAACTCCATGCACACAGACCTGAGGTGCGAATCGAACCCCGGAGGTCCGACACTGGCGACACTACTAACCATTAAGCCACCGTGCTGCCGCAATATTATAAAGTCTCAACAAATACGCCAGGAAGAATGGAAAATTGGACAGTTTGCCCCCGAGTGGTGCAGCAGTAACAAGCTCGCCTTATCATCCGAAGATCGCAATTTTGAATCACGGGTGATGCTCAAGCCTCCTCCTGAAGCCGGGGAGCCTAAAGAGATGATCGGTCGTGCTTCCCCAGGGGCAGCGCACTGTAGCAGTAGGCAGTTTGGGGTAAGCAGATGCAGTTGGTCTCACGTGTCTCAGAGGAAACACATGATAGTCTTCGTCTTGGGTGGTTGTAGGCTTGAAAAAATGGACAATTTGTTATTCGTGAAAAATACAGGTTACGGCTTTCGCAGCTATACATAAACAGGAAATTCATAAACTGATAACGTGAAATCAAAAGCCATTTACACTTCAACACTACAAAGCAATTTTCATCAGCTCATTTGGTCAGTGTACAGACTGCGTTGTCCTGATGTAGCATTTAGGAAATTACTTTTTCCACGCCATTCGAAAAGCAGGATTGCAGCCTGCGAAGCTGCCAACATGCCTAAATTTACCTTTAATTCTCGCTTGCTGCGCAGTTTGAAGGAAGGAAGTGTGAGCTGTAGTCTAAACACACACACAAAAAAACCCACGATAATTACCACCCAACTTATTCAAAGTATTCATGAATAAAAGAAACGAGAAATTACATTGGCAGTGGAGCGGGATATCTGGAGCTGTTACTTTTGTACTTTTGAAAAAAGAACCGTTATTTATTTTGAAAGGAACATTTGAATTTCAAAGTCTCATGGAGTTCTAGTCTGATCTCCAGAAAGCCATGTAGATAAAAAGAGTGCCTTAAGACCGAAGAATACTTTTCTTGTGTACTGGACAAGTGATTTAACCATGAAGAAAAAGTAATAAAGGACAATAAAGAATAATTGATGGACGGACCAATGGATGGATGGATGGATGGATGATTTTTAGAGTGATGGCTGCAAATTGCAAGTGTAATTTAGAGCTACAGTGTCTCCAATGTAATTTGGAGGGGTGGAACCAATTTTTATGTCACTCTCACTCAGTTTCGGAGGGTGTAGCGAGGCAGACAAGGTGGTATTGTATGGGAACTGTTGGATTTTTTATTCTTCGATACTTCCATCAGTCTGGTTTTGTGGATTTATACTATCGATTTAAACATAAACAGGCTACTATAACAACAAAGTCATAAATAATATCAAAGTTTATTGAATATATATAAAAAGATATGCCATTATACAGTATAAATGATGTATGTGAACTGTATGTTTGTAAACTTTTTGCAGGAAGTAAATGCAAACTCCACAAGACCTCGAAAGGTGTATTTGTGTTCTCGCATCAGCAGCACATCCTTCGAATCCAGTTAGTTGTGAGGTGGGGTCTCCATGGATTCGACTTGTTTGTCTAGCACAGTTCACAACTGCTCGATTGGATTGAGATCTGGGGACGATAGAGGCCAAGTCAACACCTTAAAAAAAACCTGAGCCATATTCCTCACACCATTCCTGAACAGATTTTGCAATGCGGCAGGGAGCATTATTCTCCTGAAAGAGGCTCAGCATGGGCACTCTGATGGGTCTGTGGCTAAGCAGCGCTATACACAGCAAGCCGAGAGGCAGCGTGTGGTCTGACACCTTTCCGTCATAGCCAGCGTTAGCTTTTTTCAGAAATCTGTGCTATTCAGTAGAAGCTCTTACATGAGACTGGGTTAGATTTAGCTTCCTGTGTGACTTGACCTTGAGCAGGGCTCACATGACCTTGTCCTTCCTTTGACATCTTTTGGTATTTACTAACCAATGAATGACTCTGGTCTCCCAGGAACTCCTTAAATTGGCCAAACATGTGGAAATGGTTTTGGGTTAGGTCAGGACTGTTCCTGGCTGTGGCATTAACTCCCAGCCGAGTAACGTGCAAGTGGTGTTGGTGAATGATTGTGTGTACAGGATCCAGACACAGATGCATCTATTCTGTAAGGTTGTGACGAGTTAGTTATCCAACGATTTTCAGCGATCATGTATTCCACATGCCGAATGTTGATGGGAACATCTACTGTACATGGTGGGAATGTTGATGAGGAATCATCTCACAAGACCTGAGACTTTAGAGTTGCTCTGTCCTTATGCTTGCCAAATTGAGAGCTGATCATTCACTTGCTACCTAATATATCCCAACCCTTACAATGACTGATTCCACAGAGATGCATCTGTCTGTGGGTCCTGTACACACGATCATTCACAAACACCACTTGCACATTACAGGAACTCGTCCCAGAACAGTCTTGGCCTCAACACAAACCATTTCCACATGTTTGGGCCATTAAAGGAGTTCCTGGGAGGCCAGGGTTTCATACGTGAAGCAGGCAGTCTGGCATACTGAGAAAACTTTTTACCTTGATGGCATCCGACCACTAGCGTACTGTAAGTCTGGGATAAGTGCTTGTGAAAAAAAACAAATACTGTATGAGACAAAACACAAAATTATTGCTGCATTCCTAATGATACTTTTTAAAGTACCGTATATTGCATCAGCAAACATAACCATACATATTTATTCATAATGATTAATGCATTTATTATCACCCAACTACTCTTTATGATTCAGGGTACATCTGGTTACAAAACTACCATGAATATGAAATGCAACTGTCAAATGTCATACTGTATCTTGGTGCTTGCACCAAGATTGAATCATCTCTCTTCCGAAAGTTCGCTTCTGTTTCTGTTTCATTCGTCACATTTGATATGAAAGCATAGCTGCTTAATCTTCTTTTAGCATAGTATCTTTAAAACAAAACACAACTTACCGTCCTTCCCTTGCACGGTGAGCTCTATATCTTTATATTTATAACTCAGAGACGCACAGACAAGGGAAGAAAAAAAAAGCATAAAAGACATTGATTGAAGGCCACATTTGTCTCTCATCCCATCTCTCAGAGATGATCTCTGTGCTCCGTGTGTCGTTTTCTCATCAGACAGACACAGATGAGCTCGAGTGAACTCACCACAGACAGCGCTTGTCAAAATGTGTCGACATGAATCAGTTTTACACCCCATAGGGAACAGCCCTTATTCTCCTCTTTTACCTGCTTCTGTTTCACACCTCTAATAATCTGAACTCCATTGATGACTTAGCACTTGGGTAAAATAAAGCACGTGTACCTGCTAGGACCGAGATGAAAATAGATTTTTAATTCGCACAGAAAATGTGGAGTAGATCACAAAATTGCTTTGGTGTTTTGTGTTAAAGTACTCGAAAATGGGTGGGATGCCCGCCTATTGCCGGGCACCATGCATGCACACACACACACACACACACACACACACACGTTTATAGACTCATCATTCACCAGGGGATCATTTAATACAGCCAAGTGAACATGCTGGGATGTTTTTGGGAGAAGGAGTAAACCTGAGAATCTAGTGAAATCCCTTGATACCAATGATACTGTGAAAATATACATAAACAGTAATTATTATTATGGTTTAAATATGAGATTCAGTACTTTCGGTAAAATTCTCTATACATAATGCGAACAATAATTGCAAGGATTAGCTAATTTTAAGAATGAACTAAATCACAGTTTTGTTATAATTTGATTTAAAAATGAATTCTGTGTGTGTGAGTGAGAAAAATGTGAGCTAGTTTACTAGAAGTTAAACATAGTGGCATTTCATGCAAATTCATGAGATGTATTGCCCGTTACTTGGAAGATTAAATTTTATAGTTTAAAATGACTTTTTCCGCATTTCTTGTTTTAAGACCTGTGTAATTCATTAATGGGTTCCTAATGCATCGGTGCCAATTTGTTTCCATGCAATAAACCCAGTCATCTAGACATAAAGCGATTAGATGTTTGATTTGAAAAATGCATATTGCACAAATTGAATATTTTATTGCAGTTAATTGTATTCATTCAGTGTTTGAATATTCTTATTGCTTCATAAACTATAGCTCTGGCTATCACCTAGTGCACTGTACATTGTCTTACAAAGTGACTCATCAAACTTCAGTAATATTCCAACCAAATGAGTCTTTTCTGAACCCGATCCAAATATGGACTCATTAATTATTATCAGAAGCAGCCAGGGAAAACAGTGAAGGCCTATGCACGAACTCTTACAAGCACACACAAACAACAATGTAATTACCCTCCACTATTCCAATTACCAGGAGATGATAATGAGATCTACAGCATGGGATGTCAGCACATCTGTTTGCTTGTGTGAGAGGCCCTGAAATTGGGTCAGATTGCATCGTCAAATTAAATTAAATTTCCAAATAGTCAACAGTCCCATTCCTGAGTAGCCAAAACAGATTACTGCAGGTTAATCTGCAAGCACATTAGACAAATAGGGGCATCTTGGCAGAAAAATATCAGGTAATTGGTTTTGTTTTAGGATATGTATACACTGTTTGCAACGAATAAATAATGTACTTGGAACAAACAGGGCTTTGAGATATGTGAGAATACATACAGAATACAGTTCCCAATCTAGCAATTTATATGAAACAGGGCATGTTTGTATACACTATAATAACCAACAGTATAAACAGAATGAAAGAAGCCAAATATGTTATTGGTGCTAAAAAGTGTCTCAACTAGGTAAAAAAGGTGACTTTTCAGATAGGATCATAAAACACTACATAACATAATTACTTCTGCTTATCATAATGCTTCTTATCTTCTGATCCATGCTTCATTTTTGTAAATATGCATACACATTTATATTTTTAGAAGATAAAAGGAAACATTTGCAGAGAGGAATATTATTTCATGCCTTTTATGTAGTGTCTGTAACTTTTTTTTTTAATTAAAAATCTTCAATGATAGTCATTCAGATGAAACTTGGCCAATTTAGATTTCAAATGAACAGACATAAACCTGTAAAAGTCTATTATTCTAAAATTTATTAATGTTTCACCAATTTTAGTATTAATAATCATAAAGAAATATTAATAATTTGCATTGTTAATTCTTATTGTTTAAAGTGAGAAATGTTGTTTAAACGCTGAAAAATTACCATTTTGGGGGCACATATAAAATCTTCTCTCCAAAATGGATGAAGTTGGCAACTTGAAGTTTTTATGGGAGCAAGATCGGTCACGTCAATGTTGCATAAACTTCAGAGGAAGCTTCTTTGGCACTTTTGGAAACAAAATAGTTTAATGCATGTAGTATAATGAGGTACTATATTGTGGCGAAAATGTATAACCTCATAGCATTTAGCCTCTTGTAATGTACGAACAAATAAAAATTTTATTGATTTTGTTTATAACTGTTATAGATGTACAGTATAATTAGCCTTATTTACTTACTTATTCAAGTCATGGCCACAACATAGTATCTTGTGACCATGCATTATATTATTTTGTTCCCACACCATAGTATCTCGTTACCACATCTGGCCACAGAATGTTTTTTTTTTTACTCATTTTTACCTGAGAATCCTGTTCACATCTGGGCATAGGTCTATATACAGGGTGGGCCATTTATATGGATATACCTTAATAAAATGGGAACGGTTGGTGATATTAATGTCGTCTTTGTGGCACATTAGTATATGTGAGGGGGCAAACTTTTCAAGATGGGTGGTGACCATGGTGGCCATTTGGAAGTCGGCCATCTTGGATCCAACTTTTGTTTTTTCAATAGGAAGAGGGTCAGCCATTGACATGTCGAAGAGGTTAACACGTGATGAGCGGATCAAAATCGTCAATGGCTGTGAACAAAGAAACTTATAAATAACTCATGAAAGAATAAAGTTACGTTAAAACCAAGCACACCATTGTTTTTCTTGTGAAATTCCCAATAAACTTGATGTGTCACATGACCCTCTTCCTATTGAAAAAAACAAAAGTTGGATCCAAGATGGCCGACTTCCAAATGGCCACCATGGTCACCACCCATCTTGAAAAGTTTGCCCCTCACATATACTAATGTGCCACAAACAGGACGTTAATATCACCAACCATTCTCATTTTATTAAGATGTATCCATATAAATGGCCCACCCTGTATATGTACACTCTATATATACACACACACTCTACTTTGGCTAGATGGATGTGTATATTGTAAATCTATGAACCCGCGATAGCCGCTCTTCCGGGAATATTTCAAGCTAAAGCGCTGCCAGCAAATTGATTTAACCCTCACTGATTGCACCATAGATTTAACAGATTTTTATAATACTTACTTAGGTGCACCCATCCACAGAGCTAAACCTGTTCATCATTGTTTTTATCTAGGCTTAGAAATGCATGTCTAAGTGAAGACTACTCTCTTTTACATTTCGAGATTGGGAATTCTTTCCTGACTCAGCGAGAGTGAGGGAAATCTTTTTCCATCACTGTCCATTTTCCTCTGGCAGCACAGATGTGCTGAACTACAGGACAGGAGACATGACATATGGTTATAATGTCTCAACACCGCTGCACGAGCTGGTGTTTCTCTCAGCAAGGACACTGAAAGTAGCACATACTGTACACTCACCTCTTCAGGGCTGAACTATGTTGCTGCCTAAAGCTGCGTTCACACCCATATCATTGTTGCAGTGTGTGTTTTTACAATAAACACATTATAATGGGGTGTAAGAACAAAAAAAAGCTTCAAAAATGTTGATTGAGAATGCAAAAGCAACAGAGGTGGTGAGTGTGTGGGGACCATACTAGGGCAGAAAATTACAGAACAACCAAACACATATGCAAGGAATGAAATGTTATTAAGCTATTTGAATGAAACTGATCATTCATCATCAATGCATCCATACATCCATCTGGGGTGTTTGAAGGCGGCGCCAGCAGCCTTACGCTCTTCGTCTGCTGGGCCCCATGCATAGTGGGCTACGGTGCACTGGGTGTGATCAGACAGGCTGACATTTGGTCCTCGCAGCCGTGGATGTCCCTTGGGTGCCAATGTTCATGGTGATCTTGAGTTCACCTGTCATATGTATATCATCATCTTTAAGAAGAGAAATGTTAGAATGAATAAACCAAAAATTTCATAAAATCAAACATAAAAAAATTTATGTTTGTACTTTGGGCTTAGTGCATCATTACCAGGGTAAATATGTAAAGCATTACTCTGGTATATTTTATGTTTAAGGTTTTTGGCTTCCATAGCATTTTCAGCTTCTTTCCTAAAAGTTTTCTGTCCACAGTGGATTGCAAAGAAATAACGGAATACAGCATGCTGCGTATGCAGACTGGGTTTCTGAACCAATGCCCTTTATGTCATTTCTTCAACTTTTGTTTGTTTTAGAGTTGTTATTCACTGTGAAATCCATTGGTCTGTGTCAGTGAAAGTAAACATGCTTTTCACAACATTTCTTCTATGCAGTTGAAAATTATATACAGAGTCAGCCAAAAAAAAAAAAAAAAGTATACACACTTCAGGAAAAGAAAAAAAAAACTTTAAAGTTTAGAGAAGGGTGGTCCAAAACGTGGTGAAAATTCCTTTAGAACGTGGATGGAAAACTAAAATGAATAAGAAAAGACACGGTTTTATTCGTCTTTATACTGTATATTGCATCATCCCAAAATCATGAAACATTAATATCCATTAGTAGTACTGTATTTTGGACAATATTCTGTAGTCCTAGTATACACAATGCAGGGTTTGTATAAAAAAGTGTTAGCAGTACCGGTTATGGGCCCTCACCAGAAAAAAAGGAAGAAAACTGAGCTAAATGTGCCTTCAAAATAAGCAACAGATATGTCCAGCTATCATCTAATTTTCTTTTGCTTCTTTAGTTCATTAGATTGAATCATAAGACCATCTAACCTCCACTGTGAATGGAGTTACTTTCCCCTTAAAAGGACGGATGATAGGATAGTGCTTAAAGTCATTCAGTCTTTCACTTTTAAAAGCATTCCACCGTGAGTGAAAGAAAAAAAATGAAACATACCGGAGACACGGTCTCCATTTTTACTACCTTATACTGTACACAGAACACAGAGCCTTTGTGTCATTGTGTAAGAATGAATTTATTGTCATGCCTGTAAAGTATATAATACCTGTATGTATTAGTATTAATTGGTTTCTTGAAATGTCTGGTTGTTTTATGTAGAGTACTTTTTATGGTTCCTCTGAATATACAGTATGTGAACTGATTTCCAGGCGTGACAGGCACGAAAGCATGAAAATTCCCAGTTCAACTGATTGCTTCTTTGCCACTGCTGTGAAATCCTGCTGTGCTAGAAAAGAAGGAAGATTTAGTATGTGTCTGCATGCATGGTATATCAATTTTAGAAAGTGAAATAGTGTTTTGGGGACTAGTTGTCTCCTTTACATTAAATTTGAACATTTCGGTTTTAAGGTTCTTAAATGCATGTCGGTACCTGAACCAAGAAATGTAGAAGAATTTCAGTAATTATACCTCAAAGGCAGCTTTAAGGTTTATTGACAGGCATATTAATATCAACAGACAAACAGGCAGATGGCTACATGCTTTATTATCTCAAAGTGTGGCTTATCATCAAGGTCGAAACTCTGGAACCAGAAATCTCTGTCACTTTTGCTCCGTCCCTGCATGTGAGATGGTGGTGATATTTTCCTTCGGACTGACAAATGAAGCCTTCTATCTCGGCCATCTGTCCTCACAAATGGGCCATCAGTTGTGTCAATGCGCTGCATTTCAATGCTCTGGTGCACTCAAGAGTCAAGGAAAGAAAAGGAAAGGGACCCAGTGTGCAGACTGACCATGACAGGAGACTTGATCTAAAACACCAATATTCAATTCCATGCAATTTTATTTGTATAGCGCTTTTAACAATTGACATTGTCGCAAAGCAGCTTTACACAATCATAAGAATTATTTAAGTTTGTATGAGATGTGAACGTGTATGAATCAAAATGATCAGATTGTCCCTGATGAGCAAGCCGAGGACGATGGCGACAGTAGGAAGGAACCTTGAGAGGAACCGGACAACAGGGAACCCATCCTCATTTGAGTGAAAACAAATAGCAGGGATAGTCCTGCATTATACTGTGTGAGACTGGAAGTTCAGTATAACAGGAGATTGATATGGATTCCAGTTCATTATTGGAGGCTCAGGTAGACTATAGGAAACTCCAGTCCTGAACTATCGAGCAACTGCAGTCATGACTGCTCAGCGAAACACCCGTCAGCTGCTTACAGACTTAAAGCAGGTGCATTCACAAGCCATCACAATACTTTGAATATTCTTCACATTTCTTCGTCTTTACAGACGATGCATCTTTGTAGAAGCTTGTATAATGCTTGGTCCTATGCGAACAAAATTTGTGTATTGTATGTTATTGTGCTGGTTCTCCAAATCAGCTTGTTGCTCAGATACGAGGCAGATATCTTTTTGCATTTTGACCAAGTCATGTGTGAAAATGATTCATCATGTTCCAAAAACTACTCCTTCACAATTTGAGTGCTGGAATATGGCAGTGCTGTCAAGGAAAATGATGGAAGGAAAAACTCCATTCAGGCCATGGCTGATTTCATTTTTGTCACATAATGTTACTGAGTCGAGACTCAACCAACGGAAGCAGCCACGGATCATAACACTGCATCCAGAGGCATGTATAGCAGGCACTGTGCATGATGGGTGCATCGCTTCATGCACTTCGCGTCTTATCCTGATGCACCCATCCTTCTGGTATAGGGTCAGTCTGGACTCATTAGACCACATGATCTTTTCCATTGCTCCAAAATTCAATTTTTATGCTCATTAGCAAGTTCAAGCTTTTTTTTCTGATTAGTCCCACTTATGGACACCCAGCTTTTTAGTCCCAATCACATTGTGTGTATGAACATGCTCTTGCTTTAAGTATTAAACATAGCTATGGTTTTTACTGTTGAGTTTTTACCGTATATCTGCACCAAGTTTGTAAAAGTTAACAGTTCAGCTTTATCCTTCCAGGGTTTGATAATGTGTTGAATAGTTCTTAAACCAATGGTTCTTAATTTCAAATCTCCTCAGCAGCACAAATTGCGGGAAAAAAGTAAATGCTGGCTGTGATAGAAAGGTATCAGAACACTCAGTGCACCACAGCTTGCTGTATATGGGGCATAGCAAGCAAAGAGTTCAAGGTTGTTGATCCAGCCTTCAAAACTGATCCCAATCTGACTGACCATGGAATGTGCTGGAAAAACAAGTCAGATCCAGGAAGGATCCCCCCCACTTTGCAACCTTACAGGCCGTAGATGTGCTGGTGCCGGACACTACAGCATACCTTCAGAGGTCTTGTCGAGTCATTCCTCGAGGGGTCAGTGCTGGTTTGGTGGCACAGGGGCAACCTGGACAATATTGGACTTAATGTTTTGCAGTTTTAAATGTTATGGCTAATCGGTGTATTTATGTCTAAAAGCTGTGTATGTCCTGTAAAGTCTACAACAAGTTACTAGTCCTGGTGTTGTTTAGGAAAATCTTTAAAACTGGTTTCAAAAATCTTTTGAAGCAGGTAAGGATAAGACTGTGTGAGGAGAAGGTTAGAAATGTTGGTGAGCTCCTCTAGGACAGGTTGTTCGGTCAGCACAGGTTTTCAGAACATGCATAAAATTGATTGTTAAAAAGGAACTGGCCAGCATTGTCCTTGCCAGGGGATCTGCCTGTGCAGTCTGTGATAGTCCCTACTGTACTGTACCTGTTCCTGGAGCTGAGATCCAGCTCTGTTCTTAGAGTTCTGGCTCAGATTTTACACTGTCTTTGGTGTTTAAAGAACTATGACATAAACCTAGGACTTGTAGGATTTGACCAAGATCAGACTAGCATCTTTTCTTTCTTTTCTTTTTTTTTTTTGTGTTGTGTTGCTGTTCGGGCCCCAAAATGGCAGACTATCTATTATTGTCTATTCTGTCTATTATTATAATTACAATGATGGAATTAACATTTTAAGAACGTTTCTAAACCTTTTTGAAGTAAATGGTCGTAACAACTGGAATATGCTTAGAATGTTCCTAGCGCAGTGCCATACAGAAACCGTTCCACTTAACCTAAAGTCATTAGCTCAGTCAGCAGTTAAGGATGCGTGCTACTGACTACAAAGCTGTGATTGTGAGAATTCATTGTCACTCTGCTGGTGGGTTACATGCTTGAACTGCAGAAAGACGCTTATTAACCTGCTCATCAGATCTCTGGGCTTTGGAGGTTGCCCAGGATGAGACAGATACTGTAGATTTACTTTGGTTTTGTGCATTTACAGTAATGCATTTTGAACAGTTGAGATTGAAGTAGACTTTAAATTCTATTTACAGTATACATCTTATAGAAGATGTATTATAAGGGATTTTTGATTGTTTGTTTAGCTTCTGGTGTTTAAATGAATTCTGAGTGTACCAATCAGGTAAGTTGATCATGTCAGTGAGATACTTCAATTCATAGTTACTGTATGTATTGATCTCACATATGTACAGTATGTTTTCATTGTAATATCTGCTATACAAAAAATGTAATACATCAGCATACGTATTTAATAGGAGGTGAGGTCTAGGGCGTATGTATTTTTAAAAAAATTTTTATGAGCACTCTCATTTGTTCCAACCACTCAGCATTCAGCATCACCAGTATACTAACCACAGCCCGATCATCTGTCAGCATCTACATCCGTTTTTCACCGGTTCATGCCTTAAATCATTTTTTAAAATTTATTTTATACTTGAATGATATTTGAACTGTGTGGCTTAACAAACAAAGAACATTCCTCTAACACTGATCAGGTGCACGGACTGGACTGGAAATAAGGGGCAAAAACCTGTCAAAAATGAGAGACAGAAAAGTCCTTAGGGAAGCCTGGAGAACTATTCCCCAAGACTGCATTAAAAATACAAGAAGGTCCGTCTCTATGGAAGCAAAATGTAGAAGGGGTGGCTTAAGACTTTTGCATACTACTATAGTGTATGTTATTACATTTCTGATTTTTAAAAAAAATGCAAGATATGCTGGATTTTTTTAAAATCACTGTTCTCATCCTTGATTGTGTTTTTCATTCTGCCGCAAAATGCTTAGAACTGGATATACAAATGTAATCAACACCCCACTTGCAATTGTTCAAACCTCTAGTAAGAGTGCTTGTTATATCTTTTAATGAAGGAGATGGGTGGTCTTGCCATAAAGAGAGATTTGTCAGCTGTGTTTGCCCATGGCTGCAGGTACTGTAGCATTTGATTAAATATGCTGACCTCAGGGCAAATCTGCTATAAAAGGCAAAGTCATGAGAGAATCCAAAGCAATCAGAAAAAGAAAAAAGAAAAAAAAATCACCTTAGCCAGCATGCAGTTTGCATTCAGAGATGCCCTTCTTTGATTTACAGAATGTCACTTCTATAGAAAGCAGTGAACTATCCTTTACTTTTTTTCCCCCCCAGAATAGGAACGGAAACTTTTCAACCCTATATCACACACTTCTTTTAAGGCCTGTAACTTTAAATATTCAAATTCAGTTCGGTGCTGGTGAATTTTTGAAAACTGTGACCCAGTTACATACAAAATGCATCGTTTGATTCTATCGAGTGAAAAGAGATGAAGCAGCTCGGTGGAGTGTTATCAGGAAACCTGAAAGAGATACAGTTCTCTGAGCTGGCACCAAAATCGACACGGTATTGACCGGCGGAGAATAGGTTTCATTAACGGGAGGCGTAATTTGACATTGCATGACTTCGGATCGGTTGTGCGGCCGTATTTTAACTCTGTGTATTTGCCAGTGAGGGGTTTTATTGATAAAGCAGTTAGGAATGATTGTGTTGTTGGCCTCGCTGTGTCTGTAAGAAGATCCTTTGAATAGTTTCGCTACTTTATCATTTTGAATTCAGCAGGCTGAGGGTTTTATTCGGAGCTAAGCTCATCTGCAGGTCTCACATAAAAGTAATATTTATTTTTATCTCAACCTTAGAGATTTCTTAATCAAACTAAGTTGGCATGCATGTACAATAAAGATATGTGCACAAAAAAAATTGAAGGGAGATATAAGATGTGTTCTATTACTGTAAGACCTATCAAGATATTTTTTGGAATTTCTGTCTGTCTGTTTGTGCACGCATCATGTAAAAACTACTGAACAAATTTAAATAGGGTCTTAACAAGTGTATTTGGCTGAGCTTGAGGTAACATATAGGCTTTGTTTCATTGCAGGCGGCCCACAGGAAGAAAAGATATGCTAATTTGAAAATTAAATGGAAAATCCCTTTATATATATACAAAGAAAAAAACCTTGAAAAATTCAAAAGATGACGCTGTACATTTTTTAATGCATGCTAATGAGCGTGCAATTGAAATCTACTTGAGCACTTTCATTTCGGTACTTCACGGTAACGTGTAAACATTTTTGTTCATTTCAAAATTCAACACCACTCTTCTTTTAAAACGTGTGCAATTAAATTAAACAAAAGACGCAGACACTGTCTATGATAAACACTGACACATCTGTTGAAGATTTCAGATTAGCAGTGCAAGCACAAAGTACAATCACACCGGTCTCTTTTTAGCATTTATAGCAGCAATAGCAGCAAGGTGAAAAAACAATATTTTCCCAACATATCCCACCTTCTGCGTTATAATAGTTTACGAGATTTTAGTCTCGTCTGTGTGTCGTTAGATCCTGATAGGCAAGCTATTCCTAGAACAGGATGTGAACTAATCCTAGTGCATGAAGGCAGGACTGTTAAAAGCAGCATGTCTTTAGCTCAGTTAAGCACACTCACATTCAGATATTCCCATCCCAAGTACTGAAGGAGAGCTTGTGGCGTAAGACACGACGTGAAACCAAACCAGCTGCCATTTTGTCTGGCAGTCCGTTTTATAATGTTTTATAATGCCGGACAGTTGTCGTGAACAACATGGGAATGCCAAAAAGCTGAAAAACAGTTTTATCAGTTTCCCACTGACAAAAAGGAAAGAGATTTGTGGTTATCAGATTGCCAGCAGGGAGGCTAATCCTGGTCAAAGATGAGCCCCTGATAGGGTTTGTGTAGTGACCATTTTATCACGGACAGCATAATTATGAAATACATTTCCAGTTAAATCTAACACAGTAACGTACGTAATTCATGTGTGTTGTGTTTTCTAATTTATAGTGCATGCAGGGTTCAATTGGATCGGGACCATCATTTATTTTTTTTATTAAGCTTCTTATTATATTCAGTTTTTATTTTAAAAAATCTGTTTCCTCAATAGGTAGATTTTTTTTTTCTAATTATGGCAGCAAGGATATGGTCAAGCATTGTAACACGTTATTCATTCCACCTATTTCTTGTTATCAAGGTTATTTATTTGTGTTTTGTCTGTTGGCAGAGAGAAGCCCAGAGAGAGTTCACTCACGGCAAACCGAGTGTGTGTTTGTGTGTATGTTAAATGGCTGAAAAGCAACTGTTAAATTCAGTTAAGTGCTACATAAAAGCTAACTCATACAGTATACACCGCCTGTCTCCATCCTTCCTCGTACTTTTGTCATGCTAGTATTTTTAATCGGAGCAGTTTTAAAAAAAATTTTTTATCATACACGCTGAACAGCTAATTGCACCAGTGTGAGCGGACGCACAGCGACCCCAGTCACTCATCAGGCAGCAAAGATACGTAGCATACGTAAGTGACAGGTGGCAAGGAAGGAGAAGAAAAACCTGGTCATGAACTGATGTGTTTAATAACAGAATGGGAGCTAAGCTGATATTCTACTGATAAAAGCTTTAATTTCACCATGTCATACATTACCCATTACACTGTCAATTAAAGTGTTAATAGCTGGAGCCTGATAAAAATCATTAATATCCAATGACTGAAATTTCTCAACATACACCGTAACCTGCTCTCTGTCATCATGTGTTCAGTAAAATCTGCAAGGGTAAATTTAGTCGGCGATTCATCATTACTTGGCCTGGCGTATTATCTGTGGCAGGTGTGATTGCCAGACAAAATGGCCCAAATATTCCAGTTTGAACCCCTACTCTAAATTAGCGACCGTAACAGACATAGATCATGTATATTGGATATTTATTGTGTTAAATTTCCCAGATGTTTTTTTCATAGTTTATTAAGCTACCTGCAATAGAATGGTCACTTCACCAGTCAAAACACCAGTGATCACCAACAGTGGCTCATCTTTGACCAGAATTAGCTTTTTCTCACTGCTGGATGGCAGATCTCTTTTCGTTTTGTCAGTGGGAAACTAATAAAACCATCTTCCAGGGTTTTGACCTCATACGTTGTGGCATGCCTATGTTCAGCACTGAAATAACCATGGACAGTTTGGCAGACAAAGTGTGGGCTGGCGCGGTTTGACATCAGGTCAGACGTCATATGCATAAGCTCTATGCATATGTCTGGTGTAACGGATTTGACGCACAGGCGACACCACAAACAGAAACGAGACAATGTCTTACGGATAAGGGGTCATTTTATTAAGGATATTGGGGAAGGAAAGAGTTAAAAAGGAGGGAGGAAATGATGTACATGCAGGTCTGTGAGCAGTGCTCAGCTGGCATGCGGGCACAAACTGGTGAGCAGTGGCTGTGGGCGGAGTGGGCCCACGTGGCCAATGGCTCCTGTGAGCTTCCTTGAACAGCACCTCTCGTGACTGGCAGAACTGGCTGATCCCAATTCTCATTGGTGCGGCGGCAGGCGGGTATCTCCAAGACACTCCTTGTCTGGGAGGCTTTCCAGGCTGAGAACGGAAGCCTTGTCATAGAACACACAGCGGCCGTTTCTCCTTTAATGGCAGGGTCACGAAATTCAAGCTCTATTTGAGAGTTCCAGTTCAGGGAGGAGCTTCAGCAGTGCACACGGCTGTCATTTGTGCACCTTGGAAATCCTGGGCGCATACTGTAGCAACGCACCTCTCGCATGCCACTCCTCATGCTTTTAGTGTCCACACTGTGACGCTAGTTCTTCATCGCTTTCCAGGTCCAGACAAACAGACAACTAGAGAGACAGCCAGACAAAACCTTAAGCTACACTCCCCTCCATGTTTTATAGCGTGGGGAGAAGCCTGAGATCTATGACTGCGGATTAACTACCAGTCGGTGCAATAGAGGAGCGAGGAGCAATAGGAGATTTAGGCGCACACCACATCTGGGTACGGCCAATTCATTTTATATAAAATATCTACGTGTTAAAACTCATGTCAATATACTTACCTAGTAAGTCCATTTTCCTTAACTAGCATACTGTACGGTATGTTTAATATTAAATCTTGACAATTTACTGTACGTTGCTAGTCTCAATACTAAGGAAACTCTTGCAAAATGCCGGAGCTGCGCCAGTGGTGCAAGGGGACCAGCCGGCTGTTTGAAACTGCTTCATCTGTATAATACTGGGTATAACATTTTGCTTTGTAATGTTATGGCTGATCTGTGTATGTCTAATTTTTTACAACAACAACAAACCCAGTTATTAGAAAAAATTACTATATTGCTAGTATTGGAAAGTTAACTTTAGGATGAAACTACATATATCAAACTAAAAGAACTGATTATGCATCTTCTACAGCCTTTGTTTGTAGACTGTCATGGTTGTAATTGATTATATCGCCCCCGCAAATGTTCTTAGGCTTCCATTAGAAGTGGAATTTAATTCAATTTAACAGGTTGCATATTCTTTACAGTGCACAGTAGCCTACAGTATAGACAGTAGCCTATTTTGTTACTGGAGGAAAATCCTTGAGGATTTTTGAGGATATTGCCCTATACGTCAAATTCAGTCTGAGCTACAGGTATCATGTGCTAGAAGCACTGGTGAGTCTATTTTCCCCCCCTTTATTAAAGCATTATTCGCAGAACACCACAGGGCATCATAATGTCCATAAGCTTCAAGTTGGTTTTCCCCTCATCAGCATTTCTGCGCTGCATTTACCTGCTGCTTGTCATCATTGTATGCTGACGCTCATGTTTGCAGACTCCTGGGAGTTGGTCTCCGCGGCTTTCACATCTCTGAGCAGTTTCTAGTCACTGTATTGTACATTCTTGTCGTTTCCCCTCTTTTTGCCCTGGATAGCCAACACACTTTTCATGCAGTTCATAAATGGCTCAGGGTCAGTCAGACGTATCTAGGGAGTCGTTTCTCTATAATGGTGGCATTTATTGCACATATGCGTCATACACATACTGTCCACTTTTATAGGAACATCTGTTTATTTATGCAGTTATCAAATCAGCCAGTGATGTGCGGGTGTGGACGTGGAGGTCACCAAGCGACCTTGGTGGAAAATCACAGCATGCATGTACACCTGGAAAGGGGAGTATTAAATTGTTTCATGGCACGTCGGGTTCACAGAACAACAACATTTCCATGCTATTTAACTAGTATTATATGTTTTGTTTTCAAATGAATTATTATACAAAATGTATTTGAAAATTAATTATCTAGGTTAGAGAATGAATGTTAAATTTTTCACGTGTCTGTCAAAAACGAGCTAAAGTCCAAGCTGAAGTTCATTCATTGTTTTATCTCTCTCAGACAGCTCCACAGATACAAACTGACATTTCTCCATCTGTCTCTTATATCCCCCATCGGTGCTCGCTAAAACCTGCCTCCACACTGTGTTTAAAATGGGAGGCATTTTGGGAAAAACAGAAGGCATTTATCCTTTTTCCATCTGGCAGCTGGCACGTACACGAGTGCCAGATGCAATGGGACGGGCACCCTGTTCCTTGCAAGATAACGTGTTAACCTTGTACTATGTTGCGCTAGCCTTTTGACTCAGTTGCTCAAGTTGACTTTGATGCTCTTGCCGGTGATGTATTCCGACCCCCCACTCTTCTCCCTTCGTTGACATCCTGGGTACTTTCTTTTTTCATTTTATTTCCCTTGACCTTTCGAGCATTATTTGATGATATCTCCTCTTTACCTCCCTCTGTATTTCCCTCCAAACCTGGGAGGTTTGTGGTCATAAATCTTGACTCCAGCACATCTCCTGACTCATAACACACTGGTCCGTGTGTGTCCTACTTCAAAAAGCTTATCAGCTCTCAGGTTTGTCACACAGAACTGCTGTGAGAATGAACAGATTAGTCAAGGTGGACTGACACCAGTTTGACCAATACTGGATAAGGAATTCATTTCACCGTCTCCTTTTTTCCTCCACATACTATAACCCTTGGCAGTGCAGTCACATCCAAACACTTATGTGAAATGGAATTAAAATGAAATAATACAGTATATCTTTGGGTATTTCCTAAATGGCTGTAAGTTGATAAATGAGCTATATTATCTTACATTTAAAGTAGTCTGGCCATGATAAATATCTATGGACGCTTCATTTTTATATAATAATGATAAAAAAAATCACTTTTCAAAGTAAAACAGTAATAAGGACATGGCTTACTAATCGTGTGTTAGCATAATTAATTAAGCTAATATGCTGTCGTTTGAATTCCTTAAGTGTTGCTTAAATAGTGGTCATTTTTTTCTTTTTTCCTAGGTCATAAAGGTAAGTGGATTTTTGTTCACTTACAAATAAAATATTTTTTTACACTGATTATGGTAATTATGTTTGTTTAAAAAGATATGGAGAAGCAAACAGAAGGCTTGGGTTCTGGCCAGAAAAAGCCGCCTCACTCCTCCTCAAGTCACCCAGAAGACTCCAGTGACAGCACAGATGAGACAAAGCATGTGAGTTATTCTCTTTTCATGCTCTAACACTTTAACACTTAAAAATTGGATTTCTAATTCTGATATTTGCTTGTTTATTACGCACACATTTGATTTTTTTTTTTTAATTGCAACAGCCGTTCTAAGTGCATCCTGGGATTTTAGGATTTCATTTTATTTATATATTTTGTGCTACAGCAGACTAGACTGATGTTTCCATTTCTATTTATTGATTTCTAAGCCTTTTATCCAACTCATAAGTGTGCATAAGCCAAGCTTAGAGCTGCTACAGGAGCTGACAAATGCTGAAAGATAACATTTCCACAAATTTACCTGAAAATGCATGAGACCCTGCTCTGCTTAACAGAATGTGTGTATACTGTACAAATGAATGCACCCAAAATCTATGTAGTTTGGAAGCTAAAAAAAAGTAGTACAGTTGGACCTTGGCATACAATAGGAATGCCTCGCCTTATGAATTTCCACCTTTAGGCTGAAATTTTTGCAATAAATTTGCATCTGTATGCAAAGCATTTTCGGCAAATTTGGCACTTCCAGATGTGCGTACAGCTGATTGCACGCATTTCCGGTAGCCGATCAAAATTTGTTTTGTACATAATTTAGTGAAGACATACAGTAGAACCATGGGTACCAAGAATGTTGTTAAGGATGGCAGGAAGAAGAAAATGGAGCCATTTTAAGCAGCCGGTGACAAGAGGATCATAAATTAAGGTTTAATGTCCATTTATTTTATAGTTGACTTCATTTACATGTGTTTTCTATGCAGAAATATGATTACACTTTTGGAAATTGATATTTTTTTCAATCTGTTCCAGCCTCCCAAAAAATATTTTTAGGATTATCTGCATTTATATTGCTATGGAAAATTTATTTTGCAATACGACATTTAAACTTAAATAAGGCAAGGTTTGTCTTTAAAAACACATACATACTTGTTTTGAGATTTAAAAAACCAACCCTAAATACAAATCTAAAATTGTGGTTAAGCTTTCACTGCTTAGTATATTCCCAACATAGCTACAGTATTAACCTTTTGCACCGGATGTCACAACGTGACTACCAGAAGTACCGTTAAGCGACATTTGGCTACTATCTTCTAACATAAGGCAGAATCCCAAATCCTTCTCTAACTATTGATCATAGGGCACTACTTGGTGTGCGGAACAAGAGATTGTACACCCTACACAGCGCACTAGATTTCCATTTGGAAATCAACCCCGGGACAGTTAGTTAGCTTTTAATTAAAAAGCTAGAAATGTTAGTATTAGTTACCGTACTTGCACATAATTTTATGAAGTGTCAAGCACAGCATGATCTCATTTGCAGTGAGCTAACGCTAATGCTATGAAACATCACCAACTAGAAAGAACAACATTTGTACACTGTCTGAGGGAATAAATGTTATGATAACAAATCAAACTTCTGCTAATTATTAATAATATCATCTTCTTTATACATTTTCACACACCTGTTTGTCTTTTGAATAAATTACGAAGTCCATCACAACATACTGCTAATGAAAACAATCAACAGAACAGAAGCAATCAAATGCTGGGTTACTCTTATGCGTGTGACTAAGCAACAGTTAATCTGGTATGTAGCCGTTTGGTTGATATTCACATGTTGGTCAATTAAGGCAACAGCAGTTTAAGTAGAATCTCAACATATTAACCCCATTATGGGTTATATCTTTGCACTTTGACTCCACTTAACTCTATTCTTATTCCACATTACTTCATGCTTCTGAGCATAACAGATCATTATAAGTGGCTAAATTGTGTTCAAAGCATCTCCTTTCAACAGGTTTACTGTCCATTTTTAGTTTTTAGTTGCTAAGCCTATGCAAGCTTAAAGCCTTTCTTTCTGATAATATGTCTAGCCAACCAGACCTTTTATATTTGTTTAAATATCATCATTTCATTTATATTAACTTCAGGTCAGTATAAAGGTTCTCTCACGTCTGGATAATGTCACTCTCCATGGGGAGTCAAGGGTGTAACAGACTTAATAGAAACATTGCACATTATCATTCAGTACAACAGTCACTTCACTCACTAATGCATTAATGGATGGAGCTTTGTGTGCCTTTGTATTCCAGACACTCGACCACTCCAAGGTCTGTTTACTTCGATTGATTTGTCTGCGTCTTGTAATGTGCAGGCTAATGTAAAGCATGTCTTAATGAGTCTGACTGAGACAGTGTGACTCATTTGGAAAAAGGGGAAAAAAAAGAGTGCTTAGTATGTATTGTTGGAATAAATTGTTATTAAATATTAATTGTTAAATTGTTATTGGCCAGTTGTTTTAGTCATAGATTATCAAGCACATTTGTTTTACTGTAGCAGACGCAGTGCTTTTTGTGCGATGGATGAAGTTCTGTGTGATTTACGAAGAATGCAACTCACATGAATCAGCCCGAGTACTGGAAAGATTTTCATCATCATGTCAGGGTGTTTATGAAGGCAGGAAAAAATATTAGTCAGCCTTTTCTTTAACTCTGTGTAGACTCTGAGACTGTAAATTGTGTTACCTTTTTTTTTTTTTTTCCCAACGCAGCGTGACAGCAGCATCCATACAAATGCTCCTTACAGCATGATCTTAAATGATCTTTTGCCTTATAGTTAATAGTCTATTCCTACACGCTTCACCAAGCAACAATACACCTTGTGCTAGCAGTTCTTGAAATGCTTTTGAGTCAGCGGCAGATGAAGGCCAAGTAAGGTTATATAAAGTTTATGCAAAGTACTTTATAAGAGATGATGTATAAAACTCGAAAAACACATCGGGTTGTTGCCCTTAACCTGAAAATATTTAATCTAAACAGGTGTAATAGTCATAGATCATAAAAGTACCTTTTTGCAACATTCTGACAAACTTTTATTCTGGAAAAAAGTATTTTATTTTATATTATGTGGATTCTATGAATACATCATAGAAATGAACAGTTTGATGGCAAAATGAGAAATCCCTTTTTTGCTAATAAATAAATAAATAAATAAAATGAAGCAAGAAGTATTGCATAGTGATAGAATATAGTTTTCACAAGGGTCTTTCACAAGGAGTTAAAAAGCATATGTACTAAAATATTTTGTCAACATTGCTTGATTTATATAGTTCTGGTTAAAAATTCGGACATACCTTTTATCTCAGTGATTTATTGTCTACATTCCAGAACATTTCTGTAGATTTCAAAACTGTGAAACTGCACATATGGAATAATGTAATTGAGCAACAGCAACAACAACAACAACAACAACAACAACAACAACTACAGTCAGTTGTTATTTTAAGACATGAAGGTCAGCTATTCTGGAATAGTTCTTGCAAGAACAGTATTGTCAAGTGCATTTGCAAACCCCATCAAGCGCCATGATGAAACTGGCTCTCCCAGGAAAGCAAGACCAAAACTTTCCTCTGCTGCTGACTAGACATTCATTTAGAGTTACCAGCCTTAAAAATCACCAATTAACATTTCAGATTAGAGCTGCTATGAAGGTTTTTACATACAGTAGCACAAGTACGAGACACATCTCAATATAAACTATTCAAAAGAAGTTGTGCAGCATCCATATTTTGGATGCCTTTAGCATTGCTGTACAATGTAGAAAGAAAGGGAAAAAATGAAAGACCATGGAGTAAGAAGGTGTGTCCAAAGTTTTGACTGGTAGTGTACATGTGAATTTTTAATTTCATTATGTGAAAGTCCATCTCATAAAATTGTGTCACAATGGATAAATCAGCCAGCAGGTGCGTTTGTGGTTACTTATGTAATTTAGTACAGTGGAACCTCGGATTGCGAGTAACATGTTTTGTGAGTGTTCCGCAAGACGTGCAAAGATTTTTAATTTTGATTTGGAAAACTAACAATTCTTTGTTTACGAATACCGAGTATCTGTAGCACTCATGCGCTTCTTGTTTTGATGCCGAGCGTCACGTGATCACAACTGAGCCAATGGTTTTTCTCTCTTGCGGTGCAGAACTGTGGATAATCCTCATTCAAGTGTCATTGGAGAGATTTCTTGTTTTGTTTTCTGATAAAACAGTGTTTCCGTTGTGTGTCCGCATGTGTGAAACTCAAATAAGAGAGGAGGAAGGGTTACGGTGTAAGACGAGAAGAGGGAGAGGGGAGGGGCTCATTCCTCCTCTCCTCTTACTTTAGCTTCACACACACACATATACGCACAGCGCCTGCGGGCACAAATGGAAACACTTATCTGTGGTGATTTATTTTGACTTTTTTTTAAAGGTAAATGCAGTTTAATTTGTTTTATGTTTACTTTATATTTTGTATTTATTTTTTTGGGCTGTGGAATGAATAATTTGAGTTTCCATCATTTCCAATTTGGTTTACGAGTGTTTTGATATGCAAACCCACTTCCAGAACGAATTATGTTCTTAATCCAAGGTTGCACTGTATACATATATTGGGTATGAGGTTATATAAAATAAAAATATAGCAAACTCATGCTTTGATTATGATTTTGTAGTGTGTCAAACAGCAAGTAGTGACAGCAAGGAAAGTGCAGAGTTTGCTGTAGATCATAAGAAACATTATAAGCAATGCATAAACATCAGTTTAAATCATCATCACCTACCTTTCACTTTGTTCTAAAGTACAGGAAGGCACCATATAACCAACAGCTTTCCCACATAGTGCAGGCATCTCTTGTACCCAATTTGCTTCTATACATTTTTTTGCGTTTTGTAAGGTTATTTCTGCTGCATCACACACTATTGTGGACATTATCTAATTTGTTAGATATCAGTAACAGTTTCTCGACTTAAACATTCTCCAAAACCCCGTTGAACACATTAAAACCACTTGCAGCAGCTGTTTTGTTACAGAGAAGGTATCTGCGCTTCGCTGATCATGTGATAGAAGCGATGCGATTGGTGTAAAAAATCAGGCAGCTACGTGTTGTGCTTTGTTCAGAACATGATAAAATAATGTTGCCTTATGTAGTAGTTTTGTTATAGACAATGTTGTGTCAAATATTGATGGTTTGCTAAAATAAGTAAAATCCCCCCCAAAATTCAGTGTTTATCGAATTCTGTCGTGAGATTGAAGGCATACAGAAAGAAATTTCTCTAAGGTGAAGAGGCTGCTAACTGCAAAATCACTGGTTCTAATCTGGTACTATCCTGGCTCGATCAAGGCTTCCTGGATCTCTAGATTCTTCCCACCTCCCATTATTCCTGGGATAAGCTCCAGCTCCACCGCTCCCCTGACCAGGATGCAGCACTTACTGAAGATGTTAATGAAGATGGTGATGATAATGAATGTGCTATTTCTATTAGGTAATACTTGCATGTGCAAATTAACAAGAAAATGTAGTCATCAGAAACATTTTCCTTCATTTTTCGAAATGAACAGAAGAAATAAAAAACCCATTTTGCAGCAGATGCGGTAGATGTGTCACACAGTGCAGCACATCTATTGTACTGCTGTGTTTTTTTGTGGCCCAGATGGATGCGAGGCATTGTGTGAAGCATGTACCACAAGGCACACAAAGCGAAGCATTATTATTGTTATTTTTGTCGAATTCTATTTCTGCCATGGTTTGCAGCTACACTACAAAACACAATGTCAATACTATAAAATATATTCTTTATATAATAATTGATATTAGAAAATGTATTATGTAGTGTCTGCCTACTCTACATATGCGTATTATAGATTGTAAGTGATAGATTGTAAGAGTTGAGTAATATAGCAAGGGCTAGACTATAACCAAGGTTTCCTTTGTTGTGAATGACTAACCATTCATTTTTTTTCCTATTTATTTTTTGTAACAAGCTGTGGCATCATGTGCCTTTAACTGGAAACGAACCCATAGTATTGAATAAGTTGCACTCATAATATCATCATTGTGCTCGGGAAAGAGGTGAAGGTTTTGCTACCAGTTTAGTATTACAAAAAAAACAACAACAAAAAAAAACAATTACCTGCTTTGCAATTAGCTGCTTTGCAAATTTCTTTCTAGAAACAATATACAGTGTATGTAAGCAATATCACATGAAAGGGAGTGCTGTTGTACCGAATACTGTATAAGCATGGCTGTGATTCGGTCATAAGCATAAGAGTGTACCCTGAGATGATGATGATGATTCAGTACAACAGCATGATCTTGATTGTGATTTGCCTTTACATCAAAGTTCAAACAGAACCCTGAATGTCAAACAGTGTTCTATTAAACCACTACTGTACAGGGTGGGCCATTTATATGGATACACCTTAATAAAATGGGAATGGTTGGTGATATTAACGTCCTGTTTGGGGCACATTAGTATTTTTTTGGCAAACTTTTCAAGATGGGTGGTGACCATGGTGGCCATTTGGAAGTCGGCCATCTTGGATCCAACTTTTGTTTTTTCAATAGGAAGAGGGTCATGTGACGATATGTGACGTCATGTGTTGATATCTGGTGAACGCTGTAACCGGGTCATTGCAGCAGATTTCAATGCAAGACACCCTACGAGACCACCCATCTCCCATGCTACAGTTAGCAATCTGCTTGCTAAATTTCGTGAAACTGGTTCAGTGTTGGATTTGCCAAAATGTGGACGCATGAAAACTGTCACTAATGAACAAACATCAGTGGCTGTGCTAGCTTCATTCAGCAAGAGCCCACAGCATAGCACTTGTCGCATGTCACTGGAGAGTGGCATTAGTCGAACATCCTTCGGCGGATATTAGCTACTCACAAATGGCACCCTTACAAACACAATTTGCAGAATGGGCAAAACAAAAATTGGAACAGGACCCTCAATTCACGCGATGAGTGATGAGGCAAAATTTTATGTGAATGGTGAAGTTAACAAACAAAACCACCACTATTGGTCTGACACTAACCCACATTGGATAGATCCCTCCAAGACTGTTGGAACAAAAAAAGTGATGGTATGGTGTGGTATATGGGGTACAAAGATAGTGGGGCCATTCTTCATCAATGGAAACCTCAAGGCCACTGGATATTTGAAATTGCTACATGATGATGTGTTTCCTTCTTTATGCACTGAAGCTGGCACGTTCCCTGAGTTTTTCCAGCAAGATGGTGCACCACCACATTATGGGTGTCAGGTTCGAGCATTCCTAGATGTCCAGTTTCCTGAAAAGTGGATTGGTCGTCGTGGGCCAGTTGAATGGCCCCCAAGGTCTCCCGATCTGACCCCCTTAGACTTTTATCTTTGGCGTCATCTGAAGGCAATTGTCTATGGTGTGAAGATACGAGATGTGCAGCACCTGAAACTACGGATACCGGAAGCATGTGCTGGCATTTCTCCTGCGGTGTTGCTGTCAGTGTGTGAAGAGTCGGAGAAGAAGGTTGCATTGACAATCCATCACAATGGGCAGCACATTGAACACATTTTATAAGTGGTCAGAAACTTGTAAATAACTCATGAAAGAATAAAGTTACGTTAAAAACAAGCACACCATTGTTTTTCTTGTGAAATTCCCAATAAGTTTGATGTGTCACATGACCCTCTTCCTATTGAAAAAACAAAAGTTGGATCCAAGATGGCCGACTTCCAAATGGCCACCATGGTCACCACCCATCTTGAAATGTTTCCCCCCTCACATATACTAATGTGCCACAAACAGGACATTAATATCACCAACCATTCCCATTTTATTAAGGTGTATCCATATAAATGGCCCACCCTGTACATACAAGTCCACAAACCGATTATGTTATACTTTATATAGTTATTACTGTATCTGTGGGGAATAGCAAGCCATTTGAAATTCCCAAGCTTGGATTTTTATGTGGATCCTTCTCACGAAGCAAAAATCTATAGGCGTATATGTACCTGTTTTTACTTATTTACTTTATAAAAGTACTCGGTTTAGTTTGTAATATGTATTTATATTGATTTCCAATGCAACAGCTTGCAAATCCAAGTGTTTATGAACCCGCAGGTCAATTTAAATCTATTTAATCCTCTCCACTGGTGACATTTACTGACGTGGCATTGGTGACGTTCAGTGGTATGTTGGAGACAAGAGCAGCCGGAGATGGAGAGATGATGAGTTTTTTAAATGAAGATGGAGTTTCTGAGTCTGTAGTAGAGAAATGTGAAGCCTAGCCCTGCAGGAGATCCACTGACTTGCATTGAATGAGAGACACGTCTCCATCTAGCACGTCCCTTTAAAAAGCAGACTGCGAGCTATAAGAGCAGTCTAATAAGAGCAGCATGAAGTATGAAGGGTTGAGTGTGTGTGTGTGTGTGTGTGTGTGTGCATGTTTTTGTGTGTGTGTGTGGTGGGTGGGGGTCTTTTGTGGCCTGTTTTCTGCTCGTAATTGATAATATACTGCACTCTGATGAAGAATGGACATGGGCACGTTGTTCCTATTGAGTCCCATTGATTTTCTCCTGTTCCAATGATTGATTTTCTTCCTGCCCATTAATCCCACTCTCACTACACCTCCCTCTCACACAGTCTCAGGTTACTTCTTTACTCATAATAAAAACAACTCAGAATAGGCAGTGAACACAATTCTGTCTGTTTATTACAGCAATAACCTTTCTTATCTTTTAACAAATTTGCTCTCATACACTTTTTGCTTCCTTTTTTATTTGAGATAAACACTTTAGAAACACAACTTGGTTCACCTGAGTAAAAGTCTAAATTGATTTCTGCAAACCTCTAAGACTCTTTATATTGTTGTTTATATTGCTTGCCTGTTGTGCCCAGCATGAAGCCATTGGTCATATGAAGTGTTGGATGTAGTGTAATGCAACAATGCTCAGTGCATGCTTTTGGGGAAAATACAGCCCTCTAAAGCTTTTCTAGAGTCTCTGAAGCTGCAGAAATTAAACATATCTTTCAAAGTTGTGTTCGAGCCGGAGTGTCTTCAGTCAGACTGATAATAAAGAACAAGTAATAATGAAATATTAAACGAATATAGAAATATTGTTTTGATGGGGCCCTGCAAAATGGTGCCACCGAGTATGTTGCTAAGTGTGGGAGCCCCAACCCAGGACCTATAATAGGGAATAATCGGTTTACGTAAGCAGTACGCAGCACTAAGGTAAGGGCGCTTCTACGCCTCGTATCAATTCCCACAATTTATTCTAACTATTGTGAGGGGCTCTCATGTCCGCACACTGCCTTGTTACTGATTCTTTCCCCAAATAAAGGATTCCCAAACTTGTGCTCGGGTTTCCCTCCTTTTCCTGTGAAATGAAAATAGTTTATTTCTTAATTTTATGTTTTACATCTCTTTTATATTTTCTTTATCTTTTCAGTTTTCTCTTTTCTTCACTTTTCTTTATCCTTTCACTGTTCTTTTCTCATTTCTTTTCAGTTTTTTTTCTTCACGTTACTTTATCTTTTCCTATACCAGAGCAACGCTCCCAGACCTGGTGCTATCTAAATGTTAGTGCGCTGGTTTCTGGGAGTTTAAGTAACCTACCGGCCAGGTGTAGCTCATTCACACTGATTGCCTGGCAACTGTGGCCGTCCGCCACTGATTGCCTGTCTATAAATCTGTGAAGTGGTCGCGTGTGGCTTCGCCTGTTTTGCCTGTGACTGTGTTAGAAATGATAAATTAAAACAACACTGTTTTGTTAAGTGGGGTCACATGTTGTGAATGACATGAATGAGGACTATGAGAAATTCTTTTTATGGTCAGTTGAAGGGAACTTAATAGTAGTGTACCTTGTATTATAAAAGTGATCACTAATTAGATTGATTAATATATCTTGATTGATTTGACATCTGTTTCTTAGTTTAAGATAGTTAGTACTGTACATTAAAGTAAAGTAAAAGTAAAGTAATGCCTTTATTTTGTGACATATACATTACAGCACAGTGAAATTCCTTCTTCGCATATCCCAGCGTAACTGGGGTCAGAGCGCAGGGTCAGCCATGGTACGGAGCAGTTACAGTTAAGGGCCTTGCTCAAGGGCCCAACAATGGCAACCTGGCTGAGTTGGGAATCGAACCGCCGATCTTCCGAACAGTAACTCAGTGCCTTAGCCCTCTGAGCCACCACTGCCCTATCACATCACATTAGTGATATCAGTAAACATGGAAACAAAACCTTAGAGGAGCCTTAGAGCTTTTGATGTAAAATATGTATGATGTCATGTAACTAGTGACCTAGTCAATGTGGTACAATGTGAGTGAGAGACATTTCTGCATACAGTACATGTCCTAAATATCACTTAATAAAAGTCTACTTGGCTTGACTTATCACTTCAACCATATCCAGTTAAGTACACAGTGAAACGAAGCAATGTTCCTCCAGGAAAAAGGTACTGTCTGCAACATAAATTAACAAAAACTAACTATCTAACTAAGAACTATCTAAATTAGCTGGCTAACTGAGACAAGACAGATTGACATGACAACATAAATTAACAACAAAAATTAACAAAACTAGCTAACTTGGAAACCTAATTAGCCAACTAGCTAGGACAGGACAGATTGACATTTTAAGTTAAATAGAGAACTATCCACATTTTTATACAAAAGAGACAACATAAAATGCACAATATCACTCCATATTAATGTCGTGTACAATAACACGCTCACAGTCATGCAGTCAAACTAAATATCAGCATCAAAATGTAGTGATTTTCAACATAAATGTTTTATTATAGAACATTTTGTGTGTCTGAGGAAAAGAATTTGCTAAGATGAGTAAAAGTGCAACAATGGCATTGATCTCATTTTGCACTCAAACTGAACATGTAGTCAAGAGATTATCAGATGGATTAAGCCTTCTACACATTAACTTAAATCACAAACTTGAAATTGTTGACCACAGTTGAGTTGTGTATAGAAATATAAAGTACAGTGGAACCTTGGATTACAAGCATAATTCGTTCCGGAAGCAGGCTCGTATTCCTTAAACCAAATCTAATTTTCCCATAAGAAATAATGAAAACACGAATTATTCATTCCACAGCCCCAAAAAAAGAAATACATAAAAATAATTGATACAATATATAAAGTAAAAATAAAAAAATTTACCTGCACTTTACCTTTAAAAAAAAATTAGCCCCTTCCCTCGCCTCGTCTCACACAGTAAAACTCCTCCTCCCTCCCCCCACCTCACTTTTTAAGTTTCACAACAAACACACACAACGGAAACACTGTTTTAACGGGGGAAAAAAGAAATCTGTCTAATGACACTCGCTTGAGCGCATACTAACGAAATGTAAAGTTCTGTAAAGTAAAAAAATAAAGATAAAAAAAAAAATGAACCAGCACCTTACCTTTTGAAAAGAATTGCGACAGAGCAGACTTTTCTGTGTAAAGAAAGCGCGTGTGTAGGTGTCAAATTACGCGCAAGTACACATATGAGACTCGATAAAACAGAGAGCGAGACGTTGATTAAGAGACGAGCAGGGGAGACGATTACCCAAAATTTCAAAGCGCAAGAGATAAAAATCTTTGCCTCAGTTGTGATCACTTGCCGCTCGGTGTCAAAATAAGAGGTCCATATGTGATGCATGATACTCGGCACTCATAAACCAATACTTTCCCTCGGTTTCCAATTAAAAATTTATTAAAAATCTTTGCTTGTCTTGCGGAACACTCAAACAACGTTACAAACAATCCAAGGTTCCACTCTATAGGGAAATAAATAATGATGACCAGCCCTGGGGATTTTATATGCAAACAAATTTTGCAAACACATTTTTATTCTCTGTTTGCCGGGCAGGTTTGATTCCCATCTCTGTCTGCATGGAGTTTGCACGTTCCTCCTGTGCTTGGTGGGTTTCCTCCCACAGTCCAAAGACCTGCGGATTAGGCTACTTGGTGTTCCCAAATTGATAAGTGAGCGAGTGTGATGGTGCTTTAGAATGATGGCTTTAATTTTTTTTGAAAACGTGCATAGTTAAAAAAAAAAAAAAAAAAAAAAAAGGTAGGTGTGAATGGGTTAAACACAGAAGTAATGATTCAGGGGATGAACTTCTAATAGTTGCCAGTATACCATTAAACTTCATACATTTCTATTACATGCTCTTCAGGCAATTTCGTGCATATTAGTCAGAAGGAAATGAAAACCGAGATATCAAAGTTATTTCTTGTTGGATGTCGTCAAAAATTGTAAAATAGTGTTCTTGTCTTTCTAAATTTTACACAGCCGTATTTAAATTCTTATCATTTTTTAAAGCTGGTTTTAATAGCGAAAGTGTGTATTTTTCTGCTATTAACTTTGGCAGGGTTGACCTTCGATAACTCAGGCTCTTGATGTATTGTAAGTCTGGCACTGCTCCAAAACAGTGTGTGTGTGAGACAGGTTGACTTGTGTGTTCATGGGAAGTTAAGGTTAGTTTGTTTCTTTGAAGAGACCCAGGGGAGCAAAGCTCCAGACATCTAGACTTTCCACTCACATCCATCTGGTCATTTGTATTAGTGGACCGGACTTTCATTGGTGTGTGTAAGACTTTGTACAGGTCCTTCACTTCAAAGGGAAAAAGTCTTCCGACACCTTTTAGCAGTCTCCAGACATGGCTTAAAGAATGTTTTTTGAAGTCGGCATGAGCAAGCGAGTGTCCCGGAGGATGTTGAGTTTAGTTGCCATGAGATGAGTTTAGATAAGTTGAGTACGACGGCCAGGCAGGGATGACTTTGGGGACAGATTTGATATATACTGTAAATATGTAATCTTAATTAACATGTCAGACAAATACCTCATGCTTCATTGACAAGAGTAACGGAAGTTGTTCTTGTAATAGCAGCAAATTAGGGACAAATTTGTGAAATCAAGCATGCATAATGTGCATATTTAGTCATATTGGACACCCTTGTTGTTGTGAGCATCTTTCTCCTCTAAGAAGGCAAAACACACGAACACACAAGGCTTAGAATTAATAAGTAGTTTCATGTAATATTTGGGTCAATGAATCAAATCAATCCAAATGATTAACCTACAGGTTATATAGTATATCAAATAGAATGATTTGCCTTTTGTTTTGTTTTTACTCAAGTAATTTCACAAAAGATTGCACAAAAGAGAAGTAAAATTAATTGATTAATATTGACAATCATAATTTCTGAGTAGGTTCCTTCAATCGGTCTCATTGCTTATTCATGCAATTACCCAATCATTCAACAGTAAAATGTATAAACTCATGCAGATATACAGTAGGTCAGAATGAAGAGAAATGTGATCTAGGAGTTCACGTTGCACCAGATTGACAGGTTTAAATATCTCAAACTGCTGTTCACCTGGGTTTTTTTTTTTTTTTTGCAAAGAATTTTTTTGCATTTGAAACAGTCTTGCTGATAAGAGAGGCTGGTTTACTGTAAACCCAAATAACTACTTACACCCGTGGTGAGTGATCTATAGAACAGTCAGCCAAAAACAGGAAACCGACTCTACATTTGGCATTTCAGTCGAGGAGAGGGAAATTAAAAGAGAATGAAGAACGACATTAATGCTGAGTTGAGAACAGATATCCCATCTAGTAGAAAGCTGCAAACTAAGCAGTCATGCTGGATTTATATATAGATTGTTCATTTATAACCAATAGAGTTTCTTTACCCTAAAGTTTCTCCATCTGCATCCTTGTTTCGATTCTTCTTGCAATAAAATACAGAATAAGTATATATGTTTTTCCCCCTGTTTTAAATTCATTTGATCTAATTTGGAAATTAATTGTTCATATTTTTGCGTATACAAGATACACCCTGACTGTACCAACAGTTTTACCGTCCAAATGGTTTGTGTAAATATTTGTCTAAAACTGTTGTTGAATGATTTAACATTTTTAAAATAGATTTTTTTTTTCCCCCTAGAAATCCTTCACTAACGCTGGGTCCTATAAATAGTGCGAATATCAATTTTATATTCAAGCATGCTTTCCATTTGCATCACCCACAGCGTAAGAGTTTTCCAGCTGAAAGGACTAAGATGTAATGATGAGTTATGGAGACTTCTGGGGGTTGGGGTAAACTCTAGGCTATTAAACGAAAAAGCAATTACATTAAACATCCAAAATCTGTGGGTTAAGCTTCCGTGAGCTTCTGTGCTTACCCTACCGAGACCTCAATTATCCTTAGCAAATCCATTTGTTATATTGCTATTATAACAAACAGGAAATGCATAATGCAAAGCAAACAGATTCAACGTGCCATTTATGTGTAAAAAAAAAAGGGTGGGGGTAGTGGTGGTGGTGGTAGTAGTAGTAGTAGTAGTAGTAGTAGTAGTAATAATAATAATAATAATAATAATAATATTTAAATAGCAGATTTTTCGCAGGGTCAAAATTATGCATAAATCACACCTAATACACTGTCTAGCCAAAGAAAAGGTTACCATTTAAGAAAGGTCAAATTATTGGACTGCATCAAAAAAGGAGATTTGAAATTACTGGAATTGTACTGAAAATTACTGGACACACTGTCTCCGTCCCAATGCCTTTCTCTCTATACATCCATCTATCTCTTCCTTTCTCTTTCTTTCAAGGAGCTTTGACTAGACTAGAATCAGGTTGGGAACCCCTCAACATATCAAAAACCTGAAAAGTACAGTGCTGAATTGTTAACTTTGTGGTGTTAAAAAGAAAAACATGACTTCAGAGCAATTAAACACTTGGTGTATACGGTATATAGAGCGGATTTGCATATAAGCCACATGTCCCAAGATAACAAGATGATGTGGCTGTGAGCCAGGAGGCGCAAAATCTTTTCTCCTCTTAAAATCACGACGACCTCATACTGTATATGCGGAAGAGGTAAAAAAAAAAAAAAATTCCAGATAACTAAATTATACTTTATATTGGACACATTTCTGTTACGTTCCCGGATTTAGCCATATTATTACTTCACAATCATTATCTTGGTTTTAGAGTCCATCCCATTTATGTATATTTTCTTACATATTTTCTTTCTTTTTAGTCCAAATACAATTTTTTTTTTCAATTGCACAATGATACACAAGGATTGCACAAATATAGCAGACGAAAATATTACAGGTCACTGAAAACTATTTGTCGCTACAATGGCAACCAGCTAAAAAGCAGGAAAATCAGCATGAAGCCACAAATCTATTTTGTGTGCATGAAAATACATTTTCCAATGAATGTATTTTTTTTAAAGAAAAGTCTAAATCAATTAGTTCAAAAGTCAATTAACTGATCTTATTGTGGCCACAGGAACATAAGCATGAAGATTTCTAATAATACACTTTAATCTAATGATGCATAAAAATACCCTGAAGTCATGTATAGATATGCCACTGATTGCTTTCAAATAACGAATGTTATGCACAGTATGATGTTCCTACATGATAGAGTTGTGGGCTCAATGTACATACAGTAACTAGTGGCCATGCTGTACATACTGCTGTGGCATTAAACTATTACTGTATGTTTATCTTGGGCACAGTGTATTAGTTTATGGCTGTAGCTTAATAAAAACAACCAAAATCTCACCTGGATTGGAAATCCAGCAGAAGGATGTCCTGAGTGTAGTTCCAATTTTGATAAAATGCTACCCGATATGAAACATAATTTCGAAGGATTCGGCTGCTCTGTCAGTTTCCTTTAAGATGTAATGCAGCTTAAAAATTTCCACTTGCACTAAAAATATGCAATTCATGTCAACAAGGCTTCAGCAAAATCTATTAAAAATCATGGAAGTCATGCCCTAGAGAAAAATGTTCTTGGGTAAATTGTTTTCCTTCTGAAAGCTTGGACAGGTTCTCCTGCTTCCTGATCTGAGCCCTTGTTTCAGCTTCCCCCAAACAATAAGAAACATCAAAAGTTCCTACAGTACGTGATGGAGTCTGACACGCTTCTGTTTACTGCTTCCAGAAAGAGAAATGCAGTCATTACTGCTGACTCCTACCAGCCTTTATCTGCAACCACCATTCAACCTCTTGCCCTGTGCCACTCGTCCCGCTCCTCTCTGCTCCATGCCCTGCTAATCTAACAAGGTGGAATTCATTAACCTTGACGATATCCCTTGCCACATGTCTCAAGCAGTTGCTTGGTGCCAGGAGCTGGTTATCATTCCTGCATTGTCGACCGGCTGATGGAGGCGAAGGGAACCCAGAGCTCATTTATTTATGAGTCAGCTTGCACTCCGCTTAGCACCGGGGTCAGTAACATCACACGCTCCGACAGCAGCGGATAGCCGTAGCGTACAGGCTGAGCAGCGCGGAGGCCAATCATTTCGACACCTAAATGAGACAGGGGTCATGCTGCACGGCTTAATTGGAAAGGCAAAGTTTTTTGGGCATGGCCTCATTATTTCACGGAGCTCAGAAGGGTTGTTGTCATGTTTTAAAAATCTTGTGCTATGAATGTTATCCGTTGACATCATTAGAGATGTTTGCGAGGTTTGTATGAGAAATAGTCTGGGGGAGGGGGGAACATAATATGACAAATGTCACAGGAGCGATGCAAATGATTTGAGAACTATTATGGGCCATAATTTGGGTATAATCCTGGCTCGAATTATGTCACGATGTGCCTGGAAGCTGGTATTTTAATTCAGATATCAATTCTCTCACCTCATTAGCAGGTGAGTTATAAACGAGGTGAGTTTCGCCATCATAATTCAGGCTCATCTTCGTCTTTGGTGGTTTGTCAGTTTAGTGCCAGCTGTCTCATTTGTGTCGTTATCAGAGACAGCTTCTGGGCTCCAGGATTATAGTTCTAAATATTACATGACTGTCACGCTTCACTCTTTCTCACCCACACACACTGTCTCTGTCTCGATGTCTCTCTCTCTATACATCCACGGCGTCTATCTCTTCCTCTCTCTTCCTCTCAAGTGCGCTGTTTGTCTTTTCTAATCGTCCACCTGTCACCCTCGTTTGCCGAAACAAAGAGGTGTTAAGAGTTTACACAGTCTTTGAAGCGTAACAGATTTGATTTGATTACACACATTACCCAGGCATTTATGTGTGGCTGTGATTTAGGTATGACGTTTTTTTACACACCACTTGTAAACCGAACAATCCATTACAGACAGAATATCATCGGTTTTAATTGCGTTCCTTTCCCACAAGTCTGTAAAATGAGATTTTCCCTTTAAAGCAGCAAGATTTAAGGAGAACGCCCGCTAATTGGTCGCACCTGTGGCTAGATAAAATATCATTTGTATTGGCTGTCAGGACTTAGTGTTGGGATTTTCTGAGCGATGATGTGCTGCGTAAACAATACCATTTTGTTTTCTGTTTACTTGCCCTGTGAGAAGGAGGCTTATTAGAAATTAGCTTAACGTGACCAGTTTGCGCTCGTCTCCTGATGTTAAAACCTTTTTGTTTCGTGACAGTGAAATTTTTTATTTTTTTTCCCGTCAGGGGATTTTCTTTGATGAGGCACAAGAAGAAGAAAAAATATTGCATAAACCTTATTGTGCTGTTTTCTGTGAAGTGTAGCACTTCTTAAACGGTCGATTAGTACTGTATGTTTGGTTAGCTATTAGCAGTCGGTTGTTATATATTAGCCTGTAGCTCTTAAAATGGCGCACACAGAACGGCAGCGCTGGGCAAAACTAGGCTGAGATGAGTATTAACCATCTTTTTTTTTTTTTTTTTTGAGTATTAACCATTTTCTTGCTATATGAGGTCACAATAGGGAGAAAATCTGATTTCTTTATTTGAACCCTGGCCAATACAAAAGAAAAATGCAAAATGTTCAATCAGCAGGCAATTTTATTTCCTCATGCTTTTGTGCGTTCATTCCAAGAGGCCACTTCCAGTTCTGAAAAATTAAGCCAACATGCAGTTCCTTGAATGTCCACTGGGAGCTGACTCCGAAATTGAGCCAATCCCCATTGGAAATTAAAATGTCAAACGTTACAACGGAACATGACATGTTAATAGTTTTGAAATGGTCTCATTTAAATTTCTTGTGATATTACACAAGTGGTGACTTTTTTTTTTAGTTTGTTCAGTATCAAACAAACAGTGGAAGGAAAGGTTATGAGTTTTACCTGACTATATTGTGAATGGAGTTGAATTTCCAAGTGCATGATTATGGAAGCCATGAAGCCATTATATCTCATACTGTTTTAAATCATTTTAAATGTAAATGCATTTCCAATTGGAGGCATAAGCAAACATTAAAAAACATTTTTAAAAATGGGCATTCTGGACAGAAATGAAAGCAGATAGTGTCTCGGGTTACTTAGCTGTAACCCTGTTCCCTGATAAAGCGGGAACGAGATGCTGCGTGAAAACGCTATGGGAACATCTTTGTTTCCGGTTGTGAAGCCTGTGTATGTCAAAACCGCCGAATACCTCGGCTTATAACCTCTGCCAGACATGACGTCACCGAATAAGGTGCACCTGCAGGTTATAAATAGGAGTGAACCGGAAACATCCTCAGGTCAATTTTGTCTGAAGGACGTCCAGGCACGCCAGCAGTGCGGCATCGAAACGCAGCATCTCGTTCCCGCTTTATCAGGGAACAGGGTTACAGCTAAGTAACCCGAGGCGTTCCCTTTCAAAAGCTACACTGGATGCTGCGTGAAAACGCTATGGGAATGAGAATACCAACGCCGCCACACTGCAAGTGTCTGGACCCCTAGGTTGTGTAGCGTGTGCGCACAATAGGCAAAGAGGTCTCAGACCTAGCTCTCAAGGATCCACGAGTCCGGAGAAGCATGGACATCCAGACTATAAAATCTAACAAACGTGTGTGGAGAGGACCAGCCTGCTGCAAAAAGTCTAGGCAGAATGGGGAGACTGACAGAGCCTGCGGATCCCCAATCCTCTTCAAAGAAGTAATAGCCATAAGAAAAACCATCTTAAGAGACAGAAGCCTGACAGGCGCTGACTCTAGTGGGTCGAAAGGGGTGTCAACCGGGCCTTCGAGTATGATAGTTAAGTCCCATGAAGGGACCGTCGCTCTAGTGGGCGGCCTCAACCGTTTAGCTCCATGAATAAAACGGGCAACTAAGTGGTGCATTTCCACAGAAACCCCATCGGTCAGAGCATGCCGAAATAGCGGCTATGTATGTTCTGAGAGTACTAGGACTAGTACTCCAGCACTGAAACAATCTGGCAGTGGACTGGGTCTACATGTTTTACCATGCACCAACTTTCAAATACACTCCATTTGAGGGCATAAGTTCTTCTAGTGAAGGGAGCCCTGGCACTTAAAATGGTTTCAAATACGCTGGCTGGAAGAGTTCGGGCCGGGGATGAAATATTGTCCCCTGCGCCCGAAACAGAAGATCCCTCCTCACTGGAATCACCCAGGGTGAGCCGTCGAGGAGATATATTAGATCTGAGAACCACACTCTGGTGTCGGCCACTGGGGTGCTATCGATAAGAGGCACAAACCCTGTTGACGGACCCTCGCCAGGACTCCTAGGAGCAGTCTGGGCCACGTGTGGGCCATGGCGTCCAGACCCAGGGGAGCTGGAGGAGTCAGAGTAGTAAAGGGGACATTGTGCTGCTTTTTCCGACACGAAGAGGTCCAAGAAAAAAAAAAGAGGTCCTCTGCTATACAAAATCTATCCCAGATTGACTGACTGATTGAGTTTCCAGTTCCCATGTGTTACAGCGCGTCTGGATAGCAAGTTCATGTGCTCTGCTCATGAAGTTCCTACATTCATGTGCCTCGGAATGTAAATCGCTGTGAGGGACAGGAACTTGTCCTGTGCCCAAAGCAGAACCTGGTGCGCTACCTTGTTCAAGCGGCGCAAGCACAGTCCACCCTTGCGATTTATGTACGAGCCTACCACAGTGTTGTCCACCCGCATTAGGACATGGTAGCCTTTCAACTGCTGGAGGAAGTGTTTCAGGGCCAGAAACAGAGCCATAATTTCGAGGCAATTGGTGTGCCATGCGAGAAGATGACCTCTCCAGCTCGCTTGTGCTGGACGGCCATCCAAGACCGCACCCCAGCCCATGAGGAAAGCGTCTGTCGTTAGCATCTTGCGACGACAAGACGGACTTAAAGTGGGACCCAAAGTCAGAAACCGGGGTCTGAACCACATAGAAAGGGTACGAAGCCCCAGCGCGTAACCCTTATTAGCCTCTGGGGATTGGCTCTTGAGTGAAATCCCCTGGCTCTTAGCCACAACTGAAAACACCCTCATGTGCAGAAGGCCCAAAGGTATCACCGTGGACGCAGCTGTCATGAGACCTAAGATCTTTGAAAGTGATGGAGTCATTTTCTGGCCTAGCTTGATTTCCTTCAAGGTGTTGGAGGATGGGTTCGACACAAGTGGGGAAACAGCTGTGCCCGCCTTGTGATCGAATCCCAAGTGACACCCAAATATGTTGTCCTCTGAACAGGAAAGAGAACGCCTTTCGTAGCGTTGAGTCTCAATCCTAAAGAATGGAGATGAGCTAGGATGACGTCACGATGTCGAAGACTGAGCTAGGATCAGCCAGAATATGATTCAGAATACGGATGCCCTGGAATCATAGAGCCAGAGCTGCATCTGTGCATTTTATATGTGCGGGGTGACAGGGCTAGGCCAGATAGAAGGACCCGATACTGGTAAGCTTCGCCCCCGAAAGCAAACCTCAGGAACCTCCTGTGTTGTGGCAATATTTCTATATGAAAATATGCGTCATTCAGGTTGACCGTCACAAACCAAACGTCAGGTTGAATTTGAGAAACAATCATATTGACTGTCAACATTTTGATGTTCAGCCCAAGAAGATGTAAAATTTGACGCAAACCCCCCCCCCCATCTCTCATCTGGAAGGGGAACATAATCTATGGCCCCTTTTCCCAGCAAAGTCTGTAACTGCCAATTCAGCAGATGAGCTCGTTCCAGTTTCATGGATGTGAAGACCACGCCATTGAAACGAGAGAGAACGATGGAGAACGATGTGCAGCGGAGGGGGGGTGTTAGGTGTCCGGCATCCTGAAACAAGGCAGGAAGGAACCGAGCATCTAACATTTCGCTGGAGACCACTGCTTCCCGAAACACCAGTGGTGGTTGAAATTAGACAACGGCCCCCATAGGGTGCCAGGGAGGAGTCTTTATCCCTTATTGGAATTTATACACATCCCTCCCCAGGGGGAGACACCCCCGTGGTCCTGGGCACGTCAACCTCAGGACTTTCTTTTTGGCGGAGATAATGCTCCTCAGGTCCGGTGCTTTTTTTTCTTCTTCTTTGAGGTGGATTGCGAAGCGCGACGAGTCCCTCCCTTGTCTCTACGAGGGGGGTAGCTGGCTCGGCACACTCACCTTCTGTGTCTCACGCCTGGTGGGGACCAGACCTGGTCGGGACTGGGTGGCCGACAGGTCCGACTCCTGAGCAAGGGCAGGGGAGAAACCTCACAGAGGTCTGCTTGTAGAGCTTCGCCTCCCGAACCTAGTGGCGGCGGTGTTTACAGCGTCGCCAAAGCCGGTAGGCAAGAGGGGGGGCATCACGGAGGAAAACGCGATCCCTGACCTCGATGCCCATCAGGTTTAATCACAAAAGTCTCTCCGTGGCGACCGCAGCAGCCATAGAACGGCCGATAGTACGGGGCCATCAATAGACCCGCCAGTGCTCAGAACTCTTAGGTGAGCTTGGTATGCCTGCAAAACCGCCATGGTGTGCAGGGCAGCACCAGCCTGACCAGCTGCCTGAAAAGCTTTCCCCACCAACGAAGATGTTAGTCTACACGGCTTGGTGGGCAGTGTGGGCTTTTTCAGGGAGGATGAGCTCCCAGGAGAGAGATAGCTCGCAAGCGCCTCTTCAATCTGGGGTATCATCATAAAACAGTGGATGAATAAGGCTTATTCCATGAAAGAGTTAACTCGTCATGGAGGTGGCCACCCGACACAAACCTGTCGTCTAACTTTGAGCGCTTGGGGATTTTTTAAAATTATTATTATTCATTTATTTATTCTTTTATTTATTTATTTTGCGGTGAAAGAGGAAATCTATTCGGCCCCTTCACAAAAAGCGGCGGTACGCGCTTGAGAAGCTGACGCTAAAACTTCCTGATCCGGGAAGAGCGCGAGAGAAAGGGGAATTCTGGCTCATGCACGTCTGCCCGATTGCCACGCTATCTCCATGGAAGCACGTGAGGAAGTCTCTTCGTCTACTCACAAGAAGCGCCGGAGCGCGCCTGAGAAGCGGACGCTAAAAACTTCCTGATCTGGGGAGAGCTCGAGAGAAAGGGTGAAATACCGTCTCATACGCATGCGAGCCCCAGGAATGCGCCGCGGCTCGTGGTTTCTCTTTAAAGAAAGCGAGCCGCGCGCGAAGTGCCTTGAAACCCCAGCACTCAAGAAAAAGTCGTGGAGATTGCCCTCCGAAAGAAATCACACCGAGGCACGCATCTCTCAACCAACTCTTGCCATTATCGGTAAGTAAAGTTTTTCTTTCCTACCATGATTCTGTTGCACACACGCGCACACACACGCAAACACAAAGCGGTCCTGAAGACAAAAAGATCTGAGGATGTTTCCGGTTCACTCCTATTTATAACCTGCAGGTGCACCTTACGGTGACCATTGGGTGACATCATGCCTGGCAGAGGTTATAAGCCGAGGTATTCGGCGGTTTTGACATACACAGGCTTCACAACCGGAAACAAAGAGATGTTCCCATAGCGTTTTCACGCAGCATCGAGTGTAGCTTTTGAAAGGGAGCTTTGTGTTCACTCATTTGAAGCAGTCCTGAATCTCTTTTTAAAATGATCTCCGTCTAAATATCGTCTGATCTATCTTCTTAAACAGAAGAGCTGAATTTCAACAGCCTAGCCTGAGGTCTTCTATTCTGAAAATATATATATATTTTAGGTGAATTCTAACACACGAACAAGGTGTAAAAGTTCTCTCTCTGTCTCTCTGTGTTGCTGGAATTTTGCGCACTTGTTTTTTCTCTGTTCCAGGGTGATGAGCTTGGTGAATCTGAACAGGAAAGATACAGCAAACCACAGATCCAAAAACTTCTCAGCCAGAAGCTCCTCAAGTTGCCATGGAAACCGGAGGTAAAGCCTCATTTGGTTGCCTTCATTTCTTTTACAAGCTGTAATGTTTATCCTCCAGAGGCTGGGTGAGGATGAAGTGTACACAGTGGTAAAAGCAAGAGGAAATTTTGCTTTACTCTGTCATGTTCTCCCCTTTTGCTCTTTCTCTCTCTCTGTTGCTGGCTCCGTCTGAAAACACACACGATTCAGGATGGTATGTCCCAGTGATGTGATGTGATGTACATAAAAAAAGAATAGGATACACTATGAACATAATATCACCTACAGTAAGTAGGTTCTGGTGTAGGACAGATCTACAGTGAACCGAGAATGGCGAGACTTTAATAGTGTTAGTGTGGCAGATTGTACTGACACTAAATACAGAGTATAGTCTGTGTGAGTTTAGTGATGATAAGGACCATGCTCTACTTCAGGAAATCACATTCACTCATTAGCAACATCACAGCAGCATGTACAGTAATTAGCAGCTACTTTATTTTTCGCCCCTTTTAGTAACTAAAAATTATGTAGGATTAGAAAGACAGACAGAGCTCCCATCAATCCATAATATTTCTTAATATTTGGCACCATCACTATATAGTTATATGCAGTATTATATGTACCTGTGCAAAGGTCTTGAGCCACCTCACATTTCTTCATATTTTGCTTCCAAAGAGCCTGACTTTCTTGTGTTTTTAATATAGTCCGGAGGAATAGTTCTCCAGGCTTCCAGACAAGCGGGGACATGAAGTTGCTGCTGAGGTGGTTACATACAGTAAATAAACAATTACAATTATAAATGGTGTGTTTTTCAGCCAGTTTTAAGGAATTGCTCTCATTTCTTTTTTTAATTTAATTTGCATAATTTAATTGAACTTAAATATAGAAAAATGAGGGGTGGCTCAAGACTTTTGCACAGTACTGTAGGCATAATGCTCATTCCTATTATCATATGTAAAAAAAATCAAATAAAAAAAACTACAGTATTTTACAAACTATCCTGAAAGCAAACACTCAGATTATATGGTATGGAATCTCAAGAGGCCCTAAGCAAGCATCTGTATTTCATTGCATTTATATTAGATCACCAATGTGAACTCCTGCTTCTAAGGAAGAAATCCTGCGGTTAATCTTTTATCCCTAAAATGGAATTAAAATAAAAAAACATGCATGGTGGCAGAGTGAATTCCATTGTGACCAGGGTTTTGTAAGAGCACGCTTAGTGCTGAAGGTTACACATAGTGATTCAGAATTAGTACATCCATAAATAGTGCATATGATACACAGGTGTAATATTTTTTGCACATTTGCTGCATGTTTTTTTTTCCTTGTTAATAGTGTCGCTTAACAAAAGATTAAATCTGGAAATGTACTGTATATCCTGAGTATTGATATGTGGCTTGACACATTCCTTGTTCTTGTTTATCGGCATTAAACTGATTAACACCACAATCTACTGAATCAATGTTCAACCATAGGTAAAAATGTAACTTAATTTTTTTTTTTCTTCTGGTCAACATCTAAATTTTTTTTATTTTTTTATACCACCACTGTGGATGCTCAACCTCACTTAATCCATAGGAATAAAAAAAAAGCATGAAACCTGCTAATATAGTTTATATGCTGAGTCCTGTGGAGTCTATTAAATAATTTGCTGAAATTCCAAGTCCACTTCCCTTATAGTAATGATTGACTTTATAGTGGTAGTGTTCCTCTTATAAAGGGAATAGTGTAATTAGGAAGACATTTTAACGCGAGCTCTATGATATGTCAAACTCCCCTCTCCGTCTATCTGCATCCCCCCCAATCAAAAACATTTCTCTGAGGAAACATCCGCCCACACTTTTTCCCCCCATCCCTTCAGGAATTATGCTAAAATTACATGAACAGGTGGCCAGAAGGACAGGAGGAAAAGCAATGATGCGCCAGTCCTTCTGCAGCACGGTATGATTTCTCTCCAAATATAGATGCGTTAGTCACCTGCAAACATGACAACCTTCAGTACTCAAGCTCACAGCGTATTAAAAAACCAACAAGCCCAGGTCAGTCGTTCTGTAATGTTAGCTTTATAACAATGTTAATGCAATCCCTGCGGATGAATGTAAGTCGAATGTGTTATTGACCTATCTGAATAATCATAAAACGCTTGAGCTCGTCACATCGAGTCAAAGCCAAACGAAAACACGCCTGCCAAGCTCTTATCAGCCAGTAATGAAGAGCACAGTGTTCTGCCACTCGCCGCCTCATTACTCCCCCTATTAATTAGCAGAATCCCGATGTTCTGCCAGTTCTAAATGTGTGATTATCTGGCATAACAATGTCTCCAAAACAGACAATTGCCATGAAGTAACATGGCTTCTAGAGTGCAAGGGGAAAAGAGGCGATATATCTGAGGATAATATCTACAGGATCCAGCATGGTAATGGAAAGCTGTTGCTTTTTCAAGGGCATGTTATAAAGCATCATAATTATAGCAGTACCAGAGGTGTGTAATACTTACACCATTCAGTGAGTCCAGAGAAAATCCCTAAAGAGACGATGTGTGGAAGAAAAGGGATGTTTTAAGCTAAGCTTTAAAGGAAGAGATGAAGGATCAGATAATGAGTCTTTCCTCAAGGTGCCTTTCCTCAAGGTGAACAATTTAACCGGAATGCAGAGCCAGAGAAGCAAGTTCTATGACTAGTGTATACACCGAAGGGCTATGAGCCTAACGCTTTAAATGGGGCTTTCATGGTGTTGATTATTTCACAATAATAACACCTAAGACAGTAGTTCTAACTCCAAAGCAAATCACAGGTTTGCTTTATTGTGCTTCTCCAAATAAAGTAAGTATTCGCTAATATATAAGGACTTCTATGGCAAAAAGAACTCTATGGCAATATATTGTAAAATGCTCTGATTTAATGCCTACAACGTCCATTTCATTTGAACTACATTAGCATATAAGCATATTGTAAAAAAAAAAAAATAATAATAATAAAAAAATAATACATACTCACCTAAAGGATTATTAGAAACACCTGTTCACTGTGTTCAATTTCTCATTAATGCAATTATCTAAATCAACCAATCACATGGCAGTTGCTTCAATGCATTTAGGGGTGTGGTCCTGGTCAAGGCAATCTCCTGAACTCCAAACTGAATGTCAGAATGGGAAAGAAACACAACCATTTCTAGGGTTTACAAAGAATGGTGTGAAAAAGGTAAAAACATTCAGTATGCGGCAGTCCTGTGGGCGAAAAATGCCTTGTTGATGCTAGAGGTCAGAGGAGAATGGGCCGACTGATTCAAGCTGATAGAAGAGCAACTTTGACTGAAATAACCACTCGTTACAACCGAGGTATGCAACAAAGCATTTGTGAAGCCACAACACGCACAACCTTGAGGCGGATGGGCTACAGCAGCAGAAGACCCCACCGGGTACCACTCATCTCCACTACAAATAGGAAAAAGAGGCTACAATTTGCACGAGCTCACCAAAATTGGACAATTGAAGACTGGAAAAATGTTGCCTGGTCTGATGAGTCTCGATTTCTGTTGAGACATTCAAATTTTAGAGTCAGAATTTGGCGTAAACAGAATGGGAACATGGATTCATCATGCCTTGTTACCACTGTGCAGGCTGGTGGTGGTGGTGTAATGGTGTGGGGGATCTTTTCTTGGCACACTTTAGGCCCTAGTGCCAATTGGGCATCGTTTAAATGCCACGGCCTACCTGAGCATTGTTTCTGACCATGTCCATCCCTTTATGACCACCATGTCCCCATCCCCATATACATTTGAATATCTCAATATATGGAAAGCGACAATTCCTTATGTATTTTTCAATATATTGTGATATATTAATACAATATATTATTTTGTATATTGTGAAATATATTTTTGAATATGAATATATATTTTTTTCTTTTAATTATTAGTAAGTATCAGTTAGTGTAGCAGCGATGAATATTAACATTATAAAATCTTTTCAACTTAATAGTAGATCGGAACACTAAATCATTTAATATATTAACAGTTAATATACAGTATAGGAAATTTTATTTTCTTTGCGTAAGGGTGTATGGTGGATATTTTACATATCAGATCTTTAAAAACATTATTGTCGAAATTGTTTGTTTTGTTGAAGGTCCACATCATCAAAAGGTGTCTATAACCAGATACTGCATATTTCATCATATCCTTTAAAAATGAGTGTAAAAAAAAAAAAAAAAAATGAGTTGGGAGATTTCTATGGTACATTTCAGGACACAATACAACACAAAGTCCATTTCTTATCATTATATCTACATTATATCTGTATATTCCTTTCTTATCATTACGGTATATCTACATATCTCACATTACTTAAAAAAAAAAAAATTTAACAAGTCCAAAAAACATGTTTTAACTATATACTGTAAAGTCTGCTCGGCAAGTCATGAGGGTTGGTCTACATTTCATTAAGTTGTAGTTCAGATCTTGTTGGTTTTTAAATGTCAAGCATGTGACTTGGTGTGTAAATCTTATAATGAATGAATTTATGTTGATAATGGACTTTATGAATGGGAATCACCAGACATCATATCATGATGACTAGGTGCCGATTTTATTTGTATTCTACAGAGGATGCTGTGCTGTCTGTCAATGTGTGATGTTTAGAGTGCACCTCCTGTAGGAATAGCAACATTTTAACACTTCAAATAAACTGTTATAAATTACAATTAAATAAAAAGGCTAAACAATTTGAGTCTGTTGCAATACAGGAATTACTACACAAAAGATTAAATGATACGTGTGTATGTAACTGAATCGCTTTTCTCCATCTCTATTCGACATTGTACAGTAGATGAAATAATATGATACAGTATGAATGAAATGAAAATATATGGAAATTGCGAATACCAGTTTCACTAAGGGTGAAGAATTTTGTCTTTTGAAAAAAAAAAAAAAAAAAAGGTTATGGCATGTCTTTACATCACCTCGCCAGTCAAGTGAAAGAAATTTGCAACACCCAAGTCAAGAGTTTAGAAGGGCGGCATGGATCGATGCTTCAGCGTTGAAAACATGTCAGTGTAATCAGAATGTTTTTTGTGCTTACACTCTCCACTGCTGCAAACCAGAGAATGTTTCCCAAGAGAAAGGACACATGCAGTGAACAGGAAGCAGTATCATGGTGGCAACAATCTGGGGTGGTCCCTAGTGGCCCTTCGTCTAGGTTGTGTGATAGATGAGCTGCCAGATTCACACTAAAAGCTAACCAATTGGTGTCCACTTGTGCACATTTTTACATCAAGGAAAAGCTCAGGAGAACGTCAGCCTTTAAATGACATCGTCTCTTATTCGGGTGATTTAAGTACAAGTATTAGGTCTCATTCTTCTGCTATGTTCGAAACATGCCTTCGATAAACAATAAATTCCAATCCTTCCCATCATCCTTGGCATAAACCCACTCAGGTGCAGAAATGACCTCTGGTTTCACCTCGTGATTTACGATCTTCTCAGCACTGTTATTGAATTCCATTATTTGTCCGTGGGAAACGTGTGGGGAATGCATCAACGGGGCTTCATCTGGAAGTGCGGAGAGATCGTTCCGATAGAAGGAAACGTCCTATCAACCACACTCCATCCCTTTTATACACCAGTGGCTGAAAGCACACCCTTATCCAAGCTGAATATATTTAAGCACTGCTCTGCTCCTTTTTTTTTTTTTTTTTTTAAAGATGAACGCTATACGGGAAGCACAAGAAATGCTGCTGATAAAACAGGGATTTTGGAGGTTTTGGTGAATATTTGGTATAAAAAAAAAGCTGACATATCAGGTTTTAACTGAGTCTTATCAGTTTCTCTGCAGGATTGACTTGTAAGCAGGTTTTTATAACACATTTGGAAGAATAGCAATCCATAAATCTTTGTGTTAGAAAAAAAAATATCGTTTGGTTGTTAAAATAAGGGAACACAATTGTACCTTTTTAAAATTTTTAAGGACTCTGTGTTAAGACGTGCATTTTTGCATCTATTCTTTGTATTTTATGTGCTCACAGAAATTCCGTTAAATAAATGTACCTGCATTGTTTTTTCCCTCTGAACTCACTGGATTTTCATGACTACCACATTTCTTGCGTAAACGCTCTTGCGAAACAATTTACAAGTAAATTTATTCATATCCAGGTTGATAAATGAGGCCGACTAAAACGAAAAGCTGGAATGGGGAGCAGCCAAGGATATGATTACAAAGAACTATAAGCTCTGTTCTAATAATTTATTAACACAGGCTTAGTGGAAAGTCTTTCTGATTTGATTAGAGGACTTGCTGAAATATTTAATAGCTGAGACGTGCATGCTGTATAATATTTGGTGTGATTGGCAAGTATGAGACATAGGACGGCACAGGAGACCGCGGAGTGTCTGCCACGTCTGTCTGGAAGGAGACGTGAAATGCCCGCTGTCCACCCCGAGTAGGTGGGATGCCAAGGCCTACGTCTATACTGGCCGCAATTAGAAAGGCTAAAATTAAACCCAAGAGCTGAGAGAGGACCTGAAACTGACGGGCAGATTGGAGGAGGCAGCGTGTGAGATGGTATCAGGAGCAGCTCAGTGCACAGTTATCCTCTCAATTCAGGGACACTGGGGACAGTTGGAGTTTTGATTATTTTCTGGAATTTTAGAAATTGCTTTTAGTGCATTTTAATACGAGTGGGGCTAAGCGGTGTTCAGCTTCAGCGGTTTCTGTCTCTTATGTATAAATCAATCAAAGGTTTTTCCTTTCCCATGAATTCCTGAGCAGCTTGGCACACACCGTATGAGCCGTTATCCATAAATGACCCCGATGGCACAGCAAGTGCATTTATGAAGCCTGCGTTCACACCTCACATGGCGTTGATTTGCAGCCAAATCCAGAGCACCCGCTGCAGTTCTTTCACACATTCTCTCACCTCTCTTGGGGTTGTTCCTATTCACAGACCCAATTTCCACAAGACGTAGGCTGTATGAGCCTGAACTGGACATGCAGGAATCTAAGCTGGGGATGGGTATCTCTGTCACTCTCTCTTTTCCCCCATGCTTTGCCGTCCAGTCAGCTGGCTGTTTAGAAAGACTTAGACTAGTAGCCTGACCTTTCAGAGCAAGAAGTAGGAAGGAATGAAAGACAGAAGTAGGAAGTGATTTTTTTTTCTAAAAGTCTGCCCTTGATGCTGTGATAATTATATACCCCTGTTTCTTGTTATGTTCTTGCAGTATAAAGGCCAGGCCAACCTGCACGTTTTTGAGGACTGGTGTGGTTCATCAGTCTCTCAGCTCATGAGGAACCTGCACTTCCCTTTGTACCCACATGTGAGTAAACCAAGTCTTGGGTTTAAACAGCTTAGTATATCCTAGTAGTCGACTGATAAAAAAACAAAAAATATATATATATAACAATGTGTAATATATGTAAAAATCTAATTAGGTATTGAAGTGTAGTGGTTACCACTGTTGCCTAATAAGGCACCTCCAGGGTCTGGAGGCACATTCCCGTCTCTGTGTGCATGGAGTTTGCATGTTCTCCCCGTGCTTGGTGGGTTTCCTCCAGGTACTCCGGTTTCCTTCACCAGTCCAAAGACATGTAGATTAATTGGCATTCCCAAAATTGGCCGTAGTATGTGAATAAGTGTGTGTATGTATTTGTGCCCTAAGTCTTCTGGGATAGGCTCTAGGCCCCCTGTGACCCTGAATAAGGGATTAAGCGGTATACAGTAAATGAGTGAGTGAGTAATTAGGTATTGAGTGAACAGATGAAGGCAATCCTTTAAAAAAAAAAAAATTTATAATTACAATTATGAACTAACTAAGACCTTTGAACTTTTCATTCATTTATTCATTTTAAAGTAATGTCTATGATTGTTACAGTAGTTATAGTGACATTAATAGGAAACCTTGGACATGCTGACTATTTTTAGGGATTAATGAGAAAAATGTAGTGAAAAAAAAACAACAACAAATTATTAAGTCAGATTTGTGTTAAATCTAGTCAGTATTCAACTAATGTGAAGCCGAATAAACCCTAAAATGAATTTAAATATAGCAGTGAAATGTTTTTGGTCCATATTGTTCAGCAATCCTAGTGGAATTCAATATTTGGAAATTGTTAGCAAATCAAATGATTGTGGTAATGCACTGTTTGTTTGTTAAACTCAAACTTCATCTTTGCGTCCCCAGATGTACAGTAGACGGGAAGCTTGTGCATCGGTTAATATCTGTTAGGTGCTTGTGTCCTTCAAGTTTTAATTGGACAAAAGATTAACGCTCATTAAAGAACAGGCTTTTAACGTGTCATTTCGAACACATGGGCTACACTGGGATGGAGTGAACGGGGTGTGTGCTTTGTACAGAAAAAAAATAAGCATCTTGATGTTCATTAGAGCGTGAGCTTTTCGTTTATCCTGCTTGGATGCATGGCTTCTCCTTATAATGGTTGGTAGACCTCTCAGAGTAGCGGAACCTCGTTACCAGCTGCCAGTAAATCATTAAATAGGAAACAAACGTGACTGACATGTCAAACATAAACAAGTTGAAATGGCTTAAAGCCTGCAGTAGGTGTCATTTCTAAAATGTGTATAAAACCTGTAAGTGTAAAGTTGTGTTCAACTATGGAAATGTGCTGTTTATTAGTTTAGCTAATAAGCTATGATTTCCTAATTGAGCTAGCAGCTTAGCTGCTTCTTAGCATAAAATTAGACACTGCTAATGTTGACCTATTTTTAGTCAAAACATTTTTTTTCATAAGTATAAGGAGAAAATTAAATTAAGGGAAAACAATATTTTAATTCAATTATCCAGGAGGGGAAAAGGTAAATTCCACCATATAAAATCCCAATTCCAGCTATAGTCCGACTCAAACCAGTGCAGGTAATGAAATCGTCAGCGTACAAGACAAATGATAAATTTTTCATGACTATAACTTCTGGGTTAAAATATAAAAGTCAGAAGAAGATGAAAAGATGGAAAGCTAATTTTATCAGATGCACTTTTAAAACAAACATACTGCCTTTGTTCGTAGAGCAAACACAAGCACATTATTTGGCCATATTGTTACTGAAATGTCAGTTAGTCTAAAATATTATTTATAAAACCGCTGTTGTTGTATGTGTGTGTTTCCTGAAGTTAAGATTAGGATTTTACATTTTAAACACGCACGCACGCACGCACACACACGTGGACAAAATTGTTGGTACCCTTCAGTCAATGAAAGAAAAACTCACAATGGTCACAGGAATAACGTTAATCTGACAAAAGTAATAATTTAAAAAAATTCTATGAACGTTAACCAATGAAAGTCAGACATTGCTTTTCAACCATGCTTCAACAGAATTATTTTAAAAAATAAACTCATGGAACAGGCCTGGACAAAAATGATTGTACCCCTAGAAAATACTGAAAATAATGTGACCAAAGCGACATGTTAATTCAAGGTGTGTCCACTAATTAGCATCACAGGTGTCTACAATCTTGTAATCAGTCAGTGGGCCTATATATAGGGCTCCAGGTAGTCACTGTGTTGTTTGGTGACATGGTATGTACCACACTCAACATGGACCAGAGGAAGCGAAGGAAAGAGTTGTCTCAGGAGATTCGAAAGAAAATTATAGACAAGCATGTTAAAGGTAAAGGCTATAAGACCATTTCCAAGCAGCTAGATGTTCCTGTGACTACAGTTGCACATATTATTCAGAAATTTAAGATCCATGGGACTGTAGCCAACCTCCCTGGACGTGGCCGCACGAGGAAAATTCATGACAAATCAAAGAGACGGATAATCCCAATGGTAACAAAAGATCCCAGAAAGACTTCTAAAGAGATCCAAGGTGAACTTCATGCTCAAGGAACATCAGTGTCAGATCGCACCATCCGTCGTTGTTTGAGCCAAAGTGGACTACATGAGAGACGACCAAGGAGGACACCATTGTTATAAACAAATCATAAAAAAGCCAAACTGGAATATGCCAAACTACATGTTGACAAGCCACAAAGCTTCTGGGAGAATGTCCTATGGACAGATGAGACAAAAATGGAACTTTTTGCCAAGGCACATCAGCTCTATATTCACAGACGGAAAAATGAAGCATATCAAGAAAAGAACACTGTCCCTACTGTGAAACATGGAGGAGGCTCTGATATGTTCTGGGGCTGCTTTGCTGTATCTGGCACAGGGTGTCTTGAATCTGTGCAGGGTACAATGAAATCTCAAGACTATCAAGGGATTCTAGAGAGAAATGTGCTGACCAGTGTCAGAAAGCTGGGTCTCAGTCGCAGGTCGTGGGTCTTGTAACAGGACAATGACCCAAAACACACAGCTAAAAAACACCCAAGAATGGCTAAAAGGAAAACATTGGACTATTCTAAAGTGGCCTTCTATGAGCCCTGACCTCAATCCTATTGAGCATCTTTGGAAGGAGCTGAAACATGCTGTCTGGAAAAGGCACTCTTCAAACCGGAAACAACTGGAGCAGCTTGCTCATGAGGAGTGGGCCAAAATACCTGCAGAGAGGTGCAGAATTCTCATTGACAGTTACAGGAATCGTTTGATTGCAGTGATTGCCTCAAAAGGTTGTGCAACAAACTATTAAGTTAGGGGTTTTTATAATTCCGTTGAAGCATGGTTGAAAAGCAATGTCTGACTTTCATTGGTTAACATTCATAGAATTCTTATTTATTACTTTTGTCAGATTAAAGTTATTTATGTGACCATTGTGAGTTTTTCTTTCATTGACCGAAGGGTACCAACAATTTTGTCCACGTGTGTATGTATATATATGTGTGTGTGTATGTATGCATGGGAGCTCAATCAGATTGGGATCTGGGAAATTTGGAAGTTGGGTCCGCAGCCATACCCTGTGAACACTGGTATGTGGTGGTTGTGGTGCATTCATGTTGTTCTCAATCTTTTCTATCATGGCCAGCATTGCATTTTCTGTGGGATCAGACCAGCGTATCCTTTGGTCACCACAGGTATAAACACGTCAAGGGTGCCCATCATCCTGTCGCTGGTTTACTGGTATATAATTCATAATCAATGTAAATATGTTAATGTTATGACTAAATGATGTGTATGATAGTTATTGCCTTTCTGTTCTTGAGCGTTTTCAATGGTTTGCATTTTTAAGTAAACATTCTATTTATATTCACACAGACAGACCTTGAGAACTATACTCCCTTCTCCTCCAGAGTATTCTTGATTTGGCTAAAGTTTTTGTGAGGTGTTATTCTTCACCAAAGAAACAACTGTGTACTCATCCACTTTATTTAGTTGTTTTCTGTGCTCTTCCTGATCTTTTGGCATTGTTGAACTCTCCGATGCATTAATTCATATTGTAGATCTCGCCACTGCTAATGTTTCTGCTGTTCTTTTTTTAGATGGGCTTTTTCACTTCCATTGAAGCCTATTTGGAGAACATATTGAGAGTTTCCATAAATAGCTACCAACTCCAAACATTTTATCTCTTTTAATGTGTCAAAAACTAAAACAGCTCACACCTGGCCATTAAACTACATATCAGTTAATCCCCCAATTACCTTTGAGTCTGTGAAAGGAGAAACTATGGGGAAGAAATGGCTTTAATTCCTAAGCAGTTAATGCAATATATATATTTTTAAATCTATTAAATTCAAGCTGAAGATCTACAATTCATTAACATTTTTATTGCTTTTCTTCTAATCTATTGTGCTGATGTACAGTAAAAGGCAAAAATATGAAAATTGTCTTACTGTTCACATACTTACAGATCCAACTGTATACAAAAGTATATTACTGTATGTTTATGGCACTACTCTAAATAACCTTCTGATCTATGATTTGGTATGATGTATATTTTCGGTCTATTTAAAAATCTTATCACACTCTAGAGCGTGTTGTATATGCAGTGCAAATTGAAGTCCCTGGGTTTCTCACCTTTGCATTCTGTGACTATTGTTTAGTCACAACTTGCATTTACTGCTGCTAATAATGTCAGCAAACTGCTTTGGAGGTGAGAGCATCTGGATAACAGGGCATTATTTGGGGCTAAGTATAGATATGGTGTTTATTATTGTGTTTATTTATTTGATTTTTTTTTTCTTTTGCAGACCAGAACCACGGTGAAGAAACTGGCTGTGGTTCCGAAGTGGAAGAATTACGGACTCCGCATCTTTGGCTTTATTCATCCGTATAAAGATGGTTTGTTACAGTGCAGTTGTACAATAGATGGGGATATGGACGTGCATCTGTGGAGCAATGCTTTTCTAAGAGAACTACAATTGTTACACGGGCTGTGTTTAGATCATTGCTTCAGGCAAGGTACAGAAAAGCTTCAAAAAAGAGAAAGGGAAGGAGATAGGAGTGGAGCAGTGTTGTCCTTCCAGTGTACATATAAATAGTAAAATATTGATTATGAAAGTGTAAAGAGTAATGTATTTCGCCCCAGCATTAACATCTGCATGTGTTAAGGATTCATATATTGTAGGTGTGTTTTGCATGTGTGGGAAGTCCATTTCATTTCCATTGTGCTTTTTTTTTTTTTTTCTCACCTCCAGGGGATTTCCAGTTTGCTATATCCTCTGATGATAACTCTGAGCTGTGGTTAAGCCCTGATGAGAATCCACTCAATGCCAAACTCCTGGTGTACGTAGGGAAGGTGGGTACTAAATATGTCATGTCTAATGCTTAACAAACTTCCAGCATGTCTCTTAGTTACGTGCATTAACCCGATAAAATCCAGGTGTAGATTTGAATCTTGAAGAAAGATGCCAGAGGCAATAGTGGCAAGAAAAACCTGCTCTAATGTCATGAGAAACAAACCTTTAGTGGATTCAGATTCAGCTTATCCTTGGTAAGGGCCCCGTCACACTCTGATGAAGACCATGAAATTCCCTCAGCGTCCTAAAAATATCGAAGAACGCAGCATGCAGAGGATCAAAATGGAATGGCATTTATCAAGTTCCTACTACTTCCAAACTACAGTACATTGCTTTCAGGTTTTCAGGTTCTTTTTTCTATGATGCGCATGATCACGGGCTCACCATGGCCGATGAGATCGAATTGAGTTATTACCGTGTCGATCAGCGCTCTTGTCACACTTCTATGTTGATGTCTGGTCCAGCCGGTTATTGTAAATACCACAATACTGTACATGTGGTGCCTTGTATCACAAAGTGATAGTGTAAGGAATTGGATCCACTAATTATACAAAATTCTCTGAATGTGACAAAGACACGCATATAACATTCTGCATGCGTACCATAAATGTGCTAAGCACCAGAAGAACATAATATGAACTTAATGCCGTCTTCTACATCGATGCGTGCCATCTGATCTCTCCCGTTTGTGCCATGCTTGTAGGACTGAAGTCACTGTAAGGTGTCAGTTACACCATTACCTGGTCATTAACTTATTTAGTTCTTTCTGCATCTTCCTTCGACCACATTTTCACAAGGCTTTTTTGAACACATCCAAACAAGCTCCACCCAGCAGCTCCACAACAAGAGTGACAATCTTTCTACTGCGTTGTGGGAATGTGGTTAATGGGTGTTCATAAAAAGCCTTGTATTTATAGGTGAAAGTTTCATAAGTATATTTGATTACGCATAAAGTTAACACCTAGAACCTGCCAGGCAATGACAATGTTGTTGTTAATCTTTCGCCTGCTCCCACTGCAACAGCAACAGCAGACCATCCGATCCGCACACGACTTGGCAAAGGTTTTACTGTATCCCGGATGCCCCTCCTGGTTTGATCATGGGGGGGAATGATTTCACCCACACCCAGCCAGAAAACTGGAGAGCTGAGCGGAGCTGCATAGAACCGAGCACCAAACCAGGGGAAGGGATTTTCTTAGATGAGGTCAATATACAATAAGGGGGAAATTTAATTAACCTGTTTACGTTACGGCCAGTTAAAACATGAGAAAAAGAACTAAGACACAACTTAATGTCTAGAAATGACTAAAAAGTGAATTGTGCACAATAGATCCCCCTTTTTTAAAAATATTTTAAAGGGTGTTAAAAGTCAATGTAAAAGTCAATTTTGCTTTATAAAGTCTGTGTGTTAGATATATATTAAATACTAGACTTGATATACTGAACATAGTACATTAAGAATACAAGGCTTAGACGATACGTTAGACAAGAAGATTAATTTAGTGTGAGTGTTAGCAATAATCAAGGAGTGTTGTCATTGATATCCTTTCCTTCTGTCACGTATCTTTCTAAAGAGAAAAAAAAAACATCTATTTCAAAAGAAGATAACATACCCTTGTGGCATTTATTCTGGGTTTTATGGAGCTGTGTTTATCTAGATAACGCATTTCCATCAGTTCAGCTTCTGAATGGTAATAAGCTTTCATGTTCACACTTTGCTTTGCCAATAATTGGGAAGAAAATGCTAGTTTCTGTGTACACAGTGAGAGTGGGAGAGTTTTATAGCCAACAGTGTATCACTCGTGTGCAAATGATGTGTAACAATTGGCAGTTCCATCAAACATGTGACAGAGCTCGATCTTTCTTTCGCAGCACGGCTCCGAGTGGACGGCTCCGGGCGAATTCAGCAAGTTCAGGTCCCAGACCTCAAAGTCTGTACAGTGAGTATATATATATATTTTTTTTTTCCTTTATTCTTATATGATTGCATGACTGAAATGCAAAGTCTTTAATGAATAAAGGCTTTAGTATTGTTTTTATTTGCAGTTATCTTTAGTTTCGAGTCTTTTATTAAATCTGAAATCCAAATTATTGTTGCGTAATAGCAGAGACGTGAAATGGATATTCAGTATGATTTAGAAATATTCATGAAATTATATATACTGTAAGGTTATTTTGTACCATCAAATGAAATTTGACTGATAACTGATTATCGTATACTAGAAATATTCAAGTCAATTTTCTAAGTATACAGTAGTATCAGCTTTGGTTAAAAGCTGCAATTTCTGATCATTTTTGTTGAACACAGAACATTTCCAGTGCAAGGGAAGTACATCAGTGCATCTTTCAAACGCCCCACACATCACCCAAAGCATTATTAATGTGAAATCGGGGAAGTGGGTGAATAAGTGGGAGAGTGTGTGCACATTATAGCTTTAGTCTCTTGTTCTTAGCTGACAGGAGTGAAACCAGATGTGCTGTTGTAGCCCATCGTCCTTACGCTTTGATGTGTTGTGTGTCCTGAGATGCTTTTCTGCTCGCGGTTGTGACGAGTGCTTATTTGAGTTCCTATAGACGTTCTATCTGGTCAGACCAGTCTCCTTTGATCTTTATCAACAAAGTGTTTCAGCTTGCAGACTCTCCACATACAGTACAAGATGTTAGTTGTTGTTTTTTTTCCATTCATTGTTGATTTTATGCATCATGCATTTCATGCATAACCCTAGGTTAGTACAGGTGTTCCTAATAAAGTGGATGCTTAGTGTGCGTGTGTAAACACCACTGATCCTTCAGGATTGTGTGAAAGTGAGCTCTCGCGTTTAGCAGGAGTTAACTTGCTCTGTGCCAGCTTCAGTGATTATTAATTGAATAAGAAGCAGTGGAGCAGATGAATATACTGACTAAATTATTTGTCACTGCTCCTGTCGGTGAACTCTTCTTCACTTCATTCATTGCAACAGGATATGGACTGTTCAAGACACACATCAGTGTTAATCTTTAATTTGCATTTCACAGATGAAGCAAAGCTACAAGCACCCACCCCCCTTTAGCTCCCTTTTCATTGAACGTGTTAGATGTCTGTTTTACTTTCACACCATTTATTTTACTTCAATGCACCACAGTGCAGTCACAACTCAACCGGCCAGCAGAAAACAGTTGTCAGTTGCACTTGTGAAAATAGGAATCCAGGCAGTTTTCCATGCAATAAATCACAGGAGCTGCATTAAAGTGGCATTCGTCAGAGCAGAGTGTCAGTCACTCATTTTAATTGCTTCTGTCGCTCTTTTCCGAGGTGACGCTGATTGCCGAGTCGAGCGTTGCCGTGTGTACTGCGGGCTGCTGAATTATTCATCGGGAGAGTTCGCGTTAGGATGAGTGCATGCACGATCCTGACTGTCTGAGTGCCATTACATAGTAAACATTGTTAATGTCATTCTCTTGGGACTGGCAGACAAAAAAAAACGACAAACCAGTGTCCACGATGTCCTACTAGGGATCTGAAAGTCACCTAGCAAGAAGTTAATACTGTAAAAATGATCGAATCAGTTGGGCAGTTATTTTTATGTAAAAGCATTTAATACTAAACTGACTGAGGTTTAACTTGTAATGTGTGCTTTAATGACTATTAAAAATAAATTGAGGGAGAGAGCAAGACTAAGTTTTTAAGAGTCTTTAAGTTTTGCATCATACAATACTTGGGTGCAGGGCTGGTAAAAAAGAGTTGGGTAGAATAGAGAGAGCACTCATGGGAACCACCAAGACCCCACCCCACAACCCACAGCAAAGCCAATGTCACCACAGGAGCCCTGCAGAGACCTGCATAGTCCCGAGCTGCCTCCGTGGCACAAGGAAAACCCAAACCTTGGTGGTTATAATTTTTATTGCATTTTATTGTTATGTCTGACCAGTGTACAATGTACTATACTGTGTAAAGGTCTTGAGCCACCCCTCATGTCTTCATATATTCCAGACTTTCTTGTATTTTTAATGTAGTCTTGAGGAATAGTTCTCCAGGCTCCCTGAAGGCGTTTTATTTTATTTTTGGCTCGTATTTCCAGTCCAGTCCCTGTACCTGAACAGTTTCAGTGGAATGTGACCTACAGAAATCATTCATTATATATAACTTAAGCCACGAACCAGGAATAAACAGGTGCAGATGATGACAGATGATCAGACCAGTAATTTGTATACTGGCAATGCTGAATGCTGAGAGGTTGGAACAGATGAGAGGGGAAATGAGGTCGCTGCTGAGATTGTTACATAAACAACCAATTTTTAATGCATACATATGTACTAGTATGTGTGTGTTTCATGTGGTAATTCACAAAATACATACCGTATAAATTGGAGCCATCTGGTCAAAAAGTACAGTATGTAAGCAATACATGTTTTCTTATGATTACATGTGTGCATAACATATAATCTTGGCATTTAAAGGTGCATAAATAACTCGCCATAATCCATATTGATAATATAGGTTTTTAACCAATGTGACCATATATTAGTGCTGTCAATCGATTACATTTTATTTAATCAGTCAAATATTAAAAATAATATTTATTTATTTTAATCAGTCAAAATCTGTGATTTAATCATGATTAATCACAATTTTAAAATATTCAGGTTTACTTGTCCTATAAATGTACAATGTTGGAATAAAGAAATGCATGTCAAACTGATTAGAGGTAAACAAATTATACAGTTTTATAATCTCAATCCTAAACAGTTGTTAAATGTTAAATTAAAATCTCGTGCAGTGGTTGGGTATTATGGGGTGTGGCAAACTGGATCCTCAGATCTAAAGATCAATAACCTAGGGCCCTAGCCACCTGAGCCACCACTCCTGCATCTTACATAGAGTATAATGTATTTTTGTAACAACAACAAAAAAAAGGTTCCCCTTGCAGGTAGCTCGAGCACACTACTTATGTTTTATCCAGACTTCCATCTGGAAGCATTTTATCATGAAACTTGCTGTTCAGCACACCTGGTGATGTTTCCTCAGTCATCTTCTTCTAATCCGCTATAAACATGCCATTATTACACACAGTCAGGTTACTACACTACGATTATGGGAAGTCATTGGGGTCAAACTTGGTCATATGGTTAACTACTTTGCGCAAAAAAAAAATCATGCTAACATGTTAATATTGACAGCCCTAATACATGTGTGTGTGTGTGTGTATGTATATATATATATATATATATATATATATATATATATATATATATATATATATATATATATACACTAGATGTGTCCGCGACTATTAAAGCACTTTGCGTATTTTTTAATACTCAAGCACGTATTAAAAAATGTACAGTTGAATTTTGAGATCATTTTGAACTAAATATTTTTTCAAGGTAAATTTATTTATTTACTTATTTTTTAATGATCTAAGGCATTGTCCATTTAAAATTTCAAATAGCACATGTTCTATTCCCGTGAGCTAATTGCAATGAGCAAAACAAAGCCTATATGTTACCCCAAGCTTGGCCATATACACCTGTGAGAACCCCATGATGCGTGCACAATGAAACGGACAAACAGACAAAAATTCCAAAAAAACATCTTGATTTTCTATTACTGTCCCCACTTGAACCTTGACATTTACTATGTCACAAAAGTGAGTACACCCCTCAATATTTAGTTATATCTTTTCATAGGGCAACACTGCATAAATGACTCTTTGACACAATGAAAAGTAGTCAGTGTAAAGTTTGTATAGCAGTGTAAACTTATTGTCCCCTCAAAATAACTAAAAATACAGCCAGTAATAGCTGAACCCCTGGCAACAAAAGTGAGTACACCCCTAAGTGAAGATGTGAAATGTCAATATTTTGTGTGACCACCATCATTTTCCAGCACAGCTTGAATTCTCTTGGTCATGGAGTTCACCAGAGCTTCACAGGCTGCCATTGGAATCCTCTTCCACTCCTCCATCACATCACCACGGAGGTGGTGGACATTTGACACCTTGTGCTCCTCCACCTTACATTTCAGGATGCCCCAGAGGTGTTCTATGGGGTTTAGATCTGGAGACATGCTTGGCCAGTCCATCACCTTTACACTGATCCTCTTTAGCAAGCCAGTGGTCATCTCGGAGGTGTGTTTGGGGTCATTATCATGCTGCAACACTACTCTGCGACCCAGTTTCCGGAGGGAGGGGATCATGCTCTGCTTCAGTATGTCACAGTACATGTTAGAATTCATGTTTCCCTCAATGAACTGTAGCTCCCCAATGCCAGCAGCACTCATGCAGCCCCAGATCGTGACACTCCCACCACCATGTTTGACGGTAGGCAAGACACTTGTCTTTGTACTCCTCACCTGGTTGCCGCCACACACGCTTGACACCATCAGAGCAAAATAGGTTTATCTTGGTCTCATCAGACCACAGGGTTCCAGTAATCCTGGTCCTTAGTTTGCATGTCTGCAGCAAATAGTTTGCGAGCTTTCTTGTGTATCATCTTTAGAAGAGGCTTCCTTCTAGGATGACAACCATGCAGAGCAATTTGATGGAGTGTGCGGCGTACGGTCTGAGCACTGACAGGCTGACCTCCCATCCCTTCAATCTCTGCAGCAATGCTGGACGCACTCATCCGTCTGCTTTCCAAAAAACAATCTTTGGATCTGACGCTGAGAACATTCACTCAGCTTCTTTGGCCGACCATGGCGAGGCCTGTACTGAGAAGAACCTGTCCTCTTAAAGCACTGGATGGTCTTGGCCACTGTACTGCGGCACAGTTGCAGAGTGTTGGCTATCTTCTTGTAGCCTAGGCCATCTTTATGTAAAGCAACAATTCATTTATTCAGGTCTTCTGAGAGTTGTTTGCCATGAGGTGCCATGTTGAACTTTCAGTGGCCAGGTTGAGAGGGTGGAAGAGCTTTTATATCAAATTTAATCAAAATGATATCAAATTATAATATAAAATTATATCACCTGCTATCTGGTGACAGTGTAACACTAATGAGTCACATGACAATGGGGAAGGACTAAATATTCGCAGAGATGTGAGGGGTGTACTCACTTTTGTGACATTTTATATATATATATATATATATATATATATATATATATCACACACACACACACACATATATACCCAAGCTCAACATTTCAACTGCTTCCCCCCCCCCCCCCCTCTCCTCTCTCTCCTCTGTCTGAATCTCCAAATCAAGACATGGTTTGTTACTCTTCCCCATCAGAGCTCATTAGTTTGATGCCAGAAAGAAGACAAGGCCTTATGTGTTTTAAAACTTAATGGGTCGGTTCTTGAGGAAAAGGAAGACGGCCAGCATGACAGGCGGGATTCTCCTCCTGAAATTTTCCCTGTTGCTGGGCAAAGATGTGCTAATGAAGCCGAATTGGAAAGCTTCTAGGAAGATTACATTCAGGAACAGAAAAAGAAACATCTTTTGGAAGCTGAGAAAGCAGACACTATGAAGATCTTTATAATAAGAGAAAGGTTATATGGAACAGAAATATCATAGCTGAGAGGTGAATCTGTTTTGGGAATGTGGAAAGGTCAGATGTGGAGAAATGTCATTTCACTGTCTCACTACAAATAAAGTTTGTGTATCAGTGAAGTGTGTGTAACCAGCATATTTCAAAAATATTGTAACCAGAAAATTAACCCTGGCTTTCTTTACACAAATACAATAGCAGCTAATCTCAGACCCAACAATATTATGAAAAGATTATTCTTTTCGGTATATTACTGTATAGAGCTTATTTCCTTTATTATAAAGCCTATATATTAATAGATTATTATAGAAAATAAACGTTTGCATCTGCAAAACAGTACCTTCATAATCAGTTACCTTATTATATCTGCTAGTTTCCATCTGTTCCATCTGTCTCTTGTTTTTCATTTGTTTCAGTTAATAACTTATTTTGTACTTGACTCAGGCATACAGAAGATCTGAAGTACTAAATAATTAACTTATTGCAACTTGGAAAGTATAAACACACAAAAACAAATTAGAGGGAGTGCTGTTGCTGCTGCAGCTGCTCTCAAAGATCAATGAACTTCTTCCTGCCCTCCTGGCTACAGGGGAGTAAGAAAAATCTGTTCTACTCTTAAGTGTGAGACCTGGCATTTAAGGGATTATGGCAGGTCTCTGGGGCCAGACCAAATCAAACCCCCGCCCCCTCGACATCTCTCGAAATATCTGCATAGGGTGTGGTTGGGTTATGAAGGGATTAGTAATCAATGGGATGTGTATTATGTTCTGATTGTCATCTAATCACATTTATATAACCGATGAGAGACTAATACACCTATCTAACACATGACCTGTAGATAAACAGATCCCGTTCGGCAATTATGTGCCATTGTTGCAGCATAGAAAACACAGGCATACGTAGGTCAAGAGCTTTAATTCATTATAATGGGAATCGCGATGTACAGTAGATATTGTACCGTGGCATCTTTGTTGGTGCCATATGGGCTGGGTTGAGCGTTTTAGAAATGGTTGAAATCTTAGGAGCCGCAAAAGTCTTGTACACATAACAGTGTAGAAAAATGTTCATTAATGGCAGCTCTGTCTACAAAAATGCTTTTGATGTTGAGAAATAGGATATGGTAACTCAAATAACCACTCTCAATGCATGTCAGAATGCTTAAATTGTGGGCCCGTTGAGGCACAGCTGAATTTCCAAAGGAGCTCCTTTACGTTATGTTACGTTTTATTTTACGTCTTACGTTTTATGTTTCGTAACATAACGAAAGGATCTCTTTCAGAAATTACAAACAGACTTCCTAAGTCAACTGACCGTCTCGAGGTTTAAAAGGATGTGCTTTAGCACCTCTGTTATTATTCCCTCACTCGCTTTCTATGACACTTATCCTGTTCAGGGTCATGGGAGGCATGGAGAGCGTGCCAGGGGACTCAACGAACTAGCCAGGGTACCAAAGAACATGAACATTTACGGCCTTATCCAGAGCGAGTTATGTTTTTATCTCATTATACATCTCAGCAGTAGAGAGTTAAGGGATTTGGCTCAAGGTGGCAGGGGGTTTGAACCTAGGACCTTCCCGACAGTTGTCCAGTGCTTGACCTACTGAGCTCCCCCTGCACACAAGCTCATAGACTTACTCACACACACTACGAGGAATTTGGAAACGCAAATTAGACTACTCAGAATGTCTTCGGAATGTGTGAGGAAACCAGATCATCCAGAGGGAACCGACCAAGCACAGGGAGAACATGCAGACTCCACACACACAGACAAGAGGCAGAAACCGCCATTATCAGTTTTCTTCTATTTCTCATATAGTCCTTATGTAGTTTTTATATAAAATTAGGAAAGAATTAATCACTACTTTGCTACGAGTCAGTGACGAGTATTTTCACCCGCTGATCCTCCTTGAAAAGTTTTCATAAGATAAGGGTTTAAGCTTGGATTTCACAAGACCATTCGTATCATTTCTCTTCACAACAAGTAAATTCAAGTTCCGTAATTAGCCCTTAGCCGCGGCATGAGAGTTTATTGAGTGTGGAAGTTTAATTACTATGATTGGTGTACTAGCTATGAAGTCTGAAACACCTTTCTGAAGAAGAGCTCATTAAAGAGCCATGTTCAGCCAGTTCAAAGTTTTCAGCCTCTCTCCCATTTTGTCAGGAGGGCGCTCAAGTATGACTGAATTTACACAAGACTACACAACCTCCTCAACATTCCCTCTTGCTTTATCTTTCAGCTTTCATCACTTAGTCCGCCTCGGTTATTAAGAAGAATGCTCGCCAGGCAATTAGTCAACCAATTAAAAACCCATTGTACCCTTCTCTTTCTCCTTCACTTTTTCCATCTCCCTTCTGTTCGGGCACTCTGCTATCACTTCCCTGTCTGTGCTTCCTGGCTCGGTTGGTATAATCTTGTCTTGATCACCCATGCATTCTTTCTGTTCACATCATTTCTTACGGTTACTCTTTTGTTCTGGCTCTGCAACAGCCTCCAGACATGTGGCACAGCACCCGCCATCACACAGAATGTTTATCAGATGGAAAACACTCACACTGTCTGATTTCCATGCTGATGTCAATACTAAGTCCCCAGGTGTTAACAACGAATTGTAAACAAGACTTTTTTTTTTTTTCGTCCCCAGGTGTGTGTGCGTATGTGTCTAGAGTATGCATGTCGTTTCCTTATCTTTTTTTTTTTTTTTCAGTCTTCTCAGAGTTGTTTTTTCAAATGGCATTCCTTATCTGATTATAACCTTCATCTCAATGTGGCTACATTAACTAAAAGATTTGCTAGTTTAAAAAAAAAAAAAAGAGGCATTTTTGGCCTAGCACAATCCCAGCAAGTGATTATTTCCCAGTTACAATATACAATGGAAAAAATAACACATACAAATCATATATTAATGAAACTTTCGGAAGGAATATGTATCTTTCTTAATCCTACAGGCAAGTCCCCATCTTTAGAAAGCAGTTAATCACGGGGGGGTTTTGTAAGAACTCGTATAATATATGAGCTCCGTGAAGAATATGTCTAATATTGTCTGTCAGAGTTAAAGCGCCGCTCACACCGACATCAATCCCAGATGCCGTCTGTCACCCAGAACTCTTTCTTCCTTTTACTTTATTCCACATTCTCTTTTTACTTTTGCTTCCTCCTGTTTCCACTTACCCTTTGGCTTATATTCCAGTTTCCTCTGCATAAGACTAAAACCTGCTGGAAAAGCAGGCACAGGAGGCAAATAAAGGAAAGAGCTAGTTCAAAAAGATCTCTTTCATCTACAGCATTTACAATTCAGATAATACACAGAAGAACTGGAGAGCCAAGTATGCACTAGTGAGCTGAATAAAATGGGGACAAGACGTTATGTGAATTATGAATCTCATTTGTTGGGTAATCACTGTTTGTTTCACTGATACCGCCTGATGGCAGAGTATCCAAGTAGGGCCAAGTACGACTTTGGTGTGTTCCCCTGGGGGACAGTCTTTTCTGGTTTGTGTTATTGAACCCTGCAACAGAGGGCTTGGATTTTAAAAAGGATTGAAGTTAAAAGTAGAAACCATAATGGAGCTAACAATTATTACAAAAAAAATCACAGAGAAGATTATGCTACGTTAATATTTTTCTTCACTTACTTCTCATTGCACCATATAAAATGAAGTAATAATATGGGGATTTATATGAAATTGAGCCTTTATTTGTCACAGATACAGATAAAGTCCCCGACTTACAAACATTCGAATTACAGATTTCCGCAGATGCAAACGTACCATGGTTTTACAAACATTTATAGATTCAAACAAATCCTCGGATGTATCGTGACACTGCAGCGCACCAGATACCAATATTTACAATTATCTAAAATATTTTCAGTGTGTAAGTGAATGTATGAAATGTCCAGGTATACTTTGTGTGTGCATGTAGGAGAAATGAGTCGGCTTTACCGGTTTCAATGAATGAGTCCGGGAGCACGATGATAGCTGTCCTGTAAAGCTGTCCCGAAGATGAATAATCCTAATTTCGGAAAAACCTCAACAAAACAGAGTTCACAGTCCAATATAGTGGAAAAACCAATTGAGACATAATGGCGTCCACAGGAAACACCATGTAGCGTTCTCCCTCCGTCTCAAGTTGGGTTTAAACGATGTCAGCTGACTAATTAGTCATGTTTAAAAAGGCTTACATGCAGTTACGATTTTACGAAGGGGACAGATGAACCGCTTAAACTACGTTTACACTGTCAGTTATATGTGACCCAATTCCGATTTTTTGCTCATATGTGATACATATCGGATATTTTCTATGTCTGTGTAAACACGAAAAAAGCGCATGCATTCCGATATTTCGAGATCGGTTTCAGGCCTCCTTCATATGTGGAAATAAATCAGATATAAATCAGATATGTGCTAATGTGATTGTCGTGTAAACAGACAGATCGGATTTCCTGAGGCATTGCGTTCTGTACGTCATTAAAACTGCGACATCTTCGCGGTTTAATGACGTAATCAGGCACCGGCGCACTGCTCATCCCAAACAGATGCACTAGTGTGCGGTAGCCCGCACCTGTTGCAAGCCACCAGAGAGCGACCCCGACACGTCTCGCACCCAGACTTTCCTCTGAATGGTTGAGGACACAATAAATGAAGCATATGCGCAGGCTGCAATGATGGCCTCTTTCTTCCTTCTCCGTTTCGCGAACTTTTCATACATCACAGAGCTAGCATCAAGCATATTTCTTGGCTAGTGTGTAGTGCAAGAACCTCCCTTTAAGTATGCGCGATGTTTCAGACGGTATGGCAAGTGTAAACACTTGAATCGGTTATGGGTCATAGTTGAAAGAACATGTAAACAGACGGTCAGAAAAATCAGATATAGGCAACAAATCAGAATTGGGCATCGAGATCTGCAGTGTAAATGGGGCTTTAGATTTAGCTAAGCAGATTCGTATGCTTTACATTGTAAAGACTTGTAATGTCAGACTTTAGAACAAATCAGACATAGGAACGTGCTCCCGGAACGGAACTTACTGTATACATCACCGTACAGTGAAATTCTTTCTTCATATATTCCTGCATAACTGGCGTCAGAGCACAGGGTCAGCCATGATACAGCGACCCACAAGCGAGGGTTAAGGGCCAAACAATGGCAACCTGGTAGAGCTGGGACTCAAAGCACCAAGCTTCCAGTCAGTAACTTTGTGTCTTAACCATCTGAGCTACCACTGCCCAACTCGTGTATGTTCAACATGGGGACAATGTTGGTATTAGATTGATTGATTGTTAGAACTAAGTAAAGTTATAATGTCTTTGATGAAATGGCCTGACTAAATGACAATGGGATAACATTGAACAAATGGCCCTAAAACAACCTTTAATCCTGAAACAGTGGCCTGAGCCATTTGGGTCACTGCAATAAAGCATTGTGAGCTTACCAGTGGACCACAAGGCAATGTGCTGTCCATGAGGTGCATGTGCATACGAATGCGATAGTGAATGAGTATGACAAAAAAAAAAACATGACAGAAGCAATTTGCTGAAAATTTTTATTTTTAAAGCAGATAAAGGGGTAAAAAAAAGTCTAACATCTGTTCTATGAAACTGGGACATGATGTAGTTTGGACGCTGTGCAAACACCATTACAGTAGAGGCATTTGGGAGCTAAGATGCAACTCACAGTAATATTTCCAAAAGAAAATGAAACAGAGATGCAACATTACAACACTAAAAGAGGCATAACATGAGATACATGCTCTGTGTGAGGAAAGGGATTGTGTCCGTCCCAATGTCTGATCGAAATTCTAAACCCTGTTAGAAATAGATGTAGTTGGATGTTGCGCGAATGGATGTCAATCTGCATAAATGTTTCAGTTTCTTGTTTTCAGTTTGTTTTTGCAATAATTTTGTTTTGATCATTCATTCAAAGTTATCTCATCATCATTCCAAGTTGTTCCAGTATTACAATGCTGGGTTGAGGAACGTGCAAATAGGATGAAAATGCAGCTTGAGCCTGCAGAAATAAGCTACAGATGGTGCATATATCAGTGTCATGTACTGTAATTGTGCATTGTACATGTAGAAATGTTGTTTGCCCATGTGGAAATGGAGGCAGTGCGTTGGCGTAGTGGTTAGCACTGTAGCCTTGCACGTCCGGGTTCGATTCCCGCCTCGGGTCTGTATGCATGGAGTTTGCATGTTCTCCCTGTGCTTGATGGGTTTCCTCTGGGTGCTCCAGGCTTCCTTCCACAGTCCAAAGATATGCAGATTAGGCTAATTGCTCTTCCCAATTTGCATGTAGTGCGTGTACAAAGACATTCTTGGGAATTGAGTGAGAAAATATGCACAAGGGTTACAGATGGAGCTGGAGCTTTTTGAAATTAGATTGGGTGGGAAATGTGAAGTCATGTGTTGTGAGACAAAAGCATGTCTATAATAGGCATAGGCATGGAGGCAGACGATGCAGGGTGGGGTTAGAAATGACCCCTGTGGATGGTAAGATTGATTGATAAGGGAATGGGTTTGGGGTACTTGGGGATTGCGGTATGAATAGACATGTTCATGGAGAGGGGAATTTGTTTGGGAGTACAAGAAGAAGGGGTCAGGACCTCCGCAGGATGCGATTTTGTTTGGTGTACTGTAGAGCTTTTTGCTCTATTCATTCACATTAATGTATTGTTATTCTGTTGCATTGTGTCCAATTAGTTATCGTACTAAAAAAAAAAAAAGGGGGATATGGAAAAAGATGCATTTCTAGCTTTACCCCAGATCTCTGGCCCAGTGCGGAAACAGGGCAGCAAGCAGATGGTTGTGCCACTGTATATTATGTCATGGCTCCTTAGAGACACTGTACCTGACAGAGTACTTAACCCAGCATGTGTTCTCATACGGCGCTAGAGCCGCACTGTCCTCTTTCTCCTTACCTATCTAAACTCCTCTCTTCTACTTCTCTTTGGTACTGATGGTGTGTTTTCTGTATCCTCTCTTTTTCTTCTTCCTTTCACAGCTTGATGGTCTCTAGGAGGTACTACTTTGAGGTTTTACACAAGCAGGATGACAAGGGCTCAGACCATGTGGAGGTCGGGGTGAGTTCAGCAATGCGAGACTGTCATAAGTATATTTTTCGTCTTAAAACAGTTAATCCGGACCTGGATTAATAAAAACAATACCTTCAGGGCTGATCCATATGTAGGCACAGGGATTTATATATCACTAGCCTGGGCTCCAGGGACGGGTAGATTTCATATCCAGGGTGTTAGCTTTCAATTTGTAGGTTCAACAGCCAGAAGGAAACCCTCCTCCTTATTGACTTTCATTGGGTATGAAGGCTGTGCTTGAACTTAACATGCTTCAGAGCAGTGTGTCTCACCTTGATGTTGTATCAAGGTACTCGTTCTGAATCCCAGCTTCTGCTGCACAACACATATCAGCCAAAAACAGGCAGCTTTTGTAGAGGTGTAATCATTAGGTGTTCAGAAGGCAAAATAGGGTAATTTCATGTTTTTTTTCTTTTTTATTTTTTTTTACTTCTACCAAAATAAATCATAGTTTAGAAAATTATGAAAAGTAAATAAATTAAAGAACCTATAATAAACGTGTATCATTATTGTCTTTATTTTTTCCGTTGGAACAATTTTGATGGTAAAAGTGCGTGGGCACATAACATCCGAAGTTCCACCCGGCTGAAAACAAGTCCTGAGGTGATACATTTTGCTCCTTTATTGAGTACACCACAAAAACAACACTGTTGTAATATAAAATTTTATCTGCAGTTAGACAATTTATTACTTTGAAAAATGGTCTGCAGCTATTGTTGATAATGTTGCTTTTTTCTCTCTTTTTTTTAACAAACTTTCTATAAACAAAAGTCAAGAATATTTTGCATCGGCCTTGTTCAACAGGGATCGTTGAACAAGCTGTAAACTGATAACTTCAATTTTTTTTTTTTTGTTACAATTCTCAAATTTATATCCGTGATTGTTAATTCTATAAAGCTGCATTGTGGCACTTTCCATTGTTTAAAGCCCTGTAAAAAAAAAAAAAAAGAATGGTGGTGAAGTGGGTCCAGGGTCCGGGTCCGATTCCCACTACGGGTCTGTGTGCCTGGATTTTGCTGGTTGTCCCCGTGCTTGGTGGGTTTCATCCGGATACTCCGGTTTCCTCCCTCAGTCCAAAGACATGCGGATCATGCTTATTGGCATTTGCAAATTGCCCGTAATGAGTGTGTCCCATGAATTGGCACCCTGTCCAGGGTGTGCCCCGCCTCATGCCCTAGGTCTCCTGGGATAGGCTCCAGGATCCCCGCAACCCTGTACACAGGATAAAGCTGTACAGACAATGAGACGGAATGCGAGATGAATTGTAATGACGATGAATTACATTTAATTTGGTGGTACAGTCGCATAATGGTTTGGACCTCCGGGGTCAAGGGTTCGATTTTTGCTTCAGATCCGCGTGCATGTTCCCCACTGCTTGGTGGCTCTCCAATCCAGTCCAAAGTCAACAGTCCAAAGACATGTAGATTAGTCTATAGTGTTTCCAAAATGCCCGTAGTGTGTATGCTTGTGTGCCCTGATATGGATTGGCAACCCATCCAGAATGAACCCTGCCTAGTGCCCCAAGTCCACTGGGATAGGCTCCAGGCCTCCTCCAGCCCTGTACCGTATGCGCCACTAGAAGAATGAACAAACAAGCTGCTTTGCATAAACAGGTGAAGGAAAAACCCTGACAAAACTTAGCAAAGCGGTTATGTACATTAGCTCTGCTTTTAGCACAACATGCACTAACGATATTTTCTAATTAACATGAGGACAAAACACATCTCATGATAGGATTTTCTCAAATGTAATGTGCTACACGATTAGATTTCTTGTTTTTCTCCGTATTCCTACACCTAACTAATTATATATCTCCACATTTCTTATTATGTGATTTTAGCCATGACTGTTTAGCCTAGTTAGGTTTCATGGTGACCTAGCAATGGGAAGCACCTTTGAACTTACTGCATAATGAATTTGATTCCGACTGAACACTACGCTACATGACCAAAGCAAACTTGTGTATCTTAATATTTTATTTTCCATCACAGGCAGTGAAATAACCAGGCTGAATGGTTTATGACCCTCTCAGCTTCCTTGGTTTTAATGCTATAATAGCATACTTTCGTTGTCTCCTTTTTTCGCTCTCTTTGTGTGTCTCCATCCATTTTTTTTTGTCTCACTTTGAAATCTCTTTATGTAAAGCAGAGCTTAAATCAGTGACAAGTTGCAGAATAGAGGCAATTTAAGTCCGGAGGAAAAAAAAAATCAAAGTCACCAGCAGGATTTTGATTTAAATCTAGAAAATGCGATGGTAATGGCTTGAGCTGAGTTTCTGCTCCTTGGCAGTAGAATACATATTTACCATGGACACATTCGGCGAAATGAGGCCTTATGAGTCCGCCATGCATGCTTCGTAATAAATCTCGGTCCATAAAAGTGTTTATCGATACCGATGCTCACGGCAGTACTGCATATTTGATTTTAAATGGTATGATTATGATCAGCATAACAGCGTATTTATGTGCTTTTCTAAGTGAGTTTGACTGGAGCTCTGGAATGGAATGAGACCTTGAATGCAATAAACACATATAAAAACGAGAGGAGAGGAAATGGAATTGTACCCATAAGACAAAAATAAGAGAGAACACTTTATACAAATGATGTGTACATAATATATTCATGAAATCCAACATAAACACCTCATAACGTATTCATAAAAGTTTACTGCAGAGAGTGGGAGCACATTATAGCGCGGTGGAATGGTTTCTAGAGTCCCATCATCATACTGTAGATGTGAATGGTTGTCCTCATTAAATGTAATGAAATCATAAAATAATAGCTCTTATACCAAGCATATAGTGTAACACATATTTGATTACAGCAATTCAATGTTTTAATGACATTCCCAATTATTAGCACTGTCGCCTTGCACCTCCAGGGTCCAGATTCGATTCCCGGCCAGGTTCGTTTCCATGAAAAAGACATGAAGGTTAGGTTAATTGACATTCCCAAATTGGCCGTAGTGTGTGAGTGAGTGTGTGTATATATATGTGTGCCCTGTGATGGATTGGCAACATTTCCAGGGTGTACCCTGCCTTGTGCCTGGGATAGGCTCCAGTGTCCCAGTGTATCAGTATTTAGTGTCCTTTATTCTGCAAACCCTGCTGGGTCCGGCTGGGCGTAGAGTCAAAAAGACGTCCGCAGTACTCCGGTGTCACTCGCTCAATTCGTGACTGCTTCCTGAAGATCATGTCGAGAACTTTCTTACAGAAGCTTGCAATTTATTCGAGAATTCCCCAGCTTTAGGTGTTTTTATGCAGAGAAAAGTAAAAGCCACCTGTTTGTTCCATCCATCAACTAAAATATCTTATTCTAATTAGCACACATCTTCATCCAAATTGGTTTGACCTAATTCGTGACATTATCTGTTTTTGTGCACAGGGAGAACTACAGTATAATACGTGGCATACAGTGTGTTCTCGGCAACTCCACCACTGTAGAAATGTTGCTTTTCAAATCAAAGTAAAAAAAATGAAAAAAATGCCAGGCACATTCAAATCTAACCTTGCTTAAGCCTGTAGAATTTTCCATTAAAATTTCTCCAAGTGAAGCGACATAAAAGTCCACATTAATGCCGTGCTTATTCCTGAACCAAGGCCAGATTAGTAAAACATGCTATGACATTGTGACTTACAAGCTTTTCCTCCAGACAGCTGTTTAGTAACTAATGGGGAAAAAAAGAATGTCTTTTTCAGCATTTTCGCCTCATTCCGTAGGTTTAAAAAGGAGACAGATAAGCACATACAGTAACTGAAGGATAACGATTCAAAGGACAGGAGGGTGGGTAACCGTTGAAGTGATCAGCCATCCTCGTGCTGTTCATGTTTCCCCAGGTACCCATCTGGTTGAAAAGAGCTCATCTGTATACACACGGCTCACTTAAGCACTCTCCACAAAATCTTTCTTTGATGAATTATTAATCATAAAGTAAAACACTGCCTGGGCTCTTCTCTCGGAGTGTTTCTCAAACACAGTACAAGTGTGAGAGCATTAAGGAAAGCCTGTAGTGAATTAGTTACAGTAAATGACCTCAGACTTCAATTTCAAGGGCTTTGTAAGTACAAAAGTGAGTTTTTTATATATAAGTAGCTCATATTACTGTTATTGCTTATATTATATCTCCATTGAGGCTGTGTCAGTTAAATCGAACAACTTCTCATAGGCTTCCCAGGAGCTCGGAGAAACTCGGCTTATTTGCTTCCCACAGAGAATAAACACAACCACGAATGATGCTCACACCACGACTTTAGGACCCGGGCTCTCGGAACGAATTAATTCACCATCAGTGGTAGGGAAGGGAAAATAAATAAATAAATAAATAAACGAAGGCTTCGGCACACACACCTCAGAGTTCAGAGGGAAAAGCAAAGCTGAAAGACGAAGCATTTTTGCTTTAGTTCTGTTTTGTCTCCATTAAAAATTATCGATGGCATGTAGGAGCAGGTTCAAAGACGGGAGACGTGTGGCATGAATAAATTCATAGATATTCAGTGTCTGAGGAGAATTTTAAGCCTTCCTTCACAAGTAAGATAATCATCAGGGGCTTTACTCGCACGCTCCGTCTCTTGCCAAAAAAAAAAAAAAAAAATTAAATAGAGAGAGTCCTTAATTAGGCATGGTGAACAAGGGAAATCATTTATTCATCAAAGTCCTGAATTAGTGGTGGAGCATATGAATGTATTTTACTTTTTTCCATGCCATCCCTCAACAGTAAGAATACTTCCTGAATTCCTAGTGAAAATGTACGTTTCTTATCCATGTAAGTTTTTATTTATTTATTTATTTATTTTTTGCACGCTTGATGTTTGTGTCAGAGTTGTTGTCGTTCATGGATGGTCCATACGGGGACACTTTAATAATTCACCCAGAATATATTAAGCCATTAAGACGATTGCAGGTATTCAACATAATAGTGATACTGGAATGAAGACAGAGAAAGAGAGAGAAAGTTGAGAATGATGAAATGAGACTGTGGCTGATGCAATGCGTGCAGATAGAAGAAAGCACACATGCTGTGCAGTCAAGGGATTGGCACATTTGTAGGCTTGTCAAGACCAGCGTTGCTATTTGTCCGATTTCATTTGAAACAGTCAAGATTAATATAAGTAATCTTAAAGCTTTTCTCTGCGCTTTTCCATCTATACACTATACCTCTATATAATCGTGATGTCGCACGTCATTATTCATAACACCATTATGATTTTGCTTTGAAAGTTTTGAAACCTTTATTTGACATGAACGTTTTGTTCATAAGTCCATCATCGGATCCAGACCCACGTTCCACACTCTTGTAACTGCATACGCAAATTACACTTTATATAAAAATGAAAATAAAATGTATTTATTTATATATTCATGCATTTATTTATCCCTACCCCAAATTTTCTCCGCTAATTTATGTCCAGTTCCCATCGACTGTGTTAGGGCACGTCCACATCACCAACAGCTACCTCTCATGTGCTACATATTTTTGACTACATCTTTTTGATCTGCCACTCTCTCAGCTGTAGGGTGGTGTAACACGCTTGGAGGAAGACTTTGCATGAGCTCAATGGACAAATGCCAACAATTGGTCTCTTTGCCTTTGAGCGTGGCATTGCCCGGAACTCACGATTGCCAGATGCTAATGAATAGAGCACTTTACTGCGCAACTTAACTATTATTTAACTTTTTACTATTTAACTACTATTTACAATTTAGCCAGGAATTTAAATCTTACTGTACATTACGCATCTCCTTTGTGGTTAATTCCACAGCAAAACATCCAGCATATTCATTGTAGTGTTGTTGTTGTTGTTCCGGGATGCTAGTTGTTGTTAATGCATCATCAGAAGTATGCTGTGTGCCCTGTGCACAGTTTGTGATATTTAGAAAGTACATGCATATGTTTTCCAGATTATGGGTATCGCCGATCCTGTCATTTAACACTATCGATTCTTGAAAGTGACAACTTGACCTTGTGTGTTGGGAATGCTGAATGGCGTATACCAAACCATATGGGGATTGAAGTGCATGCATACAGTATGTGAACGCATTTGAGTAACATACAGCACTGCTACTGTATATAAAATCATTATTTTATATTATTGTAACTATGGTTGTTATACCCTTAATTATTTTTTATTTATTTTACTGTTGTATGTGTTAAGTATTGTTGCATAGGATGAGGGCATATTGTGTGTTCTAGTTTGGTAAACCCAATAACTACAGTTGGAGTCTGGCATGGTCGGTGTTTCCTAGTGGCATAATATTACCATTTCAGTAGTGTCAAACCCTCAAACACATTATTAAAACTTTTAAATATCATCATCTTCATGGTGCTGAACCATCAATATATTAATGACTATCTCATGAATCGAGATCACTTAAATGCATGATGAAATTGCATTGTAAATAAACAGCCTAACAATAGAAAACATAGTTATGTTTAATAGGGAAAGTAAAAGAATTTACATCCACACAATGCCCAGCTCTGTAGCCATAAGAAAACCACTTGTTAGTTAGATAAATCTGAAAAAGGCTTTAATTTGCTAGGGACATAAAAATTGGTCTAATATCAGCAGTGTAATGTCTCATGAAGTCACCTGATGACCTGAATGTACTGAATGACCAGATTATCAAATCAATGCTTTGTCTTCTCCCCGGAATATTTCAGGGCTCAAAGAGTGCTTCAGCGAGCATAAGGAATCATTTTCACACATGCACCATAATCAAATCGAAAAGTGGTTGAACAAAATCATAGATTAGAGTGTGCACCGTTTTTGGGGCCAAGCAGTGACGAGTTAACATTGTGCAGCACTGTCTTTACTCATCAACTGTCAGACTAATGTACATTTATCCACTTCTTTTTCAATAGTATCATTATATCACATCCATTACGATACACTTAAGGTAGCATAATGCTAATAGAAATGTTCAAGACATTTGTCTGAGTAAGAGAGTGTGTCTGTTTCTGCGTGTATGTGAAGGCTACAGCTTGCAGCAGTGTAATTAGAGTTTTTTGTTCTGGTAAATGACCTGTCTCGTGCAATCACAGCGAGGCTAAGAAGATGTGATGTAGTAATTGCACAGCCTCTTTAGAAGAATTGCAGCCTGTCTATCTACCAGCTATTTTAAAGTGGCAGAGCCATCGCTGAACACCTCATAGAACTAAAGCAATGATGGACCCAGACATCTCTGTCTCCTCATCAGCTCCTCATCTCTTACTTTTCTTTTCTCTTTCAGTGGAGGCCCTTTTTGCCTGGCTTGAAGTATGATGTCATTGACTCAGCCTACATCTCACTGTATACTGGTAATTGTGCTTTCTTTTTTTCTAATGTAGACACAGATGTGGAGATGCATGCTACCTTAGCTGTGTTCTAAATGGTATAAAATATTGCACCATAAAATGTATACTACACACGATTCCTCATCATAATATGCAGTAACTAGTAGCAGGAAATATTATGTCCCTCTTTGTCATGACATTCATTCATTAAAAAAGTAATAACAATAATAATAATGTTTGTTGATTTAAGCCAAGATTATGCAATGAAAAAAGCATTTAAAGGCTTAGGAACTGTTTTTGAAGCTTTATTTTAAAAAACAGACATGTGATATGAATATAGTGTTCACACAGGTAGCACAAAAATTAGTATTAACCTTTGATTTTTAGAATTAAAAGGAAAATAAAGCTTTCCAGTAGGCAAACCAACTCTGACTTCTACAAGTTGGAATTATGCATAACATGATAGTGATAAAGGGCGACAATGTGGTGTAGTGGTTAGCACTGTCGCCTTGCACCTCCAGGGTCCGGGTTAGATTCCCAACCAGGTTCTATTCCCGTCTCTGTGTGCATGGAGTTTGCATGTTCTCCCCGTGCTTGGTGGGTTTCCTCTCACAGTCCAAAGACATGTAGGTTAGGTTAATTGGCATTCCCAAATTGGCCGTAGTGTGTGAATGATTGTGGGAGTGTGTATGTGTGTGTGCCCTGAAATGGATTGGCACCCTGTCCAGGGTGTACCCCGCCTTGTGCCCTTAAGTCACCCTAAATACAGGATTAAGCGGTATAGAAGATGTATGAGTAAGTGGTGATGGTAATAAAACGAAAGAAAGAAAGAATGATGACGAAGTATGATGTTGAAATGCTTTTCCTCAACATAAACCAGGACTGGAAAAGACTGGTGCAGAGCTTCAACAGAGAAATTTCTGAGGTTACATGGACCCTAATATTTTACTAATAATTGTTACTAATAATTTACTAAAAAATAAATTCTTTCTGCACATGTTTGTGCCACATGTGAGTAAAATTAGGTGACTAATTGTGTTTCCAGGAAGAAACTATTGCTTCTATTCCTAATTGGTAATCTCAGTGTGAACAACTCTCTTCTACTACAGTAGGTGGTGCTTTGGACTTTCATCCACTGGCCCTTTTGCTGAGGATGGGCGACTAACCAGATGCCCGAGTGAATTTTTAAACCAGTCATAATACAGAGGAATTTATCGGAAAAGATGGGAAGCCTAGCCTTACCTCAAAGTTGGAGGAAAACAGATTAAACACTTCACAGCATGCAGAAGCACTCTGCACTTATCGCCTAAAAAGTTCTATTCTGATTAAATGATTAAATGCGTTGAGCATGTGCAGTAAAGACACATCTCATCAGATCAACATTTCATGTAAACACTTAAGTTGGAATCTATAATCAGGATGATTTTAGTAGGATTAAAGAAATATTATCCATGTAATCAGACATAATGACCCAAAACATCCTGCCTAAGCTGCACTGGAGTGGTTTAAGACCAAGAATCTGAGAGCGTTAGAATATCCCAGTCAAATGGCAAAACCCAGACTCCATGGCAAACACCAGCAAATCAAATCTGACAGATTTAGATTTTTCTTTTTTTTCCAGAGGAAAAGGCGAAAAGTTATGTAAAGGTCTTCAAGACATGTATACTAAAAGACTGTTTAAAAAAAGGAGGGGACAACCATGTACTGACCCGAAGGGTGAATATTTATTCAGGGCACTTTATACTGAAATACAGTACTGAAATTCATTCATACATGCAACTACCAAATATAAAAGATACATTTTTTTAGTGTTATTAACTCATGGTCAAACATACAGTAGTTTAACTATATATTATCTAGTCACACTATTATAGTCAACATCAAACTCTCTTATGTATGCAACAGCAAGACAAATGATAATATAATTACTGGATAAAATTTTCCCACTATAAAACATTGCATGAATGTGCCAAGGTCTCAAAGTTCAAAGTAAGAATGAATCCCTACTTGTTGAATGATCAATGCGTTGGCAATTTGAACGCAACCTCAACACTGCGAAAATGCTTAGAACCTTTCTGTCTAGAAATAAGCATCTTAATTTAAACGCAGACGAGACAAACGACGTCATGGTTTGAATCTCTAATTTCGTTGCACTTGCAATCACCTGCAACGGTAACCAGACACTTTGGGTTGTTGTCATGTCTCTCCACTTTCTCTTATCTGCATTTGCACATGTTCGCACCCGCAGTCCTGCGCATTAGCCTCCATTGGCAAGGGAAGGGACATTCATTCACACATGCTTTTACCACGAAGCCATAAGAGCGTCTGCCCACGTTCAAGCTTTTGCTTCATTTATAAATTTTCAGGCTAAAGCGTTTTTTCCTTTTAATCCTTGCTATAGTTAACAAGCTGAGGGAGAGAGGGACGTGCATTAGAGAGCGCAGCCTGGCCGCCCCCGCTCGCTCGGAGAATACAGTGCAAAGTGTAATACGCTGTCCCAATCATTAATCACCCAGACTGCTCTGTCAGAGAGGAACACAGAGAGGACCCGCACACATTCAAACGCACACACTTGCACAAACTTGCAGCCAATCGATGCTACTAATTAAAGTGTGTTTTCACCACTGGTCAGTTGAGCAGACCCTTCTGAGAGTTCGCGTAACACTGGGAGATGAAACATAATGAGTGGAGAAGACACACACACACACACACACACACACACACACACACACACACACACACGCTTGCCTCACTCAAACAACTGGGTGTGTGAACATTTGTGTGTGCAGTTAATATACTCAGAGTGATACATACTGCTACTCTATTATGTAGTACTGTCTGGGTTCAGCTGTCAAACCCTCACGGCAATGTCTTGGGCTCTTCCTCTGTGTCTATCTGCTTTGTTTACGATTCCAGTGCACAGGAGAAACACACACACACATGCTGCTGATCAATACAACTAATTGAAGTGTGTTGTCATTACTGGGCAGTCAGACAGACACTTGTGAGATTTCACGTAGTGTTAGCAAACAAAGAGGAATAAATGGAGAACTCACATTTGCTCCTACTGAGCACAAAGTAACTTATAGGTACTCATGGTATGGGGCCTGATGGATCCCAAATTCACTTATTTAACATACGAGTACATTGCAAGAGATATGCACTTGTAATATGGCGAAGTGTAACAAAGGCGACAACGAAAATGCAAAACACAAAATTTTATTTTTTTTTTAAACCTAAATAAAAGTGTTCACGCTGTCATACACACCATAGCTTGTGGGAAGGACAAGAATGAAAACTAATCCCACTAATCCTAGATTACAGAAATGCCTGGGAGGTCATTAGAAATCGAAGACTGGTTAGTGCACGAATGCGATTAATGGTTTCCTGGGCAACAGATCCCGCCCACTTGGTCTCTGTGATTTGGATTCTTTCTAATCGTCGCAAACAAGCTTATAACCTTATATAACTTTATACCTGCCCATGTTTAATTGCATGGACTAACTTACTTGCATTGTACAGGGTAGCAATGGCAGCAGCTGACGTTACTTAAGTTTAACTAAAGTAATGAAAAATTCTAACAATGCTGCTCGCCATTTGTTTAATTAAATGACAAATCTTGTTGCTCTCAACAAGTCATGGCATCATGTCCAGGGCCTCCTTACACACCACATTAGCTTCGGTAACTTAATAATCTCTGTTATAATTTTTTCATCTGCCTTTATGAAAAAAAATAAATAAAGCATTTCTCTGGGTTGATTATTTTTAATTTAAGAAATACTGTATCGCCAACCTGAACAGCACCGAGTTTTTAGAAGCTGAAGCCTTTAATTTTTAACAAAGTTAATCAAATATTTATTTTTAGCTCCTGAAAAGGCACAGCTCCCTTGAAGCTCCCTACAAGCAGGGCAGAGTGGCTACTTGCATCACTCTAAGGACGTGTCTTCTTGATCCATAAAACTCCTACTAAATACTAAACGTTTTTCAGCATTCTAGCTGTAAAGTCCATTGTCTAAAATGTATGCACTAGATTTCAGCAGAAAACTAATCTCTACTACTATAGACTTGCACATTCACCTTATCAACAGCATCACCTATGTTTAGTTGTGTTACTTAAAAATTCTGTTTATCAGTAGTAACTCGGTCGAATACTTTGTACTTATTCTTGAATAAGAAAAAAGGTTAAAGTGATACATCTACTTGTAGTGGAATACATTTTTTAGGCAAGTTTCTTTATACTTGAGTATTGAGTTTGCTTACTTTAGTCACCTCCGGATCTCAAAGCAATGTAATTCTGCCCTCTGCCCACTGTGAAGTGTTTACTCTCAATCGTCTATACTGCTTTATCCTGTATACAGGGTTGTGAGGGGCCTGAAATCTGGAATCTGTCCCAGGAGACTAAGGGCACTAAGTGGGATACGCCAATCCATCCCAGGTCACACACTTACACCCTCATTCACACACTATGGGCAATTTGGGAACAGCAGTTAGTCTGATCTGTGTGTCTTTGCACTGTGGGAGGAAAATGGAGGACCTGGTGGAAACCCACCAAGCACGGGGAGAACATGCAAACTCCCATGCGCACAGACCCCGATGCATGGATGGAACCCGGAAACTGGAGGTGCAAGGCGTCAGTGCTGTGAAGTGTTTTTAATCTGTCTGAAATATAACAAAAAAGAAGAGAAAAAATATTATTATTAAACTTGTGATTGGTTAAAAAGAATTCGGTCTCATCTATGATTGATTAGATGCCTTATAATATATTAATTGGGGAGCCAATCAGTCTCAGTTGGGAGTGTTGTTCTCAGATTTTCCCAATTATGAATGAGCGAGGGCAGCACTGTGGTGTAGTGGTTAGCACTGTCGCCTTGCACCTTCAGGGTCCAGGTTCGATTCCCGTCTCTGTGTGCATGGAGTCTGCATGTCCTCCCTGTGCTTGGTGGGTTTCTTCCGGGTCCCCCGGTTGCCTCCCACAGTCCAAAGACATGTAGGTGAGGTTAATTGACATTCCCAAATTGGCCGGAGTGTGTGAATGAGTGTGTGTGTGCCCTGCGATGTATTGGCACCCTGTCCAGGGTGTACCCCACCTTGTACCCTAAGTCTCCTGGGATAGGCTCCTGAATACAAGATTAAGTGATATAGATGATGAATGAGTGAGTGAATAGAGGCAAAATTGTAAAAAACAAGTCAAATCACTTAACGTTACTCCACATAGAGGCAAACATGCGTGGAAAGAATGTCCTCCCAAGGGTAATATTTATTGATTAAATGGATTACAAAAGGTTACCACCTCTCCCATTAAAACTGTAAATACAGTCTTTTCACGCTGTATCCAGTCAACAAATTGTAACAAAATTCGATTCAGATTTGGCTGTTATTCCTATTATTAGTGCAAGATTAGGTTCACATACTGTTAGATATCCCTCCATCGGAAAGAAATTGAATTAGTGTCTGAATTGTGTGTATCTGTGTATTATTTATATTTTTATGTCAAGTCAGGCATCAGTTGCAGGTGAACTGCTTTACTGTAAAAATAAATGGCAGGCAAAATGCGAGGCAAAGTCGATTTCAAAAACAGACAGAAGGTCAGACGAATCCAGAATTCAGAAAGCAAAAGAACCAGGTAACCAGATACAAAGAAGAAGATTTGACACGTCCGGCAAGATACACTAAGCAGTACTTAACATTCGAGTGGCGTTCGGTGTGTCAGTGTATACAGTTTATATAGTGGAGTGGTCAATGAGTCATGGTGTAATTAACTGGGTGACTGGTTCATGGTGGCCCTGACTGTAGACCATGGAACAGTCTGAGAACTGGAGTTTGACATTGATACCAGCATTGACATGACACACAGCTATTATTATTTTAAAGTAGAAAAACTGACGAGATTCAAGGTCAGAATTGTACCCAGCTGATACATCACCTGTTTTTGGCAAGACTCTGTCCCTCACACACTGTGCAGGTGTACACTACATGCCGTTTCAGACTTATCTCCAAATATGACTATAGACATAAAAACCTGTGTCGCAGATTCATCATCATACAAATACAGTGTTTTGTGTCTTTCTATGGAGAAAGACAGTTTTATTGTTAATTTCCGTATGATCCTGTGTATAAAATACATGTGGTAAACTGATCATAAAGAGTGCTTGTTCATCAACTCCTTTATTTTTATTTTCCTTCCTTGCTGTTCTAAAACAAATAAATAAATAAAAATCATCACTGTCATTAGCTCATATTGCAAGGCTCATGTACATGGTTGTTTGAAATAATTGAATATTTAGATAAATAAATAAATAAATAAACAAATTGACTGTATTATTTATGCACTCCACTAGTGCTGACAGTTGATTATCCCACATGACTTCCAAATTTGGTCATTTAGTTGAAATTTATCCCCCCCAAAAAATGACAAATGGGTAAGTGAATAATAAATTTGTTTATTGCATCTCAGTATTTCTTATTTTTATGAGGTTGCTGAATATGCAGCATTTCCAAATTCTGCTCCATATTCAGCTTCTGATTATTGTTGTTCCTTAACTCCAGTTCTCCGTTTCACCCAAAAATATTATCACCGGCTTTTTCAAAGAATTTACACTTACCTTCAGCACTAGAGTCTAAACTTCTTGCCATTTTCTAGTGAGTGCAGCATTGTGTTTTGCCTTTCTTGCACTTCTTGCCTACGCTGATCTCAGTGACCTACACTGTCATCCCTCATCCACCGAGCTGCTGCTCATGTGTGTGAAGTTAACTGCATGACCCTTTTCTCACTTCCCTCTCTCGTTCTCTCTCTCACCTCAGATGAGTCCAACCTGAAGATGAACAGTGTGAAACACATCCCTCAGACCTTGGCCAGCCACATACGCACTCTGCAGGAGGTCCACGGTTCACACACACATGCTGCAGACATGCTTAGACCAGATCCACGTGACACATTCTACAAGAGTGAGTACTCATTTGTGTGTTTCTGAAACGTAGCGGTTCAATGTAGAATCCATACTGTACACTGCTGGAAATGAGCTGAGAATCATGTTATAGGATTAAAGGAATGTTGCTGGAGAAACCTTAGTTTGTTGCTCTGTATGCATAATTAACTATTGGGAAAAATCCACAGAACAGTGTGTGCAGCTGTAGAGATTACACCAATCAGTCACAACACCAACAACACTGTCAGGTGATTTAAATAACATTGATTATCAATTATATACCAGTAAATTGATAATGATCATGGGCACCCAAGACTCATTTATGCCCGCAGAAAGACTGTCTGGTCCAATCCCACAGAAAAGCCAATAAACCAACAATTGATGAAAAAAAAAAAGTCACGACAGCCAGGATTCAGAACGACCAGTGCAACACAGCCTGCCAAGTATGGGGCTTGCACCAGACAAACAAGTCTGGTCCTTGGAGGCCTCACCGTCCTGGTGCCAGACACAACAGTGGAACAAGTGGAACTCAAACAACATTGAGCTTAATATTTTAGATTTTAACTACATGGCTGATCGGTGTATTTCATAACTTTATTTCTGGAAGTTGTACATCAGGTTTGAGACTGGGGTATTTTAAGGAATTTATGTATTTCTCGCCTTCTGTTTCTATATCCTCCTAAAAATGGAAGCGTGCATCCTTTAGATTTACTGTATCCAAAACACTCATGGTTTTTCACTGTCTGCATCATACAGCAGCAAGTTCCAAGAAGTCTTTTTTTTTTTTTCTTTCATCTTTTAGTTCTTGGAGCAAAAGCATAAAATATTTCAGGATTTGTGCTTCACATAAGAATTCTGTTGCCTCTTTTTTCAAGTAGAGAGTGATTCTGTGGTAAGTACAGTATAGTCATTTACTGTAGCTTGGGTCTTGTGTATCTGTGAGGTGGGCTGAGCAGGAGTCTGTGGATATCAGGCTCCAGTGCTCTACATGCAGAAGGAAGGAGCATCCCTCTATCAACTGCATCATGTCAAGACCAAAGCTGAACTCCCCTGGCAATTTCAGTAAATCTTTCCTTAGTGGCTTGATCACAGTCTGTTCCAGCACAAAACTGCCTTTGTGATTTGTGCTGCGGCGAGGGCACAATGCAATCCCTTGTGGATCCCATGTATCTTCTTCTGGTTTTATTCTTGCTGCTGCAACACAATTATGGCACTCACCTTTATCTTCCTAGAGGGCTCTGCAGCCATATCTGCTGTTAGCTTTATTCCTCAGTGTGTCCATGGAATACTAGAGAAAGGCGATGAATACACGCAGCCGCATCTGAATAGCTTGTTTTGCCACAGTTATGGCAGAGCTCTCTTTACAGATGTTCAAGTCGGGGCATTTTGGCAGAACAAACAACTGTTGGAATACTAAACTGCACACACAAGCTGCAAATGTTTGGACTTTCTAAAACTGCACCTGCCAGCTTAGAACAATAGACCATATGCCTTTCTTAGAAATAGAAGCAATAAGGGCCAAATTGATAATAAGTAAAATATTACCTACCATTATCCGTGACCACTACCTTCATCACACTCAAGACCAGTAGGGTTGTGAGTAACAACAACAACAACAACAGCATGTAGATCTTCTAGAGGTCAATGCTGTCTAACACTGTCCATCCTCATTATCCTTATGTAATGTGAATGGAAAAATAAAACGATGAGCATGACACAACAATGTACTCTTAGACTAAGACTAAGTCATTGTCACAAATTGTCACTATTAGTGCTAGGCAAGAGAACCTGGCAACCACAAAAATTGAATGCTAAATCAGTCATATAAAAATGTAATGTGGACACGTTGTTTTGTCCAAGCCTTTAAATAATAAATTAATATAACTCTGCTGAATTATTGTTATTTTACTCCGAGTGTTTATTGCACTGTTTGATGTCATTAAATGGCAAACCTTGTTGAATTACTGTATACTGGTGTAGACTCCCTCATCATCTACACAACTTAATCCTGTATTCAGGCTCACGGGGGGCCTGGAGCCTATCCCAGGAGACAGGGAACGAAGCAGGGTACACCCTGGACAGGTTGCCAATCCATCTCAGGGCACACACACATACAGTACACACTCATTCACACACTACGGCCAGCTTGGGAATGCCAATTAACTTAACTTGCATGTCTTTGGACTGTGGGAGGAAACCCACCAAGCATGGGGAAATTCCATGCAAACGCCATGCACACAGAGACAGGAATAGAGCCTGGCTGGGAATCGAACCCGGACCCTGGAGGTGCAAGGCGACAGTGCTAACCCCTACATCACCGTGTCGCCCTGGTGTAGACTGACGTGCTCAAATAATTGTACAGTGAGTTGTATTACTAATGACACAAAAACAAATGTCAGTTCTTGTACTACAACGGGTGTTCAAGTCAAACTAGGACTCGTGATGAAATTTCTCGTGGAAGAAGGAAACCGACATTTACAGAAGACGAGCGCCTTATCCTTTAAAAATCGATGGAGGACTTGTCAACCTGCTAAAGAGACACATCTCGTATACGACTGCGTATTTTGTTAGCGCTTGTACTTTTCAGCAAGGATATTTATGCTCATTGTTGTCAAGCAAAAAACCTTTCCTGCTGACAGGCTGCAAACTTTCCTCGCTGAATTTTTATTTCGGTCTTGTCAGTGGATGCTCTGTTTCACGTGCACGAGGGCCGATTTACATTATTATGACTGCATGTCTGCATACTAACATTAGCATGGCTGAGGCAGATTTTTTCTTTCTGGTCTGTAGAATATGCACTGTTTGTCTGTCTGACTACATACTAATGCAGACTTGGCTGTGTGCTCGGTGCGTGCCGAATAATAATTTGCTTTTAATTTAACAGGTTTGTGGTTGTATTAAATCATGTTCGGAGTGAATGACTAATGAAGGAGAGCGATTTCAATTTAAACCTAATGTACTGTTCACTATGGCTTATTCACAAATTTCTCATTGACTCAGACTTTATATCAGACTGTTTTATATCAGTACTATTTTGCCAGGCTCTTATCACGAATACAGACGGGAAAGCATGGACTTGCATCAAAACGTGAGGGTTTGAACATGAATAACGAATCAGTGTGTGTACAGTATGTGTATAGATGGACAATATCACAACTTTTGGTCTTGCTTTCCTGAGTTGATCTCAAGTTTCATCATGGTTTTGCAAATGCACTTGGCAATACTGTTCTTGCAAGAACTGTTCCAGAACAGCTGACCTTCATGTCGTAAAATAACGACTTGGTGTTGTAGTTGTTCTTACTTAATTACCTAATACCATGTGTTATTTTTTATTAGTTTAAAAAAAAAAACTTGTGTCTAAACTTGGACTGGTACTGTATATAAATAAATATATATGTACAGTATATATAAATTTACATGAATCACCCTAATTAATGCAGGGGTTGCACTAGATAAAAAAGGCCACCAGAGATTCAAACAAGGCAAATTAGACGCAGGTTGATGTAAGAGCAAGCATAAGTCTATTAAAATCCATATCAGCAAGCAGATTTGCAATTAAAAAACAGGCTGAGGTCAAATTGAGCAAACAACCAGAGCAAACAACCAGAACAGCACAGGAAAACCAGATCAGAAACTAGGAACTTAAAAACAGGTCAGACCAGGTAAATCAGTAAGTGCAAATAAAACTGTTAGAACCTTACAGGAAATGATTATGCAGTGTAAATAGACAGAGCTGAATCCTACTAAACAGTAGTGATGGGTTGTTCATGAATGATTTTGTTCTTTTTGAACGGGTCTTTAACGGGACTCAGAAGAACAAGTCGTCTCAGAGAGTGATTCGTTCATTTCCTATTGGGCGCGCATGCGCAAAGCATCACAAAACCTCCGTAGGTTATATACAGGAAACAGAAATGAGTACTTCTATTGCGAATCGTTCGTTCTTGTGTCACGTGACTCCCATAGACGCTATGCAGTGCAATAGATTCAAAAGAACGAACGACTCGGACTAGAAGATACGAGAGGTGAGCTGCTCTTTCTGTTTATCATACTGTAACATGTCCTTAGTTGCATTGAAATATTTTCATTACTGGAACTATAGCCAAAATAGTCTGTTTATTGAAAATGTATCATTTTATTTTCTTGATGATGAAAAGAACGAAATGAACTAAATGACTCAAAAAAAAAAAAAGATTCGTTCATTTTGATGAATGAGATTCAAAGAACCGAGTCACTAAAATTATCCAAACTTCCCATCACTACTAAACAGGAAACACGCGAGCCACAGTCCTCAGGTCAGTGTGAAGGGGAAGGGTGTGCGCCCCCTGCTGGCAAACAATACACACATCTTTACAGTAACACTCTACAGTATGTGTGTATATATATATATATATATATATATATATATATATATATATATATATATATATATATAAAGATACTAACTAACAAAACAGACGGAAAATCTTTTTTAAAAAATTCTGCTTGTCTCGTGTGAGAAGGCAACAAGCAGGTAATAAATAACGACTTGAAGGTGCTCAACTGTTTAAATTTCATTATTGAGCCTTTTTTATTAATGTATTTTTCTGAACTGAAGGATTAGTAAATTTTAACACATACAGTTTGTTAAATTGTTAAACAGATAATTTGTTAAATCTAATTCTTTTTTTTTCTTTTTTCTTTTTTGCTACCATGTACAAATTTTGGTGTACAAACAGAATTTGTGAAATAAGACAGTGACTGAAAGCATCCTGTTTCTAAACCAGTTGTTTCAGCATGTAGATTTCACCTCTTTTACACCCGGGTTATAATATCTTTTAGCGAGAAAGGAATTTTGGAGGAAGTCTGTGTATGATTTATGAAATTGTCATACAACATCAAAAAGAGCAGCCATTTAAGTGTGAGTGATGAATCAGATGTAGCAGTGTAGACTTTCCATTCCCACACACTAGTCCCATATTTGCATGTCATAAGTATATATTTACATAAATTACACTGTTGTTGTAATAGTGAGGTAAGAACACACACAAAAAAAAACAAGAGACAGAGCAATTCCAAACGAAAATGATAACAAGTAATACAGTTCAGTAAACTAAAAGTGCTTCGGCATGGGATGTATTTTCAGAAAAGGAAAGTATGTTTTGATTTCCAGAAAGCTGCTTTTAGAAAGGCTATAATCTCTGGTATGCAAATCCAAATAATACTCAATTGAAGGACTAATGAGCTGATAAAAATCCATGTCTAAGCATTCTGTTTCACATTTACAAACTACATGTTGACATTAAACCCAATTATCTACACTTAAGTGTGCAATTCCTGCATGCACAAGTGTAATTAGCAATGATACTCACTGTGGCTGAGTGCTTGGCTTCTTACCTGCCATGCAGAAGGTGTGGGTTTCCATATGGGAGTCCCAGCTAACACCCCAAACCTAGCCACTGGATTCAAGGCATCCTTTATCCAAAGTCTGGATAAAAATAGGAATGTTTCATTAGAAAGGGTATCCGGTGTAAAACATGTGCCATGTTAGATGTGCGGATTGGATGTTCCGTTATGGCGAACCCTTAATATGAGCAGCCAAAAGAACAGCAACAAAACATTTTATAAGCTGCTATTATAATATATATTGACTATTTGATTATACTGATAATGAGGTGTGTGTCTCTCCTGGCACCAGAACATCCAGTTGGTCCTGTGGATTGCTGGGTGGGGCATCCATGGATTGAGCATGGCTGTCCGGTGCATCCCATGTGGGTGCGTAGTTGGATTGGGATTTGGGGATTTTGGACACTGAGTCAGCGGTCATGGGGTCTCAACTTTGCCTGCTGGGCCCTGTGCATGGTGGACTGTGGTGTGTCTGGAGTGCTCAGCATCAGCTTTTTATTGTGATTTTACTGCATTGGCTTTTCTGTGGGATTGCATTAGATGAGTGAGCCATAGGTGCCCATGATCCTTTTACCAGTTTGCAGGTGTGTAGCTGTTGATAAGGCTGTTTCAGTCCACCTGGCAATGGTGTTAATGTTAGGTCTGATTGGTCTATATACAGTGTTGAGTTATTTTCATACATATTTAAATGTTTTTTTTTTTTTTACTCCAATTAGACAAAACAGTATGACACGGTAGCTTAGTGGATAGCTCTGTTGTCTTGCACCTCTAGGGTCCGTGTGCGATTCTCGCCTCAGGTCTGTGTGCATGGAGTTTGCATGTTCTCGCTGTGTTTGGTGGGTTTCCTCCCACAGTCCGAAGACATGCAGGTTAGGTTAATTTTGCGTTCCCAAATTGCCCACAGTGTGTGAATGGCTGTATGTGTGTGTGCCCTACAGTGGATTGGCACCCGCCTTGTGCCCTATGTCTTCTGCGATAGGCTCCAGGCCCCCCTGCAATTCTGTATACAGCATAAAGCGGTATACATGATGAGGATGATGATGAACATAACAGTTCAAATGTTTCTCTTGTCTGAAGACAGCAGCAATTTTTGCTCTATATAATATCCATGCATTAATCATGTATGTGCCCACACAGTTTGTTTTTTCTAAGCATTTTTGTTTTTCAATAAAGTATATTTAGCATTATGGTTTATTGAATTCAATTGATTGATTTATGTTTTTCACTTTTAGTCCCTATGATGGCTCAGTCCCGGCTGGAGAAGGTGCTCCCGTCTTGTGTTTACTCTCCTACCTATGTTGTGAGAGATTTCCCCATCGCACGATACCAAGGCCTGCAGTTTGTGAGTAGCACTGACACTCCATATGAGCTGCATTTATTTGATATGTATTTGCTGATGCTCACACTCAGGGGAGAAAAAAGAAATCAGATTTCCAGACATCGTTACAGTCAGCAAACATCGCCTCCCGTTGGACATAACTGATCATTACAATTGAATACTATGTTGTTGTTGTTTTTTTTCCCATGTTGATTCTCATTAGCGTTTTAATCCTTTTAGGTGTATCTGTCCTACGTCTATCCAAATGATTTCACCAGACTCACTCATATGGAAAGAGAGAACAAATGCTTCTACAGGGAATCTCCGGTATACCTGGAAAAGTATGGCTTACCAGTTAACAGAGTATTTATTGCCTCATATTACATTACTTTTACTGCCGATTTTGCATTCATGAATGACAGGAGTGAGTGATGTTAAAATGTTTCACCTTGTACTCCGAACAGGTTTGGCTTCTATAAATACATGAAGATGGATGAAGATGGTGATGACAAGCCTATTTTCTTTCCAAATCCTGATGGTGTGTTATGACATGCTGCAAAACAGTTTTAAGAGAGAATTTAACAGTTGGCTTCTTCTGGTATAGGTTAATCACAGCATTGTCAGAGATGAGGATGCCACAGCTGTGTTTGTGATAATTGCTTTGCTTGATAAAAAAAAAAAAAACAGCATGTGTGATTGTGTGGAAGTGTGTTAGCAGGATGGCAGAATGGTAGTTATAATGCGACATTAGTTAAGAGTTAAGAAACCTCTTGGATCTTGAAATATGCTGTACATTTTACAGATCAGTTATTTTTCATTAGATTTCCTTGAAGAGGAAGAAGGTGTAGATCTAGAGGAAGACTTGGTCATCTCTAATCACCATCCAGTCAAGAGAACAAGCAACACCAGCATGTCTGATCAGCTCTTAAGTCCTTCATTTAGCACCATTTCTACTAAAGCCAGAGACTCAAGAGATCACATTGTAACCCGAGAGCACCTATACTCACATTTCAAAGCCAAGCGAACCAAGAGGAGGATAAAAGGAGAAGACCAAGGCTACCGTAAACACGCCAGACAGGAAGAGGAACAGAGAGGAATGGATAAAGAGAGGCACCCGAGGCGCCTTATAGAGGCAGACCGTGAGACTTTTACAGACCACAGAGAAAGTTCGGATGAAGGAGACGATGGCATGATGCAGATTCATGGACGGCGTTCTTTGAGGTGGGTTCCACCAAGCAGCGTACAGCAAAGCAACAAGATCATTCCTTTAAGGCTGACCAAAACATTCAAGGATTCCCAGCGTTCCTCGTTATATACCTTGGCGAGTCATCTTCTGAGCAACAGGGCACATCCTGCCTCTCAAGAGAAAGAAGTTAAGTTGAGCAAAATCGACATTACTAAACCTCATTCACCAAAAAGTTCACCCAAGCCGCCAATGGAGATCTTCCCCGGAGTCTTTTTGTACCAAACTGCGAGTGGCAAAAAGCTTGTGGATTTCAGTTCGAGGTGGAAATTCACGAAGAGGCACGACTCCTGGTTGAAGTTAGACCATAAATCACCCACACAACAACTGAAGCGCAGCTCTCTGCTCTCACCTACTGTACACGGAGTGAATGATTTTCCATCACCCTTCATACCAGACCTTCCTCCATCAAGCTCAGACTTTACAGGCATGACGAATTCGTCTGACAAAAGGGAACGCGCGGAGATCGGGACCACCACAGCTTCCGAGATGGTGGAGGAGTCGCAGCAGCCGGAGGTCGCCGAGATTAAAGACGGCGCCACCTCTGAATACAGCTACGAAGATGAAGAGGCACGACCAGGCTGGAACGAGGAGGCGATCAACTGGCAGCGTACATTCAGTGTGAATCCGGTGGACTTCGAGCTGCTCAGGTCGGACTGGAATGACCTGCGGTGCAACGTGTCTGGAAACCTGCAGCTGGCCGAGAGCGAGGCGCAGGAGGTGATCGCGCAGTACGTAGAACGGATAAACAAGTTTAATGGAGGGTAAGTGTACTGTACCTTTTAGTGCATTCGTGCAGTGTTTAGCAGCCCAAAACTGGTCTAGGGTTAGGATTAGAACTGTTCGTTTTTTTTGCACTTGTAACCAGGTTGTGTGTTATTTCTGTCTCTGATACAACAGAAATCTCTTTTAGCAGTGTGTCCATGCAGCGTTATTGTAATGAGACACAGTCATACTTTCAACACCTTCACATATTAAAAAGTGTGCAGGGCCTTCTGTTCAGTGCTGATTCATCAGTTTTTCATATACGCTTATATTTCTCCTTTTTTCTTATTCATCGCTCCCTTATTTCTCTCTATTTTTTCCTTTTTTTTAACTTCAGACTAGTTCAGAAGAACTTCATTGTCTCAGTCATAGATGCAATATACCTAAATATACCTACATATAACTTAAACGTAATACCTATTAATGCAGGCCAATATTTCCTTTTTTTTTTTTTTTATTGAGACAGTTTTCCTGTGCATTGTTGTGTATTAATATATTTAAAACATTCATTCGGATTCATACCAGTTTTTCTGGATATATAATAATAATAATAATAATAATAATAATAATAATAATAATAATAATAATATAATAATAATATGATCCTTTCTTGTGCCCATGCAAAACAAATTAAACTTGCTGTTATTTATTTCTATACCCTGAATACTAATAGGGTCCTCTCTTGCATTCTCTCCATCTCTCTTTTTCTCTCAGCATCTACTCGCTCCGCCGTATCGTCAATGTCGAGAAACGCAGGGATCCGGCACGAGGAAGCCGTTATTTAGTGGAGCTGGAGCTGTTGGAGGCGGGGGAAAGAGTGGTACGCCTGTCTGAGTACATCTACTTCCTTCACCAGCGCAGCCGCCATGAAGAAATTATAGAGAGCAGGGAAGTCACCACTCCTCCTGCCCTTGCTGTGCCCTCTAAATTACCACCCAGCAGCAGCAGCTCCAGTGGACAATCTCGAGCCTCCTCGTCCTGGAGAGGTCACTGGCCAAAGCCGCTCCTCTGTCAGCCTATCATGCTACAGTGGAGGCACGACGTCATGGTGCATATTGTAGTGCCAGGTAACGTTTATTGCTTTGTGTCTCCAGTATAGACGTAATTTAGTTTTTTTTTTGTTTTGTTTTTTATCGTGATATTGATTACTGTGCTTTGAGCCTACTACATCTTGCACAAAGTTTTCGCCATACACTCTGCATGAGGCATTTTTGTCTATAATAAGGTTTAAATGAGAAGCAATTAAATCAAAGTGAGGTCTTAACTTACTGTTTTTATTTCAGTTACCTGGCAACCTAGTTGGGCGAATGAAAAAACTGCCTAAATGCCATTATTTTTAATCTTACTTTGTCAAAATCTGTCAGCACCACACAGTTGATGCTTTTATTTCCCTCTAAAGTTCAATCCAGGTCAATTTCCCCCTCCGGTCATGTCTCTGTCTCCAATGACAAACCAGGTTATCGTCCCCTGCAGTCCCACAATCCCTTGCACGTTTTTGTTACTTACCAATGAAAGGCTGTAAAATATTTGTGCACGAATTTGCATTCAGTGTGCGTTTAGTGAAAGATGTTTGAAATGCCAGTCTTGTAGATCTGTTCCTGGTATACGAGTCTCCCCTCATCAGCACTGACCCATGACCATAGAATTAGATCAGGCATGATAAAATTTATAATGATCTAGCCTGGAGCAAAATTAGCCGGGAGGCTTTTACACTTAACTTACTGTATTACTTTTTTGTAAAAGTTTAGATTAGGTTTCATTTTCCCAGCAGTGCTGTTTGGTTTGCATAACGCTGTGTCAACTATATCTGATGACTATTCGTATTAGGTTGTTTTTAAAAGTTTAGAATCACTTTAATAATAACATACATTGGGATGACGTTGAATGAATGACTCGAACACAGTGTTGCAAATATAACGTCATGGAAACAGAATATCAACATTTATTTATAGCATTTATTCTTTTTTTTCATATTATGACTAAAATACATCCGGACATGCTCACACTGCTAATGTTGGCTGTTGTTACCATTGGTTGTGTAATGTCAGAAATGAATGTTGCACCAATACTGGGACAAACAAAGGGTACTAGGTTGATTATTTATTATGAAACAAGATTTATTTTTAATTATTGGTCAATTAAAAGAGCTGATTAATTAGTTAAATGTGGTAATTAGGCCCCCAGGCTTTCCAGGGAAGAATGGGAGGCACTTAGCGCTTTTTCAACAATCAAAGGTGTCTGTGAGCTCACGCATGTGGACGGAATGGATAGCACCATCCTCCGAGCGTGTGAGCGAGCAGTTTGAAAAGATGCGGTTGGTGGGATCACATGGCTGGAAGGAACCAAGTGATAGCCTTCGCCCTCCCTGGTTGGTAGTTTTAGCCTTGATGTATGAGTGCCTTGAGGACGGGTGGGAATTGACTACAACTAAATTATAATGAAAATTTGAAGAAGAAAATATATATATACAGTATATATTAAATGACTGATGTACAGTAAGTGGTGGGGTTTTGGTTGCGCTCCCCATCTGCTTGTATAGACGTTACAAAGGTTTCAATTGCTTGAATTATTGAAAACTTGATGTCCCACTGCCAGGTTTGGTGGTTTGATTCCCACCTAGGGTCTGTGCATGGAGTTAGCATGTTCTCTCTGTCCTTGGTGGGTTTTCTCCAGGTCCAAAAACATCCAGATTAGGCTAATTGGCATTCCCGAAATTGTTTCACAACAAACACACACACAACGGAAACACTGTTTTAACGGGAAAAAAAAAATCTCTCTAATGACACTCGCGTGAGCGCAGACTAACAGAATCACTGCTGTAAAGTAAAAAAACAAACACAACAAATGAACCAGCACCTTACCTTTTGAAAAGAATCGCGACAGAGCAGAGTTTCTGTGTAGAGCAAAGTGTGTGTGTGTGTCTGTGTGTGTGTCGGTGTCAAAAAACTTGGCACTCATAAACCAAGACATGCTCGTTTTTCAAGTCAAAATTTATTAAAACTCTTTGCTAGTCTTACGGAACACTCGTAAACTGAGTTACTCGCAATCTGAGGTTCCACTGTATGTGTGTTCCCTACGATTACCCTGTCCTGGGATTGGCTCCAGACCCCCGCTCCCCTGTAACAGGATAATTAATCGGTATAGAAGATGAATTAATTAATGACGTTAGCATTGTTACTTTTATGGACATATTCACTTAACATTGTTGTTATTCAAAACACAATAATCCATTCATAGCAACATTCCTAGCACTTCTCCTTTTGTCTCTGACAGTGAAGAACCAGGCACGGTGGGTTCAGCAGTTTATCTCCGACATGGAACTCCTGCACCGAGAGACGAAGGATGAGAACTTCAGCATCATCATTGTGGACTTTGAAAGTGAAGACATGGATGTGGAGCAGGCTTTAAGGGAGAGCACAGTGCCCAGGTAACCTCCTGCTCAGGCTTTCCTACTTACACCAACTTGTGTGTCGCAGGTCCACTTAAACCAGCCCATGATGGACGAACACCCTACATTTCCATGCTGTTGTGTGTGTTTGCAGGACCTTTCCTGATAGTAAGCTCTGTTTTCCTATGTGTTCAGGTATGAATATCTACGACGTGAAGGAAACTTTGAGAGGTCTTCTGGACTACAGATGGGGGTGGACACGATAGCTGTAAGAACATGTCAAACAGACTACACTTCCTTATTTGATGTGTATAAAATCACTGTTAAGGTTTGAGGAAGTTGCATTTCTGTGTCGTCTTCAGGACAGCCACAGTATTGTTTTCCTGTGTGATCTGCATATTCACTTCCCGCTGAGCATCCTGGAGAGTATCAGGAAGCACTGTGTGGAGAGCAGACTTGCCTTCGCCCCCATTGTCATGAGGCTAGACTGCGGGAGCTCGCCTCTGGAGCCACACGGTATCTATTCACTGGAGTATTCGCCGAGAGAAAAATACATGACATGTGGTTTGTTTAGGTGACCAATCAACACAGAAATTGATTTTATTGAGAATTTAGAAGAATAACGATCAACACAAAACCTTTATCGGCCTCTTTCAGCATCACAAAATGATAATACAAAACATCAAGTAAAAGTAAAGAAAAGGGTAAAAGAGTAGAGCGTTTCGGGGTTGAGCAGCTACTCCGTTCTCTCCTTCTCTCACACACACACACTGGGGGAGGGGCGGCAATTCTTAAAAGGGCAACATACAGTACATACATAACGTGGTATACTGTGCAAATAGTAGTGGCCAAATAGTACTGTTACAATGGCCAAAATCTAATGGCATTTCACTTTCAGCTGGGTCTCCATCGTTCTTTAAAAACTACTTTAAAAAGTAGAAGTACACAAAAAAAAAACTACTCAATGCGAGTAAATGTAATTCGTTACTTTCCACCTTTTGTTAATTTTAAACTAGAATGTTACCGGTCTCATAATATTGTACTGTGGTAAGTACAGGGTGATTCACTTGAAAGACGCCCTAAATATTCTGCAATAACTCTCGCTAGGACGAAGCAATGTGAACGAAACAACATACGATGTGCTCCTCAGTATATAGAGTCGAACCGATAAGGTAGGGAGACAGACATTGCGCCGGTTAACGCCGTACCCCTTTACTCAGTCACTCGACTTCTCATCAGGATGGTGGTGTACAGTAATGAGCAGCTGGTCATTCGGTGACGTGCAACTTCGTCTCCAGTTGTCGCCTACCAAAGCTCTAATCACTGGAGACTGGGAGGTTTTATTAAACATGTCAGAGATGGTCGTGTCACTGTCATTCATAAGCTCAAATCAATATGTAGATCAGAGTCGGATACCGTCACTGGTTCCAGTACATTCAGGAACATGGAGCGCCGTATCGAAATTTAACTGGCAGGTTGGTTTATATTCACATGGTTCAGGTTGCTTCATCATAATGAGAGTTATGTAATGAAATATATAATTAATATGACACAAGATTATTTGTAGAAAAGCACAAGCTCAAGTGTGATATTGCTTTTATACAACAGTTCTGCAAACACCATTGAATCAATGATTTTGGTCCACCAACACAAATCCTAACAATCAGCTGGCGACTGACGGCTAGCATCTGACAGTAGGGAGTGCGCTAGAGACACATGGACAGTAGACCAACACAAACGGTTTAGAGGCAAATTGAAACAATTACTATGGAGACAAAGTGTTGTTTAAGAAGACATAATGTTATCATATGTGGTTTGAATGAGGTTGGTTTTGAATGTGGGTTTTGGCAGGCAGCTGCTCTACCCTCTTTCCACAACTACCCTCTTTCTAACAACTCTTGTTGTTAGAATTGTTAAAACCCTTTTGACGAAGAGTGATACTGTATATATGGTTAACTGTCCCTGCGCTGACATGCTCTATATTACCACAATAATCTCTCATCCAATCAGATTACTCAGTCAGAAGTAAATGTCGTACAATTAATATTTAGCACAACCTGTATCTTGAACCTTATCAGTAAATGTAGGCTTGAACATAAAATAGTTTGCTAGCATATTAACAGACCGGTTATCGTATCTGTCTTGATTAGTTTTTCAGACCAGACTAATATACCGTTTCTGATGTACAGAAAAAAAAAATTAATAAATGAATTAAAACTGTAATTAAAACTTTTACATGCTGCTCAGTCTGAGGGGTTGGAGGCAACGTCATTTACCGAAGAAGGTAATATATTATGTATTTAAAATGACTAGGCGTCAGGAAGTAATTTCTGCTCACTTTAAATGTAAATTTGACTTGTTCCAGTTCTTGAACATCAGCAATCTGTATATTAGCTTTCTGACAGCAGCAGTGACATCTCAGCACTAGTTTGAAGCCTCTTAGAGAATTAGAGTATAAAGAAGTGTCTTCATGTAGACAATCCAAGGTTCAGCCTACAGTACATTCAAAGAGGGTTTACTACACTATTGTGGGCTGAATAAATAACGTAGAGCATATTCATGATGTCTTTTAATTTTCTTAAGAAAAGATATTTCAGTGTTATGGCAATCCGCTATAAAGGAGGTGCATTTATTCCCATCACTCGTCGTTCCCTCCATTTACAGGTTACTGGGAGGTGAATGGCTTCGGCCTGTTCGGGATTTATAAATCGGATTTTGACAAAATTGGAGGCATGAACACTGAGGAGTTCAAGGACCGATGGGGAGGAGAGGACTGGGAGTTCTTGGATAGGTAAGAGACATTTTCTTATTCTTTCACAGGGCAAATTTATGCCTGTATAAGACCTGTTTCAAATTATTTGAACCTGTAATCTGACAAGCTAGGGATTTTAACAGTAAGTCTTCTAACTCTCATCAGCTGATCTGACCCTAACTTTCTCTTCAGAGAACAAAAACATTCCCAGTAACTTTTGACAGAGACACAAGAGAGGACTATGACAGCAGAAAGACATGACTTACAGTATAAACAGATCCCAAATATTCACATAACACAGCTATGACAATGTAATGTAAACAAAAATCCAGAAAACATTAGAAAGAGCCTAGAATTGTGTAGGTATTCAATCTTACACTTGTTTAAACAGCAAAGTCACCGTGCTTATTGTATTTGATATATAAAATAGTGTAATGTATCGTTTTTTTTTTTGTTTTTGTTTTTTTACTTTATAGCTTTACATTTCTCTTACCTTATCCTGATAAAGTATCCAGTGAATATTTATGTAATCATGAACAGAAAAAAATGTTCTTACAAAATTTATTTCTGGCTAATAAATGTTAGTTAGGTTTTTTTTTTTTTTTTTTTTTACAAAAATATGTGTCCATCATCATCAGAATTTCAAAATTTAGACAATGGTTTCAAAATACTGCTTGCGTTGCACCAAGTTAAAGCATTTCGATAGCACTTTCTCTGCTAGCGTTGTCTAAATGGGACATGATGAATAATTATTAAAATATAAAATATTAAAATATAAAATATAATTTTCTCTAAAATGCGTGGCCCTTTGAACATTATCTTATGCATACGAATGAGGATTAGAGCACATGAAGTGCAGACAGTCAGACAGTGCACGATCAGAACGTTTCCTCACTTTTGATACCAGGACATGTCAGCTGGACATAAACACATGTCCATGCACCCCTGAAGAAAATGTGAGCATGGCCTCCAAGTGGCAGAGTGGTAAAGTGCTCATCCGGAGATCGTGAGTTAGATTCCCGAGTGATACTGTAGCCTCTCGCAGCCGGAGGTCTAGAGTGAGCTGATTGGCTGAGCTCTCTGAGAGGGGCGGGATGAAAGGTACTTAGTGCTCTCACATTAATCACGGCTCTACAGTCAATCAGGGGCGTCTGTGATTTCACGCAAGCGGAAGGACAGCGCTGTCCTCCGAGTGTGTTACGCCGCCCCAACCCTGAGTGAGTGAGCAGTTTGAAAAGATGCCGTCGGCTGGCTCCTTAATGTGGGAGCCTCCAAGTGGCGGGGAGGAATTGGAAACTACTAAAATTAGGGAGAAAATTGGGGAAAAAAAAAAAAAAGATGTGAGCATGATGGTAACTTGGCCCTATGTGTCTTAATGTAACAAAGCATATAAAGTTAGTCATTAGATTTTGTATTTTCATAACAGAAAATACAATTATTAAAAATAATAATTTGTATAATTGTTTATCATGAAACATTTTTTTGTCCATCAGTATATACTTAGTCATAATTTTCTCTAAAATGCGTGGCCCTTTGAACATTATCTTATGCATACGAATGAGGATTAGAGCACATTATTTTTGAGTGTGTGTTCTCCCTTTTTTCTACTAATTCTGACTTTATTCTCAGAAGGTTTTTATCTGAGATTAAAGTGAGAATTCTGAGGGGGGAAAAGGTCTGAATTCTGTGATTAAATTCAAAATTCTGAGGGAAAAAAAAGGCAGAATTCAAGTATGTTTTTTTAAATGATGGCCCTAATCCTCCTCTTTATATCCAGATTTACATAATCTCAACCATTCAATATTCCTCTTTATACATCATGAAATTTAGCTTTAATGAATGCTGTTCTTCCCTAACTGTTCTTCCCTCACTGAGGTTCACTCATTTAGTACCCTAAAGATTGTCCACAAGAGAACTTCCTCATTCACAGTGTGACCTGTACTTCTGTCTTTTGTAAATAACAGACTTTTCACAATGTTCTTGAGTTGTCTGGATTGTCTGCAAATCTACTACAAAGGATCTACTGTGATTTTCTCCATCTGTGTCTGCTGTTTTATCTTAGAGTCCTGCAGAATGGTTTGGAGGTTGAGAGACTGAGACTTCGGAACTTTTACCACTACTACCACTCCAAACGGGGCATGTGGAATACTCCCATAAAGAAGCCGAGTCAAGGCTAGCCAGCTGGGACGCTGTGGTTGCCTGAGTTGAATCAGATGGGGCAGGTTTGAGCCCTTCGAGCTTTCCAGAAGCTGCCTGAAGAGTTCCAAAGCACAGCCTGTTGGCCTTAAACACACTGGGTCAGTTAATACAGATGGTGGAATCGTGACTGTCGTGGCATGGATGAATTTACAACAGTTACATGCCATGCACTTTTCCAGAGTTCCAGAGACTAACTATAAAAAGTGGCAAAAATACAGTAAAAGCACATAACAGAACTTAGTCAGGTTCTGGACATTATGAACACTATTTGTTTTTTGGAGGAGTGAAAGTGCTCAGGTAATATGATGTTAATATGATGTTTCAAATAGGCTGATGTGGTCACAAATTATTTGGAGAAAATGGTGCTTACTAAAAAACAGAGACTGTATTTTATCTTCAGAAATCGCATCAACAATTCCCCCCCCCCCCCCCCCAGTTTATTATACTGGATCTTCTCTTTATCCTCCCTCCTCTCTCTCTCTCTCTCTCTCTTTCTGTCTGTCTCTCTCTCTCCCTGTGTGTATTTCTGTGTGACTGAATTTAAATAATGTTTGTACTGTATGCAGGTGCCAAATTACCGAGCTGCTGCCCTCCATTAGTTTGAAATATATTATTACTTTCGGAGTTTGGATAATGTATGAAAAGAAAAACAAACACATTGGTCACTGATGCCATGTTTAAAGGATAATTTCTGTGAAATTGTATGTAGAGTGTGTAAAGGATATCAATTTATTTCCTATTCTTTTATTTTTCTTATTTTTCAAGAATAAATGGAGGAGTAACTTGATTTTTTTTTGTAGTAATACCACATCTCTCCACAAGAGAGCGTCCCTAACAATGCAAGCCTTATTTATGTAAGAGTAGAGTAAGTAAAGTAGATGTAAAAGGTATGGGGAAAATGGAAAATCATTTGAAGCGAAGTTATTGTACATCTATATTTTAGGGTTATGATTCATAATGTAAACCTACCGCTCATCTTAGGCTTTTAGTCTTTTGCACATATTAAAATGCAGTTGTCTTATTGATGGAAAATGAAATGTCAAAACATTTAATACCTCCCATAGAAATCTGAAAATGAAACACTCAAGGTTTAAGATTCACAGATTCAAATAACTTTATTAATTCCAAAGGGAAATTATAAACATATGACAAAGTGCATATTCACATGTACAGTATGTCAGATATGATCAGCCATGTACAGTTTAAAATTAAAACTGTGATGTCAAACCTGTCCAATTAATACTCCACATGTGACAAACATGTATTTTCATGAGACTGTATTAATCCAGAGTCATTACAGGAACAGCAGATGGTTTGGAGAGTAAACTCCCTTTGCAGTCTGTTAATTACTTTTCCTGTGATTTTCTAATGGTTTGGTAAATGTGTTAGTTTAAGAAATTAAGTTTAAGAAAAAAAACGCCAGTTTTAAAATTAAGAAAAAACTCGAATGAAACTTTGGCAGTATGCTGAATTCAGTCCACATTGTTTATGCTTGCATGAGGCCAAACCCTAATTTTTTCCCTATAGGTTTGAATAGAATTATTCTTCATAGGTACATTCAATTGATCTGAATTATGATAAATTTTGTATTTACATAAAAACACACTGTCAGTCAAAATTTGCTGAAACACTGGAGGAAAAGAACAACTTACAACCAGATGGACTGACGGTAAGTTTGTAAAGTATGGAGCAAGTCGAGGCACAAGGCTGGATGGGTTTCAGCACCACTCCCCCCCCCCCCTCTCTCTCTCTCTCCCCACCTCTCTCACACACACACACCCTCACACACACTCAATCAATCATGTTCTACAATACATGTCTTTAATCTTCGGGTGAAACCAGAGTACCTGGAGAAAACCAACAAAGCATGAGAACATGCAAACTTCACAAACACAGATCAGAGGTGAGATTCACACCCCTAATCTTGGAGTGTGCACCCCACCCTCACCCCGGCACCACATGCATCAGATGATCAAGTGACACTCAGGTTTTGGCCACACTCTTATTCCTGAGATTACTGCAAACTACCTGGAAATGTAGATATAGTTAAAAAGGTTTAATACAAAAGGTGTCTGTTTAATGCCATTAATTACATAATTATATTGGATGGTGATGTAAATACATTTATACATAAATACATGTCTGATCCAGTGACTTGTTACCCGTCTTGCTTGTTTGTGTGTTGATTGGCTGAGAGACAGCAGTGAGCTGATTGGCTGAAAGAGTATCGACCTGGTGGAGAGGGAACATTAAACTGATTGACTTAGAGAGAGAGAACATTAAGCTGATTGGCTTAGAAACAGAGTACTGAGGCGAATGAGAGGGAGCACTGAGCTGATTGGCTGAGAGAGAGGACTAAGCTGATTGGCTGAGAGAGAGCCCCAGTAGACTTACAGTCAACAAACTTTTCAACTGTTGCTTCGGTTTACTTTCGTTGAACGCAGTGCGGTTACAGTGCGTGCTCGAGCTGTAGCAGGGACAGCAGATGGATACACGTTAACTCTTGACGTTAATACACGAGTTATACTACTGTTTTAGGACTAACGGGAACCTCTGTCGATCAGCTGGACCGGAATGGCCGCCTTAAGCAGTCTTAACCTGAAGACTTTGGAGGATTTGACGTTGGATTCGGGATACGGCGCGGGGGACTCGTACCACTCTCTCAGCCTCTCATCCTCCAAGTCCACGTCTCAGCTCACGTCCGCTGCTTACCGGGCAAACCGCTGCCGCCGCTCCGCGTCCACCAACAGCCGCAACGACAGCTGGGACTCGGTGAACACAGTGCCTGAAGACCCGGAGGACATCTTCTCCAGATGCCCGCGATTGCCGGAGCTCGAAGAGTTCCCCTGGACGGACGACGAGGTGGATCGCGTGCTGCGTAAAGTCTTCGGAGCGCGCGAGCGCTCACCTTTCACGCGCGACACGGCACGCGCGGTGTCCGCGCTGATGCGCCGGCCGCTGTTACGCGTGGCGCGCGAGGCGCAAAGACTGAGCGTCCTGCGCTGCAGGTGCACGCGCTACGAGGTGCAGAGCGCCGCGCGCCTCGTGCTGAGCTGGCCCCTCGCCGACGCGTGCGTCTCGGCCGCGGCGCGCGCCATGTCCCTTTACAGCATGAGCACAGGAGAGCTGCTGCGCAGGAGCAAGTCCTCGCGCTGCGGTCTCGTACTGTCCGTGGGGCGCTTCTTCCGCTGGATGGTGGACACCCGGGTATCGGTGCGCGTCCACGAACATGCAGCCATCTGTCTAGCCTCGTGCATGGAGACTGTCATGGAGGAAGTCGGTGCCAGGGTGCTGACAGCGTGTGACGCGGGGAGTTTCGGGTGTCCGGTGCCCGCAGACGCTCTGGAAGCAGCAGTGAACGGCGACCCCGAGCTCTACGGGCTCCTGCAGAACTACGAGCATCTGATCTGCGGGAAAAACGCCAACGGTGAGAAGGAAATTAGTGCAGTGTTTTAACCTTTGAGGGCTTGTTTACATTGAGTGTGAAGGTTGTTGGTGATGCCTTTTACACATGACATTCATTTGTGGCAGTGCATGCAAATGAAGGCAGTATCTTAAAGTTGCTGTAATTTAAGTGACATATTTCTTGTTGTTATTTTAGCTGGCAAACGTTTTATAGATGTTAAAGAATGTTTGTTTATATTAAGTAGGTTATGGGTTAGCACTGCTGCCTTGCTCCTCCAGGATCTGGGTTCGAATCCCGTCGGTGTGCATTCAGTTGGCATATTCACATGTTCTCCCTGTGCATGGTGGGTTTCCTCCTGGTACTCTAGTTTCTTCCCACAGTCCAAAGACATGCAGGTTAGGCTAATTGACGTTCTCAAGTTGCCAGTAGAGTGTGAATGAGTGTGTGTACGTGTGTAGATTGGCACCCAATCCAAAGTGTAGACCGCCTGTCTCCAGCCCCCCTGCGACCCTGTACAGGATAAAGTGTTGTAGACGGTGAGTGGAGTGTTTAACTTTAATCTTAGTCTATATGAATTATTTCTTTAGTTGCCATTTTTTTTAATAGATATTAAGATACACACTTCCATTAAAGTTAGATATTATGATTTCTACTTTCAAGTCATGGTGTTGTAGTGAAGCCTTAACAATTAGTTTTTTGGGAGTGTATGATGATGGACATCAGTTTCTCAGCATTAAACTGGTGTTGACTGTTTTTGTTGATGGGCTAATTTGATTATTTGATTAACTCAGACTAGCACAACACCCAATACCATGCCCAATCGTCACTGTCATTGTCATCATTGTTACTGATGTGCTCAGAATGGCCCATCAGATAATATCCCGTCAGTGGTGGTCTCATTCCACTGATGAATGGGGTCGAGGGGGGTGACACATTGAGTATAGAAACAGATGGGCTAAATCCAGTAATCTTACATTTTACATTTAAACATTTACTGAACAGGCTGCAAGGGCACAAAAGCCCATTGTTCTGCCCTGTCTGTTCTGTGCCAAGCTGTACACGGATGGCAAAGTAAGCAGAAAGTATTGAGTGAAGGAGGCCAGCGTGCAGGGGAATAAAAAGCCATCACAGTGTTTTCTCTCTGCTCTGGTTTGAATCAGCATTTGGACCGAGTCTGTGTCAATCTGGCCCTGCAGAGCTGCTCTGTCTGACAGTGCTTTAATAAAAGAGAACTTGAAGCTCAACGATTTAGGAAAACTAGTCGTGTGTGGACGTATTACTGTTGTAAAACATAGCCCTGAAATGGAATAGATTGCTTTCTTCCTCATGATATTGCATTAAAAGTGAACAGCATTAATGAGAGCTTCCATGTCTGGGTGAATCGAATGTCGTTTTTAAGAGCCTCCAAGGAGAAGTTTTTGCCTAATTGAATCACTCACACACACTTGCTCTCAGCGTGACTGAATATGACAGGTCGGTTGGGCAAACAAGTTCCCAGACGTTCACGTCTTCATTAATTTTTCCACATGTGAGGCTAAATATTAGATAACTATCAAATATGCATGTTTTGATTACTTGAGAATCCATTTAAAAAGACAAACCTGTAGATGCACAAATGCTTTAAAAAGTTCTTCACATCACTGTGTTTGTTATTTACACAGTGTATTATTAACATACATATGGACAAACTTTTCAGTTGCTGGTGCATGTTTGTGGCTGATTAGTGGCTGGGAGAGTCGAGGCACCACTACTTATGGGGAACAGATTGAGACATGCAGGCTCACGGCTGGCACACTCACTTCCACACAAAAGCAGCCCTCTCATACACTGAACAGGCCCACATCTGGAAGTCTTTAAGACCTAAGTGACCTCTTTGACTCCTGTAACAGAATGGCCTCATTTTCTAGTGAGTGAGATATTCTACACTCTTGTTCATTCATTTCTTTTTAGCAGGAAATATAATCCATATAGATTTTTGCCTGCTCATTTATTAAATTATTAGAGGAGGTAAATGTCCATAATAACTAAAAGGTGATCAGAAAGATTGTCTGCTCAGTTATAGACTTACAGTTCAATTAATCTTTTTTCCATTATTGACTTCCGTCTTTTTATCTGGAAGCCTGGAGCTAATCCCGGCCTGTATAAGTGCTGTTTCAGCACTTTCATTTTTGTGGATTTCTTCTTCTTTTTTTTCAGTTTTGATTGCGTGAGAGCTAGAACTTTAAACTGGCAAATGGCTTGGATACATCTGTGAAATTATGATAGGCCTCAGCTGAAACTATATTAAACCCACCAAAACCTGGAAGCATGTCAAATATGAATATAAAAACAAGGATTTCCCTCAAAAAAGGAGGCTCGACCAAGGGTGAGGCTTTACTAAGATATTCTTAAAACCACTGAAAGCTAAGAGCCATCTGTTTATCTCATTAGTCAGGTTTAATTTCTTCACTACTACATAACATTTAAGATGTAAATCTGTCGGCCCTTTATGCTACAAAGAGATGACTGGGAAGTAATTTTGGATTAAATGGATAAAACCAGCTTCTCCACATCTAATTGTAGGAAGAGTTTATTAACAATCATAACCATGACGAGACCACACCAGAACTCCAGCGTGCAGATGATATCAACAACGTCAAGTGGAAAACCCGGAGTGAGTAAGCATGCCCTGTGGCTAGAATCTAGTTTTTTTTTTCCTTAAAATATGACTGAAAGGAAATTGTGGTCCTTGTGAGTAAACAGTGAGGTTCTCTGAGCTTGACAGTAATGGCTGACCGGATATCTGCGAGAGGGAGTGAGAGGGGGAAAATTGGGGATTTCAGGTCTAGTGGCCCCACTGGTCTGACTGGCTCTGTGGTGGGAACCAGAGTTTGGTCTTCACAATCATTCCTGCTTAATTACCCTCATAAAGCGTTAAGCCGACACAGCCCAGTTTGTTTGCACTTTACAACAAACCAAAGGAGTCGAAGCATTTCCAAAGCCTGTGCATTTAAAGACAAAATGTCTGGATTTAGTATGGACTTTTCTTTGAAGACCATTTTAGCTTGAGTGCATGGCTCATATAAAGCCCAAAATAATGTGTTTATTAAGCTCAAGTTAGTTTGATTAGTGCATAGCAGCTACATAGTCTTGAACGTTGTTTTGCCTTTCATCATTATGCTTGGACTTTTTTCTAAAAACCCACGTGTAAAGTTTTGTATAAGGCTTTATTTGCACCATGTACCAGTTGACCTAGGCAAATGTTGCAGCCTGAGAAGAGTGAGGAAGAGGCATTTTGCATTGACAGCTGGTCTTTCTGCTACTGACCTTCCTCACCTCTCAACATGCTGGTCTGGAAACAAGTGCCACCTGGTCCAGAGAGGTGCGATAAAGATAGTATTGGAGTTAAAGAAGTGCCACTTCTATAATGTTCACGTATAGAATAAACAGGAATCTGTCACACGTTTATTGTAAAGTCTACCTTTGCAGGTTTATATGGTGACTCAGCTGTTAGGAGGGTATTTTGATGTGTCATGTCTGACAGGTGTCCCAAGGAGCGCTTTCTAGAGAGACCGCTCTTAACCCTGACTAATTCTGCATTAGTCACACCTCAGGCGTTGTCACCTTTTTTTTTTTTGTAGCCATGGAAGCTTGCCAACAAGAAGTGTATGAATTCTGAATTTATTATTAGAGTTCATTATGCATAATATGCAGGTAATCAGAAATTGAGGACACAAAGCAAATATACTATCTAGTTTTATTATTGCATCTATCAAAGAACTTGATATGTTGTCTAAATATTTTTATCATACTGTAGTTTAAATTTTAAAAAAAATGTAATTATTTTGACACGTATTGTGGTTTGCAATTTAAACTGCAATATGTAACTATTAAAAGGTACCATTTTGTTTTCAAACAAGTAATGGTGCAAATGATCTTATTAAGAGGATTTTTGCTAATATAGACCTCAAGTGTATTTTAAAATGTATAATACCTAAATTATTGACAATAATTGCATATGTCCATGTTGCGATTTCATTGCAATTTATAGGCAATGAATGGTGCAGCACAAATTATAACTAAAAATAAGGATTATAAACAACTTCCACCAAAGATTTCAACCACCATTACTTAAATAAAAGGATAAAAATAAAAGATACAAAATCACAAAGTTTTATTTCATGACTTTAGTGCAGGGGTTATAGATTCTAAGTCTGGCAATGTACCACTCTGCATACTTTTAGTATTTTCAAGGTCTTTGCATCTGGATAACTTGAGCACCAAATGGGCCAAGTTATTTATCATCATGAGCTGTAGCGTCCATTGGAACCACAAAAAGAAACCTCCCTAACTGTAAATATCTTTGTGTCAAAAGACTCCAATTCAAAGGTCTAAAACAGCTCATTAATAATAAAACCTGATATTAACTATTCATTAATTCCATTCCTGACCTCCCAAAAATAATTCCATAGTTTTATGGATTCTGGCTTTTTGACCCCTTTACTCATGACAAAACCAAACCACAGGTGCGTCATAAAGACTGAAACACTTCAACACCTCAGAACAGTTCTTATAAGCAGTGAATTGCACACACACCACGCTCTTTCTGAGCACTCATGTGGAAATAGCACTGAAGTGACTTCCTCTAGTTCTTAACAACTAATAAAAGTTAAACGAGGTGTTAATCAGCCGGCGATGGGAAACAGAACCACACAGATGTGGGCTGAAATGTAGCCAAACTCTAAATCTCTGCCTCATGATTGACAGTTAATCATACAGCAAATCAAATCAGTTAGAAGGCAGCAGGTTATCCAACACCTACAATTAGTCCCTGCACTGGGAACGCTGTTTGGGTGTGAACTTTGCCCTAAAATGTGTGAGGAACGACAGGTGTGTCAGCAGGGTTTCTCACCGAGCAAAATGACTCACGTCCAAGTTAATTAAAAGCAAGCCATATACCTCAGGATTTTTTTCCCTTTAGCTTAACTATCACATTTCATGTTATTTAATCAGCCTAGAAGCAAAAAGAAGAAAATGTCTTTAATTTGGGATCATTTATTATATTCTATACTAGCCATATTATTTATTTAGTTAATATTAATGTTCACATCTGGGTGAACCCTGGAGAACTAATGACCATATGGCAGCTATCTGTAAGGCCATGCTTAGCAGTTGCCCAAGCTTTGATTAATATTGCCGAACTGGCGCGGTTCATTACATCAGACCCTCTCTCAGCGACCGACCTGTTAGCTGGTGAAAGCATGATGCATGGTGTTTGATGAATCATATTATAATTAAGAAGAGCTTCTTAACCCCAGATCAGGAAACCCTCTTCTCTTGTAGGAAAAATGTGTTGCCATATTTTGAAATGGAAACTGCAGCCTTCTTCGAAAGCAGCTCGCGTGTTTAGGGCTGAATACATGGGGCAGATGTTAAATCTCAGGAAGTAATGCTAAGCTACTCCTGGTTTTTCCATCCCATCCTCGAGTGGAGTTGAAAGGGAAGGAAGGTTGGGTTGTGGTGTTGAACACCTCTGCCAACTGGCAGGCTAGGATTTTATTTTCGGGCCACACTCTGCTTTTTGTCTTCTGCTAGAACTGGAGATTCTGTGGCAATGAGTTGAAGATGTTCGAATGGATAGGGTGAGACATTATGTGTGACATTAACCCACAGTTTGTCCTTTTGTCAAGAGGTTTTAGGTGACAGAAGGATTAAGCATGGCATGGGACAGTCTGCACATAATAGTTTGAAGGATTAAATAGACAGTGAAACATGATGGGACGTGCTGTTCTAGGAAAAGAATCCACGACAGGGTGGTGTAATGAGCTCTGTTGTGATGTTCAGCTTTTAACTGTTCCTAGTTACTACTTACTGTTGTGTGTCTATCACAACAGGTATAGCAGTTATAGACTTTATAGACTTTCTTTAAAATGAGAAAAAAAATACAGCTTGTCATGTCACCAAGAAATTGTACAGGGATAACTCAGTCAAGGTTTTTGGTTGTCATGGTGACATTAGTGTGGCGACATTGGGACAACATTGGAATTGGGATTTTTTTGGATTATTTCGATGGAATGAGGAACGATGGAATAATGAGGAAGGAATGTCCCTAACACAACTCTGTAAAAATAACTTCAAAACAATATTGACACCACACCGATGGCCTGAGAGGGATTCAAACTTCTAGTCGCTGCTGTGATGCGATGAACGCTGGACAACTGGGGAGCATGCTGTCAATTAGAGTTGGGGAAAATTTCAGTTGCTTGTCGCAATCTTTTTTTGTGGCAATTCCTGTATCGCCACACTCAATCTTTTTTAATATTTTTTTATGGTAATATGTTGCAGTTTCTCTATAATCCTACAGGCGGTGTGTTTTAAACTGGTCACATAAACAGGACCATGGATGTGGCCGGATATTGTGCAGATGGATGTTAATTGGCTCCACGCAGAAGTTACAATATCATTGTTTTGAGGTTGTTTCTGGTCAATGTTCAGTCAATGTTATCTCAATGTCGTTGAAAGTTTAAAAAATTACTTTGATTAAATATCATCGCAATGTTGTTACAACAATATTACAACATAGAGACGGTTATGGATTAAAAAAGCACATTCATATAAACCTGTCATTTGAGTAACTGAGAGTAACGAAGAGCTGCTGTTATAGGAAGGTAATCAAATCAACAATTAGCAATCAGGTTTAATCATCAACAATTTCATACAGTAAATTAGAGCAGCATTAATAATGAGGGTGAACTATTCAAAGAAAGAAAGAATAAAAGAAGTCGTTCATAATATACCTCAGAGATGCTATAGTGGGCATGCATATGGTTTTATTTTATGTATTTTTTTATTTACTGCAGAAGAGAAAATTGAATGCATCCTACATTTTAACATCACTGTTAAATTCTCCTTACACCATAGCGATTCTTCTGTAGAGTTATATTCCATGTTTAGGTGCTTACATGTAAAGAAAAAGAGAAAAAGACGTGAATGAAAAAGACTGGAGCCTTTGTACATGGTTAAATGTGTAAGCTTTTCCACTGCTACTCTACTAAACTCAGCTTAAGAAAAGAAAAAAAAAAAGATCCCTTATTCTCAGGAGAAAAGCAGGCTTGTGTGAGTACACAGTGAGACAAACTCATCCAGGCTTCATTTCCCTTTGGTGTTTCAGAGTAAGCAAGCCAACCTACATGTTCATATTCAAGGAACGCTCTGAAAACATCAGCACGGTATACAAGGGCTGATTGAGCCTACCTGTGCAGCACACTCGCACCATTGTGCCCTGCTCAGTACGGCACTGTTGTACCACAGAGGGCCACTCTGACTGCCTTACTGTTTCACACCACGCTGCCTAAATGAGGGAAATAGGGCTAATCACTCAGATTTAGGCAAACGAGGGTGGCTGTGTTTTGGGGTTTGAGTGGACTTTTAGTCGTTGTTCTGTGAATAGTAGGCTCTTTTTTACCGGACCTGAAATACAAATAAAGCTAATACACAAACATTTGCTCTCTCTTAAAATGGGTCAGACCGAATCAAAATCTAAATATTGTTTGAATCTTATAACAGTGCTGACCTGGACTGAGAGGAATGAAGGGTGTTTAGCTGCGGCTTAATGATCTTCAGATGTTCAAGGGTTCTTGTTATGAAATATGGATTATAACCCTGTATTCAAGCAATATTTTGAATATGAAGGAAAAAAATGTTTGGAATGTTGTTTTATTATTATTTATCACCAGTGCTAAATTATGGTGAGAAACGTGACGGCAGCGAAATTCCTAGTGGAAAATGAAATGTGATGACATTTCCCTCAGTAACAGATTATGATCTGTTTGTTTATTTAACCAGTTCTTTTGCTTCTTCTGTGACTGGTGGAACTAACTAACCTTGACCGGCGGAGTTAGTGTAATTAACAGGGATAAAATTCGTTCTAAATTCTTAACAGTAGAACAAACCATGGAGGTCAAATCAAATTCAAATTTGATTCAACGCTTATACACCCGCTCGTGACCCAAAAATAAGGGTTCATCTTGCGAGGACAGTCCTGATCAGTTCATCAAAGCTTCACTTTTTATTTTTACTTGTTCTGCTTTAGAATATCAGCTAACTTCCTGGTTCAGGGGTGACTCCTAAATAGAGTTAAATGAAAAGCTAGTGTATAGGTTGTACAGTCCCTTGTTCCATACACCAAGTAGTTTACATTAGAAGCTTTGTAGCTCATTATTGGATGGTCTGAAGGCAATTCGGAACGACTTGGAAGCAATTACAAAGTTGGACAAAGTGTTGTTTAACGTTATCAGGTGCGTTTTCTTGATGAAAGTGTTCCTGTGATTAGTTTTGAACGTGGTTTTTGGTAGGCAGCTGCTCTCTCCTCTTACCAGTACTGTGGTATAAAGCTATTTCGACATAAACCGGCGACCAACAGTTTGTGAAAATAGAGATTGTTAAAACACTTGTGATGTGGAGCGATACTTATAGTTAAACATCCCAGTGCTGTTAACGGCCTTTATCCAATCAGATTACCTGGCCTTAACCAACTGTTGTATAATGTTAATTATAACCTACTGTACTTTTGCTTCAAGTCTATGTAAACAACAATATTAATATGTAATTAATGGAACAGACAGCACTTCATTAAGAACCAACCTACAGTATCTTGAAACAAAGTATACAGATACAGTATCACTTTTGACATGGAATGAACAAGTTTATTTAATTTGCGGTCAGTATTTCATTTTAGCCAACAGAACACGGTTGAAACGGTATGGTGCTATTTTTGGGTTTTGTTAGCAACATGCTCGACAGCTAAATCAGATGACATTATGCCAAATCATGTTGTGCTGCCGGGGCAGTTCTGGCCCCTTGGGGCATGACTCCCAAATCATGCCACACAAGACGTGAACATGTAGGGACAGATCACAGTGAACTGCATAGACCGTGTTTTAGATTGAACTAATATATTTCAAAATCCTTTAAATCTCCCTCATTTAAAAGAGCTATTGTTGTTATCATTGCTATTTGCTAAAAGGTAGTGCCAGTACTATTTTAAAACAACTTTGCAGCTAAATACCTACAGTAGGTACTGTACGTTTCTGTCGATGCTGGTGCATTAAGAATTAATAGTATGCGCATTATGTGCATTAATTATGTGCTCAGGAATCTGTCTACAAGCTTGCCAGTAAGGTTCATATTTAATTAATTGACATAGCAAAACATGATCAAGAGTTTCCATCCCATATTTTAATATCCATAGGTAATAGTGTTCAACCTATTCGTTCGAACAGAATATCAATCTAACAGGCCAAAGCAATTAAGCAAAATGTGACGTAAGTGCACTTTTATCATAAAAAAGATTCTATTTACTACCTTAATGATTTACTTAACCAAGGAAAACTTGCTTTCATAATTGAATATGTATTACACAACTGGTTTTAATGCCTCTTCCTGGCCCTCCTCAGCAGCTTTAGCCCAGCTTTGACCCAGTGCACTAATACACATTTCCCAGCCTTCCATCAGCGGTCTGTGTGATTTGTAGTTCTAAGTGAACCAGTCTGCCAAGTTCAACCTCAGTCCTCCTTATCCCTTCTCATAGTGGCAGCGCACATGCATTTCCATTTCCCACAATCCGCTATGACGAGACCAGGCGTGCATGTATGTGTCTCCCTTTGCTCTTGGGCGTGTGTGTGGCTGTTTATGACGCACATTTTAGCCTCAGGCCTGCCAGTGTAGGAATGGCTGGTCATGGGAATGGCGCTGGGTTCGATATGATGGTGAACGATGGGTGTGGATGGAGGAGTTTGGGTCTCCGGGTTTACCACATGCGCAGCTGTACAACACACCCTGTGGCTCTCAAAAAACAATCTGACCTTTGCAGAACCAGCATGTATGTAGACCAGGCCATACGACTGCATATGCAAGGTAGCTGTCCTGATTTGAGGTTGAATGTATTTATGATATATATTTAAATTTGGGCTATGAGCTAATGACCATGATATGAAGCACATGTGAAGTGAAGGCTCTCCAGTGCACATTGCGGTCTACGAATTACAGTCAGCTTTGGTTTCAACTCTTAAATGTATCCTAATTTTAAAAGCAAAGCAGCCAGAATTTATTGGTTGTATTATACGTGGGGAGTTTGAGTCAAACCGGGACTTTGATTGTACAAAATAACAGTATGAGAGTAAAAACTCCCTTTATTTCTCTATATAATCCCCTGCTACACTAACGCACTCATCCCAGTGTTTCACTAGTGCTTGGTAGCCATCAAGGTCGGAAGTTTCCTCAGTACCCTGGAGTCCATGAGACCGGGACTGCCTGCTTCATGTCTGAAATGCTGGCCTCACAGGAACTCCTTTAATGGGCCAAACATGAGGAAATGGCTTGAAGCGAGGTCGGGACTGTACGGGGGACGTGGCAGTAATTCCCAGCCGATTTCCTGTAGTGTGCAAGTCGTGTTTGTGAATGATCGTGTGTACAGTTCCTACAGACACCCCTGTCTTTTATCCATGGATTTTCCGCTCACTGAATGTTCACAGGAATGACTGCAGTGGGCTGGAAGCCACCTCGGCCTACTTTAAAACCTTTGCATCATGCAGATGTTTTACTGCGGCCAAGCGTCTCAGCAACATACTGTGCTTGAACTCCTCTTAAATGTCAGTTGTTTTTTTATGACTCCATTATCAAGAAATGTCATCACAAGTCCGGGTTTGACTTGAACATGCATCATATTTCAGTAACAGAACTTTTTCTGCTCTTCCTGTGTTTCTGAGTGTCCATTTATTATCAGACTGGAAACTTGGAATTCTCATTACTGGGTTTTATACAGGCCATATTTTTTGGTTGAGCTAAGCATTTTCTGCTCACACTATACACTACCAGTTAAAAGTTTGGACACACCTTCTAATTCCATGGATTTTCCTGATTTTTAGTTCTTTCTACACTGTAAAACAATGCTGAAGGCATACAAAATCTGTAATAGTCTCATGCCGCTATGAGTCTTATGCTCTGTAAAGCCTTCATCAGCCTTAATCTAAGATGCTGTTTATTAATTGGTGATTTCTGAGGCTCATAACTCTAAATGAACTTTTTTTGAAGCAGAGGTAAGTTTTGGGCCTGATTTCCTGGGAGCCAGTGTCATCATGGTGCTTGATGGGTTTTGCAAATGCATGTGACCATACTGTACAGAGCACACTGTACTGTACTAGTACTGTATATTCCTGCATTATGTTTATTACATTGACTCACTTCCTCCATCATCTAATTAAAGGTGTTTTCCCTATACTGTACCAACTATGTGCATTACTTGAATGAAAGACTGCACATGCCTGTGCAAATGGTCAAGCGTTTACTTTAATTTTAAAAACAAATTCGTTCCCTCATCCCCAGTTGGATCCCTTTTTAAATACCTACTGAATGAAAATTCCCAGGGAAAGGGATGGATTTTGAATCAAGTGTAAAAGAAGACTCCCCAAAGTCTTTTGTTTTGCTTGGAGATGAACATCATTTCTAAATCCGTTTCCAAGCTTGAGCTCGTCTTATTGTTCTGTTCAGGTTATGCTTTATATCCCCTGCAGTGTGAGAAAGTAAAGGTACATGTGTATTCCAGAGGCAATCATCTGCCATTCATTTCAGCAACAGATCCATGACTTTATTGCAGGTACAGTGGGGAATTAGGAAAACCCAAAGCCAGGTTCAGAAACATTAAACAGTAAAAGCCTGAGCCAGTTTCTCTTAGGTCCAACCATTCCAGTCAAACAAGTTGTGCATAGTTTATTCAGCAGAAAGAATAGCCAGAATTTGCATTTGCATTTCAATTGATCAATTAGTTTAATCACTGTTTATTCATGTATTTATTTTGTTTAAAGGGATCTGGAGCCTATCCCTTATAACTGTCACTTTAAAGAGAAAGAAGGAGGAATGATAGGGGAGTGGGTTGCATTGAGTTCACACTCCCTGAGGGATCATTGGAAAGAAAATTGCTGCTAGACTTCAAAGCTCTTCCTCTTCTTATCTCTAATAGAGACTAAGTCTGTGCGATGTTGTGACTTATTACTTTAATGGCACCCTGGCTCGCTCCACTGACCGGTAATAACTTCAGACCTGGAGAACGATCAGTTTTACACCACTATGGGCCTAATGATAAGGCTTGACATGCTTGTCTTGGGGCATTGTACCAGCAAATGCACTGTATCTGTTATAATGCCATCTTGGGCTGTGCCTTTTATGCCATCCCTATCTTGCTAGATAATTAGAAATAATGACGCTCACATAATTCGACCTTAAGTGTGGGCGTTCCTCTTTGCTAGAAGGGTCAATTCTGTAGTGTTTTCTCATATCTGATCGTATTTTTTGTGTCTACTGTAGGTGAGCTCTCCCTGCCAGCCCACTTCAGCCCGTATGCTGAGGGTCATGGACCAGGCTCAGAAGGGAGACAGGAAGCGTGTGTTCAGGTGGAGGTGCGGACACTGGAGCAGGCACTGCTGGCCACCTGTGTGGGAAGCATCTCAGAGCTGAGTGAGTATGACATCCTTAAAGTACCCAAAAACAAGCCCTCAAGAAATGTTTCTGGCATCAGAAGCTACTGTATGCTAAAGGAATACCAAAACCAGTAGTGTATATGGAAATCTAAGGAAATTTGGGTTCTTATCCACACATGAAAACCACCCATGTCTTCTTTTCTCTCCAGCATGGTGGACTGTTATAATTAGAGCTGTGGTTCTTCTGCAGACTCTCGATACAATTTGATTTAGATTTTTGGGCATTGCTATTTTGGGTTCACTTCCATTTAATATCATCATTAACGTTTATTGTCTGATTTGTCTCAAGCAGCTATATTTCTTACAGGATTTGACTTATTAAAATCTATCAAATGATCTAACAAACACTGAAATGTTAAAAGGGCTAGGGCATCTTCATGCATCCCAGTTCATCCAGTTGGGTTGAGATTAGGGCTATTTGAGCAGGTTATTTGAGTTCCTTGGCGAACCATTTCTTCATGGAGCTCGCTTTGTGCACATGGGCATCATTATGCTTGAACATATTTAGGCTTCGTAGTTCCAGTGAAGAGACATGATAACTCTTCTAAGCTATTTTTCTAATAGCATAGAAAAATGCTCTAAACTTTGTGGCAAAACTTTGGGAATTCCTCACATACAGTATGTGTATAACGATTTAATCCTATCTTGTACTGTTACTGAAGGTTGCCAATAATTCTCAAGGTTTAGATGAACAGTCATGGGCCAGGATCTACTATAATAATGGCCATAATAATGCCTTAGTCAAGAATGCCCCATTTAAAACAAATCATTATTTGCTCATTGTGAGATTTACTATAATATTAAATATGGACTTCACACATCATTTGCTTTAAATGTTTTATTGTGAATTGCAGCACATGTTTTTAAAAAGTGATTGATGAAGTTTAAAAGGAGAAATATAAGTTGCTTTTATTAAAAAAAATAAAAAAGTAACCCTAAGTTTACTCTTAAGAAGAGCATTTAAAGAGATTTAAAGAGAAAAAGCATTTAACGAGACATGTGAAATTGGTGTTTTCATTGCTTCGCCTTTAAGAAGAGCTTCTTTGTGTCATTAGGCTTGTTTCTCGTGCTTGACTTGCTCTGCTCTAAAACATGTGGCTGTGCTGCTGGCCGTGTGTTTATTTTCCAGCCCACAGCTCAGGGTGAGGGCAGCGTGCGCTCCTGGCCGCTGCTTGGTCCAGGCCTCAGGCGAGCTGAAACACTCTGCTAGTTGTGCTCCTGCTACAAGAGCATCTTCTGTTTGGTTCCGAGTAGGGAAAAGGAACTCCTTTGTGCCTTGTGTTTGCGACAAACCTGCAAAATAACACCACACCCAATGCCCACGAGAGCTGAAAAGCAGGGCTTTGTGGTAGATCTATCAGAGATCATTCATCCGTGTTCGTTTTGATATGGTAATTAAGGAGTAAGCGCAGAGCGGCACTGTTAGCCTCGAGGCAGATGGGTTTCCAGTTGTAGAGTACCACTTTTTTGTTTTTTATGTCTGGCCAACATTTGTCCTCTCAAACCCTGTGCAGCGCTGGAATTCAGTCCCTATAAAACAACATCAGTCCCTGTTAATTAGATCAGTGTCATGCTCCTGTGCTTGCCACGTCTGTTCAGGGTGATGTTTTCTCCATGTGTCCACTTTCTCCTGACTCGTGATTTTTTTTAATGATGAACCCAGATAATAAGTAGAGGATATCTGGCTTCCTCTGTTTATCTTCTGCTCATCCTCCTTATGGGAATAACACAAGCATGGATTTCTACACAAGCATAAAAGGCAGTGTTGATTTAGGTTCCCGCAGTGGGTTGACCTGCGTTATATGTTTGGTCTCATTTCCACCTCTGCAACAAGCCAATGCATGACACTGTACTGGATTATGTTTTTGTACTGATTTTTAGAATGCGGAAATCATTCATGTGTGGATGTTACATAATGAAATAGACATGAATGATCTGTTTTAGGTATTATATCATCAGTAAAACATCTCAAGTTTATAGGTGTAGATGTTTGACTTTATATTACACCTCACACAATAGGTTGCACTGATAGTAGATAGACACTCAGTGGATGGGGCCTTGGAAGAATGATTCTATAATGCTTAAACATGATTTGATCGATGAATTGAAATTTATGTTTGAGGAGCTTACAGGTAGAATTCTGCAAAAATCATTTTGCAATAAGAAGAAGCAGAGTAGCTAATTTTGGCTGCTTTCTTTTAAACAAGGATTCCAGATTTAACCTGTTTTACCAAAAAGCCATATGTTTGGACAAGTTTAACAAGGATGGATAGATGGATGGATGGATGGCTACAGTACATACATGCCAATTCAGGGTTATTATTTGGTCTTCAATGTGGATCTACCACTTTTAAGGATTGCAATGTTCTTTCTTTACACTTTGTTCCTCAAATGTTCCTCAGATGAGAACATTTGAGGAGAATGAAAATAGAAAACATCATAAAACTTACTTTTCTCAGAATTGTGCCTTTCCTCCTCAAAATTCTGACTTTAAAAAGTCAAAACGCAAATAATTTCTTATGGTGGCCCTGATCCTCTTGCGTAGGAGAACAACCTTCGGGGAGAAACCAAGAAACCCTTACGTGTGTGGGTGGAGATAATCCACTCATTCATAATCGCATTTTTAATGCATCTGTGAAAGATTTTAGAGCTTTTTATAAATCATTTGTTGAAACATTTAGATCATAGCCATGCATATTATGTTCCTATTTTGAGGTCAGAGCACAGCATATATTCTGGAGATGCTGTGAGTTATGAGCCTTGGTCACAAGCCCACATCTGGCAAACAGGCTTTTCTTTTAAATGTTCTTAGGTGACCTGGTATCCCGTGCCATGCGCCATATGCAGCGTCTGCTCTCGGGAGGATGCATCCTCAGTCCTGGCCGTCCCAGCCACAAGCAGCAGCTCTCCTGGTCTCCCGACGCTCTGCACACTCTCTATTATTTCCTGCGCAGTCCACAGATGGAGTCTATGGAGAATCCGAACTTGGAGCCACCCAGGATGGCCCTGAGCAAAGACAGGTGTGTTACAGTACAGAACTTAATTTGAAGAGCAAGATTAATGCTTCATGGTGTTTTTACTAAAAACATTATACATGAATGTTTTATAGGGATTCCATTGATATGAAGACATTGTAATGCTACTTCCAGGGTCAGGGAAATTCATCTTTTTTGCTTCACATGGAAACGCCTGTACTGGCGAATGCCAATGACTTTAGCAGGTTTATTCACTTGTATTGAGTTTCAGTACAGTAGAATAAACACAGTAGCTGCTTCACTTGCTGGATTTAGAAAGAATGAAGCTGGAGCTTTTTAAAGTAATGCAAAATCAACACATTAAATCACGTTTTTTTTAAACAATCACATAATTTTGAATCACGTTTAGTTATTAATAGAGTCCTGCTAACCTTGTATGTGTGTGTGGTTTTATTAACAAACCAGGGAGCAAATTTAATCTGTAAGCGATGCTAAATGCCTATAAGAATCTGTTCTTCATTTAGGCCGTTCCCTTTGCTCCCCCCTCTGATGGAGTGGATGCGCGTTGCGATGGTTCACGCTGAGCATCGGCGGAGTCTCTTAGTGGACAGCGATGATGTGAGACAGACAGCCAGGCTTCTCCTGCCCGGACTGGACTGTGAACCCAGACAGCTTAAGTATGTAAAATCCTACAAATGTTCTATAAATGTTTTCTTTACCATCATATATTCAAAATGTCATTTTCTTTTATCTTTTTAAGGCCAGAGTGCTGTTTCAACTCCTTTAAGCGTTTGGATTCTAGGTCTGCATTAGACAAGTTTAACCTGGACCTGGGATTCCGCATGCTCAACTGCGGGCGCACAGATCTGATCGGTCAGGCCATCCAGCTGCTAGGTCCTGATGGAGTCGATACTATGGATGATCAGGTTGGAACTGTTTCAATATGAAATCCTGCCCCTAAACAAACCTTTTCATTATGACGCTAGTATCCGTTAGGCTGAAAATGTGAACAGAAGCTTAAAATATGGAATATGAAAATCGATTTTGGAATTTGTGCTTAAACTACAGCATTATTTGGAATTCTATAATCACTACAGGTCTATAAAAAGTTGTAAACACTTTGCAACCTGCAATCTTAATGAACTAATTTCAGATGAATATAGGCCTTATATTTCTAAAAGCTAAATCATTTTTGTAAGAGAAGCTCCAGCAATATCAAAAATTGTAAAAATGTATGTTATGTATAATTAATAGAATTAGTTAAAGTTGAAGTCAGGTTGGAAACTTGCATTTTTTGCAGAGAAAGTGTAAATGTTGCATCCTAAAGATTCAATTCATAATCCAACAATGTTTCTCTTTCATCAATGTTTTTCAGAACAAACTCTTCGCTTTGAACTCTGTTTTGAGTGTGAGGCAGAGCTCTTGATTTTATGATGCAGTGTGAATTAATTCAGCTAACTGTGTGTGTGTGTTTGGTTTCAGGGCATGACCCCTCTGATGTATGCATGCTCAGCAGGAGACGAAGCTCTCGTCCACATGCTCATTCATGCAGGCGCTAATCTGAATATAGGGGTAAGGAATGACTTACTGTAGAGAGTACTTATAATGTAAATGTAAATATATATAGTAATAAGAATGGAACCTAAAGCGAGATTCTTCTTGCCCTTCAATGCAGGTACCTAGCTGCTCGTCTAAACACCCATCTGTTCACCCTGACAGCCGTCACTGGGTGGCACTCACCTTCGCTGTGCTGTACGGACATTTATCAGTGGTACAGGTGAGCGGTAGATCCTCATACGTTCATTATGACTGTATTGCTTTGCAGTGAACACATTTGTTCTGTTGTTACTGAAACAAACTGCGGTGTGTTCTAATATCATATTAAATCTGACTTTTTTTTATCTTGTTCAGCTGCTGTTGGATATGGGGGCTGACGTGGAGGGCTGTGCTCATCAGGGCTCGGCAGAGACTCCACTCCAACTGGCATCTGCTGCTGGTACGAATTGTAAAAAAAGCGAATAACTTGCACATACTCATAGTTAACAACGTAGTTGTGCATGTAATACAGCTTTTTCAAAAAGTCTCACTACAATTTTGTTTTCCCGGATGTGTTTAGGAAACTATGAGATGGTCAGCCTGCTCTTGTCCCGTGGTGCTGACCCCATGTTTCGAGTGCACAGTGGGAGTTCTCTGACGTCACTGTACGAGGATATGAACTGCTTCAGCCAGGCTGCAGCACATGGACACAGGTAGATGAACAGGATATTATTTGGAATCCAAGCTTCCTTTGCATTTTAGGAAGAGACATGCCTCTTTCAAACACCTGCTTTTTCTCTGCCCTAGGAACGTGCTGAGGAAGTTACTGAGCCAGCCCCAGCGACTGCAGGAGGATGTGCTTTCTTTAGAGGAGATACTGGCTGAAGGTGTGGAAGAGATGCAGAGGCCAGACCAGAACTCTATATCAACGCCCAGTGAGGGGCTAGTCCCACCGATGACCAAGGCCCGAATCCGAGCCCTGCAGGAGGCCAGCCTTCACAGCGCAGAGCATGGATACCTGGATGTCACCATGGAGCTCAGAGCGCTCGGTACGGCCTGGAGCAGAAATTATTTACATACAGATGTATAGAGAGACAGACAGCTAGACGGGCAGAGGATTTGATGGGTAGACGGAGAGAGAGAGGAAGACGCAAGTAGTCAGACAGCTGGATGTGTAGACAGGGTAGTCAGATAGATAAACAGGCAGGGGATAAACAAGCAGACAATTTTATGGGTAGACAGACAAATAAATAGGTAGGTGGAGAGGCAGACACATGGGTAGACAGGAGGACACAAACATGTAGACAGGTAGACATATACGCTGGTAGACAGACAGGTGGAAGTAAAGACAGATGGGTACAAAGGGAGAGGGATACACAGACAGATGGGTGGCCAGCTAAACAGATTGGTAGACAGGTCTACGTAACAACAGATGAGTACCCAGGCACCCTGATAAAAAAAAAAAGTAATAATAGTAGTTAGGCATGCGGACAAATAAAAATAATAAATACGGATAGACACAAAAATGTACATATTAGACAGGCAAATGGATAGAATAATAAATAAGCTGATGAAATAAATGGCAGACATGCTGTTGGAGGTGAAAAGGTTAATAATATGAAAGTCTTTCAATCTTCCAATATAACAACACAGATGGTTCAGTTATGGAATTTTTTTAAATATTTTTGATATATATTGCGTGTTTGTCTGTTGCAGGTGTACCATGGAGGTTGCACATGTGGCTGGAGTCTCTTCACACAGCACAGCTTCAGTCCAGAACTGAGTTAACGCTCTCCCTCCTAAGCGACTTCAGCTCTCTGTGGGAGGAGAAGGACTGTGAGGAGCTGATCTCTGATGGCCTTCCTCTACTCTTCTCCATCTTCACCACCACCAAGGTAAACAAATCCAACAAACAGACAAGCCTTCAAACACGGTTTGAAGTACGAGTTTGTGTTGGACCTAAATCAGTTCACCTGGGGCCTCTACACAATGTTAGGCTTTACTGGAATAAAGGTCTTCTTTCGTTTTTATCTAAACACATCGGTTAGTATTAACCGTAAGCTTAATAGTGTCTGTTTTTTCCTACCAGAATAAAGAGATCTGCGAGAAGCTGGGATCCGTGTTTAGCCACTGCTTCGGCTCTGCTCCTCTGCCTCATATTCCAGTACTGAAGAACACATCAGGAGCTCAGCTTGGTAGGCTAAGCTTAAGCATGTCCTATAAACTGTGTTCCTGAACGTGATAGAACACCCTATAATAACATTTACTTTAACACGATAAAGTTTTTCTCCTATTGTTCCAAAACAATATGCCAATTATGATTATTTTTTTACTAGTTAAGAAATAAGTTTTAAAAATCACTTTATAATTAATTTGTAACTTCAATGAAACAATTCATGACCTTTGTTATAGCAGTTATTTATTTCATCATCAGCATTCCTTTTCTCTGTCATAAATCTACTTAAAACGAAAAAGAAATCCACAGATTGTAAGCAAAAACCTTTACATCTGACTATCTGACCAAAACACTAATATATTTATAACTGCTGTTGTAGAATTATTCTTTTTCTTTTTTCCTCCTCCATAATAACCCATATTTCCCCAAAATGTCGCTGTCATTAATCATATTAATCCACATTTCACCAAAACAAATTTAAATACTTTGGATTATTTCCCAGTAAAGTATCATCAATCTCATGCACCATGTTTTCCTCCCTAACAGACATCCATTTCCTGAATAACTCAGAGATGTCCGATGTGACGTTCCTGGTGGAAGGCAGGCCATTCTATGCACACCGGGTGCTCCTCATGTCTGCGTCACAGAGGTTTGAACTCATTCAGCTTTACACCCCATACCAACACATCCCAGTGATCAATATAATATAATCAAACGTCTTTTTTTAATTTTTTTTTTCTATTTTTACTAAGATTCAAAGATTTGCTCAGCTCTAACGAATCAAATGGCACAGATCACATCATCGAGATCACGGACATCAAACACAGAACTTTTCAGGTGAACAAACACTTACGTGAAACGTGAAATAAACACTGTTAAATGAGGAATTCTTTGTTTACTAAAAGCAAAAAAATTGGTCGTGCAGTTGCTGATGTCTCACCTGTATGGTGGAGGAGCAGAGAACTCGGGTGCGACCATCTCCGATATGTTAGAGGTGAGAGAACGGTCAACTATGTATCAACCAAACCTGCTTCTGGGACACTGGAGACTCAGTAAAATTATTAAATGCCTCAGAGCTGTTAAATTCTTCCTTCTGATTGGTCAGTATCAGAATTTCTTTTCTTTTCTTTTTTTTTTCTTTTTACAAGAGAAGTTCAGATAGTTTTGGCTTCAAGGTTTCTATTAATGCGCTCATCGATTCCATAGTAACAGCTCATGCATGAGGACATGTGTGGTACATTAATAGGGAAATATAATTAGTATATTTCAAAGGAGTCTCCAGTGTCGGAGCTTTGCAACACTCAAAGGTAGAGCTGTAATATTTCTGAGATTGAGAGATTTTCAGGATAGAGGCCTTTTCACTTAGTAGGTTTTTAACAAAATGACAAGATAAAAACAGTTTGTCAAATCCATCCATTCCTGCATTACATTTTTAAAATGATGCTGTAATGTATTCAGTAATTTAAACACTTTGAGGCAATGACAAGAAAACCACTGATATTTCACAAAAAACAACAACATGGCACTCACTTCAATATGCATTGCAAAATAAATATGCTTCATTGCAAATCACAAAAATAAAAGATGCAGCATTGCATTCGTCTGAAATTAAAGAGCAATCTGTTTTATTACCAGTTGCTGCCAGTGGCTGACTCCTTCCATCTCGGTGTCCTGAAGAGGATGTGTGAGAGACATTGCACTGAGCGGATGACCGTCCAAAATGCTGTGTCCATCTACCATGCAGCTGTGGTGAGAACGCTTTATTTTAAGCCATAATAAAACTCACTGCTTTGGTATCTGACCTAGTCTGAACATTTTTCTAGCATTACAATTGAATCACCTGCAGTGTAAACAAATTATTGTAATAAATATAAACCAGGTTGTCAATAAAGTGCTATACAAGTTATGATAAAACATATTTACAGTAAAGAACTGTAATATGTTACGTGTCGTAGTATAAAATAAAGCACTACATTCGGTTTATACGGGATATAAATGTCTTGTTTAAGGACTCAATTAATATGGTTTTGTTCCTACTGGGATTTAAACACATGACCTTCTTATTTGTGAAAATGAAACCTCAGCCACTGAGCGCAACAGTTTTGTGGTATTAATTCGGTGGAGATAGAAGTAGTTGAGTGAAGGCAAGCTTAAACTTAAGCATGGTTACATCATCGACTAAATGACTCGTATACTGAGATTTGTGTTGTTTTATACTTTAGCTATATCACACTCGAGGTCATGCTGTTCGAGGTCATATCTTCAGTTGTATTATAGACGTGCTGATATTTAGCACAACAGCATGTCCTTGAGTGTGATTTTGCTTTCATACAACAGTTCTACAGTACAAACATCATTTATTAATCAACAGATTATGATTTGTTAGTTTACTTAACCCGTTATTTTGCTCCACCAACACACAGACTTCCACAGCTGGTGGAACTAGCTGGTGACCATCCGTTAGCAAGCGACAGTTAGTGTAATTAACAGGGTTAGTGTAAGTACCTTTTCATTTCTCGCCGGTACTACTTAGCATAAAGGTGAAGTGAATAAACCATGGACTGATTGACATTTCTGCAAATCTTCTACATTCCTCTTTATATCTCTACTTATAGCGTTTTAGAATATCAGCTAACTTCCGGGATTCCAGAGCTGAATCTCAAACCGCGTTAAATGTAAATCTAGTGCACTATGTAGGGTGGTCAATCCCTCGTTCCACACACCAAGTAGTGCCCTTGATCAGGGGTTAAAGTGGGATTTGGGATTCAGCCTTGTGTTAGACGCTACTGTAGTTAGCTTTAGCGGTGAATAGAACAATGACGGTGCGTGAACGACTTAGAAGCAATTATAAGGAAAGTGTTATTTAAGATGACAACATTAGTTGTATTTTCTTGCTGAAAGTGCTTCTGTGACTGGTTATAAATGTGGCTTAAACAGCTGCTCTCTCCACTTTCCAATATTGCAGACTGTACTGTACCACGCTGGCAACCAACAATTAGTGTAATTAATGATGTTAGAACACCTGTGATGTGGAGCGTTAAATATAGTTAAACATTCCAGTGCCTCAAATTTACAGCAATGTTGTATACCAGTGTAACGCTAACGATGTTCTCTCTCTGCATTTGCTGTTCTCCTCTAACAGACGAGCGATGCCGTGGAGCTGGCCGCTTTCTGCCAGAGCTTCTTCCTGAAGAACATGCCCGTCATGTTGCAGAGACAAGACTTTGAAGAGCTGCTGCTGGGACCCAAATGCAGCGATGCTCTGGAGGACCTGCAGGAAGCGCTTATCTCCAGGCTTCGCTCGCTCTCTGGCGCAGGTGAAAGGAAAGCGATAATCTGACAGCCGGATCTGGGACACGGCAACGTCTTCTTTCATCCCACCTCTCACTGCCTGTCGGAGCTGACTCTATCAGCCGGCTGGCGGGGCATTTTGGACAGATTTTAGATGGGCATTTTAAGCACTGCAGGACAGAGTATTAAAAGTCGTTGTACAATATACTGCATCACTGTAAATGACTACATGGCTAAATATTAATTTATGCAATTGAATACTTTTCTGCAGAAAGGCACACATATGGTATCCATACAGCAAGAGTGCAGAGGTTATACAATAGCGCCCTCTAGTGTACAAAATGTGAATCGAGTGTTTAAAATATGCAGGTTGTCAGAAAAGTCAGAAACCATTGAGATTAAAACTACCTATACTTTAATTTGGTATTTATTATTAACAACATATATGCAACTTTTTCAACTTTAAACTCTCCTCAAATACTCCCTTTGCTTCCTGACTTTTCACACCCTTACATAGTTTTGCATACATTTTTTTTTTTTAATTCTGTAAATATGTATTGTGTGTATTACACAAGAGTGTTACGCTGGTTCTTTGGGACCATTTGAAAAAAAAACTAATTTATTGTATAGATTATTTTTCTGTAATCCTATACCGCGTTTCTTTATAATATATTATTAACATTATGAAAAGTATTCCGGCAGTGGGACAGTCTTGGAAAGGAAGAAAAAATTAGCACCTTCTTGAGTTTTTCTTTATGAGGGCTTTTTGTAGAAGTCGACCTGGGGTTTTCTCTTTCAGAAAAGGTTCCAACGTTCCAAGAACCATGTATCATCCAAAGAACTCTGGAGGAACTAGAAGCGTGTAGTCCAGCATTTAATCACTTCATATGTCATTTTGTTATTCACTTATTATTCTTGTTAAATCGTATTATTCTGTAAGTGCAGTGTCACTCGTGTAATTTAAGACATTACCATAATACAGAATGGAAATCTGGACACTTGACGGTGTTTAAAGGGCTACAGTTCTGATGTAACCAGGAGGGTGTTAGTTTCAGTCCCAGGACTGCTGCTATTAAGCTCCGCTTCATGCTTAGAAAATATCCTGCCTCATGTTAATCGTGCTGAATAAAAACCTCTGCCGAATGTAAATTAAAATCTGTTCAATAAACAAGTGTTCACATCCGAGCTGCTCTGTATGTTCATAACTGATGCACAAATCCAAAGAATCCAACGGATTTATTTCTGTTTGCACTGAATTCATTCACAGTAGTTACAAGGGGATACATTGTGGGTATTTTTTTTCTTTCACCTGCTCATATTAAATCAATCAGTATTCCAGCTTATCTTCTCTCTCAAAGTAGAAAATAGGAAGGATAAGAATAGGTATTGCTTAGTTTATTTCTCTATCTGAATTCTGCCGTGTTGTGGATATGCACCTGCAACAAGGTGGGTTGTAGCATACCCTCTCAGAGAAAACCGTACAGAACAGAAGGGACGAAAATAAAAACAAAATACTAAAGGACAAGTAGGGGATGAGGCATGAACATAAAAACATTTTTAAAAAAGTGAGGAAGGTAGAAAAAAAAAAAACAATTCAGTCATTTGGGAAAAAAATGGGGAAAAGGGGAGGAGGGAACGCACAAGAGAGGGCAAATCGAACATATACATCATCATCATGCAGAGAAAAGCCGGATGTCTGACATGCAAACGGCAAATACGAGAACACAGCCATGAGCAGGACGATCCCCTTGGTGCCTTAAGAAACTCATTGGCAAAGTAATCTATTTACATCACATGGTTCAAGTGTTTCGACATGTTTATACACACACTATGAGATTTAAAAAGTGACAAATAGCAAGAGTTCATAACGTTATACCCGCCCCGTCCCGAGTAGAGGCTAGTCTACATTCTTAAATTACTGGTAAATAATTTAACATATACTACAAGCTCTTTTTCTGCTCAAAGCCAGAAAAGAAAGAGTGCTTCGTTCACAAAAATTCGGATGAGTCTCAACAAACAAAAAATGACGAGGTAAAAAAAAAAAAAGTAAAAAAGTGCAAACAATTATTTGACAAATAGCTCTGATACGAACACTAAACTACCCGAATTTGGTTTCATAAATAGTCCCAGCTGCATAAATTAATAAACAATAAGAACAAGAACAAATAAAACACGATGATAAATAAGTTATAAAATTATACACAATTATGGCCAAAGTTCTCTGAATCCTGCAGATGCTTCTCCAAAAAGGTTTTTTTTTTTTTTTTTTTCAAAAATGCAAAATCGACATCAAAATTAAATAATTATGCATCATTTCATTCAAAGGTGACAAAATAGTTTATCACTACATGGAAGGAAATAAAAAATAAGAAAACTAAACAAAACATGGCAACACAATCAGTTCAAGCAGGGTCACGACTAGATGAGGTTTACGTAATGAACATATACAGGCTGTACAAGAGAATAGAGCATTTAGTGAAACTTTTCCCCCTTTCATATCCCATCCCAAAGCACCTCAGAATAGGCTCGGGCCATAGTAATTCTCCAAATAAGATTTCAAAATCTTGTACAGCAATAACACAGAGTTCATAAAATAGTTCGATTCTGTCATTCATAAAGAAACACTACATCAAAAAAAAAGGAAAAAAAAGAATTACAATCCACGAGAGTCCGTGCAGGCTGCTCCTCAAACGCCTTGACATCCACTTCACTGGCTGCTTCTTCATCTCAATGCATCTGGTGTGTGTGTGTGTGTGTGTAACAGGGACAATGTATCGCCAATAGAGGACAGAGGTTAAAGGCAATGCTGTAAAATAGGATTTGCAGACAGATGTGGCTCTAAATGAGAGAGAAGAAGGTGAAGGGTGAATAAGTCACGGTGGTCTTTGTGAGTCGGTGTTGAGGAGCCTCCATGTCCGTAGCTTGTACTTGCTGTATAATGTGCCTTCCGCCAACATTCTGTACACGAAACTCATGCGAGAGCAGCAGTCGGGTTCTAACACGTTTTCTGGATAATCCCTGGCAGCAGAAATGTGCAAAAGGGCATCACAAAATGAACCAGAAAAAAGACACAGAGCAGAACATGAAATGCAATGGAGGACATTTCGGCAAAGAAACCAAGAACATCCAAGAGTGCTCTCTGTGTGCCTGGTGTTGATGTTCTACTGCAGGAATCGTCCCGAGGTACAAAGGTTTACCGAGGGGTTCGATTGAGATTTATTTCTAAATTTAATGAGTGGACTAGATTTAAAAACAAAAATAAATAAAATCTAGTCATGTACTAACACTCTTGGTTTTTAAGGCTGCTCCTGTGTCCCAACTGAAGATGCCACCTTGGGTTTGTCTTTGCTCTTGGAGGCATTAGAGTCGGACTCATGTTTCTTGGCGCTGGCACCGTGCTTGGGCGTGCCGGGGGGCTGCGACACCTGCCCCGACTTCTCGTCTGAAAAGAGCTGTTTAATTACGTCAAAGAAGCTAGTCAATGGGCTGCCTGGGTACACACGGGGAAGAGAAGAACGACAGAGAGAGAGAGAGAGAGAACAAACAAATGAACAATGTGGATCACAAGGAGGACACAATGAGAGTGAAAAGACAAGATAAATGAGAAATGTTACTGTAAGCCTTGTCATTCTCTCTCATTTCACACGCGCACACACACACACACACACACACACACACACACACACACACACACACACACACACACAATTTATAATCACAGTCTCATCATTACACAAAACTGAAATATGTCACGAGGCTTTAAACAGTCACCCATTTCATCTTGTCTGGATGGAATGATAATAAATGGCATCGTAACGATTCATGTTGACATTTGCTGTTGGACCCAGGATATAAAGTTCTCAGAGCAGGTTTTTCCTCACTTTCATTGTGTTCTTATATTTCCATTGCGGGTGCATTCATGATCATGAACGTTACTTTGCTGATTTTTCAGCCTACTCCTGAAGCCGATGCATACAGTATGTAGTGTGTACCTATAGTGGTACTACTGTATACCTGTACTGTACTGACACTTTTCACTGAAAAAGACAAAGAACTTGTTTGGTCATTCAATCCATGTACTGTAACTGAGTGAACAGAGAGTGAGTGTCACGGTCACGCAGACCTGGGGGCAATCTAAGATAACCAGCACCTATCAGGACGTCTTTTAAAAAGATTGGAAAGAAACTGAGAACGCTGAGAAAACCCAGCTGGGTGGAGGAAGAACCATGCTACACCACACAGCGAGCAAAATGAGCTTAGGATCAAACCAGGCACGACTCTTAAACTAAACACATTTACTGATTTAAATGCATGCTTAAGCGAGTCTGTGATAGACTGGCACCCCATCCAGGGTGTACCTCGTCTCGTGCCCTAAGTATCCTGGGATAGGCTCCAAGCCCACCGCGACCATGTGTGCGGGATAAAATGATATAGATGCGAGTTTCCTGTGAAAGGGAAAAAGTTTGCATTTAAGGAAGGAGTCTCCAGTGTCAGCATAATAAAAAAATTTTAAGTTTAAGTTGTTCTATGACATTTCTCAGTAGTTTACAGTGGTTTAACTTTACAAGATAAAGAAAAGATAGTTGGCTAAAGCACTGATTATTTATATCTCAGTAAAAATATGTTGAGGTTTGCTAGGTTTATTAGTTTCCTAATTCACATGAGTTTTCATTCGATGCATAATGTGAACAAAATTGTGACCGTTCAGTTAAATGAATAGATTAGACACTTGATCAGCAAAAATGAGTGGATACCCTTCTTCTGTCTGATAAATTCATTCCATCCCTACAAAGATGGATTAGACAAATTTTACACAAAGCCTTTGTCCATTATAAGCAAGTCTTAAACAGGATTTTCTTTCCTTTATAGTGAGGCATGTCAGCCAAACTGTTCAACAGGATGCAAAAACCATCCATAGGTGCACAAGTTCAAGATTAGGTTAAAAATCCCTTTAAGTGGATGGTCAACTTAATTCTTTCCAATTGAACAGATTAACAGCAAAACCTATTAGACTCTATTTTAGGACTTTTACTCATTTTCTCTGAAACGCAAAAAGTTTAATTAGATTTTCAAGCAAAAGCCTCATGTTGTGACTAGCCAATCGCATTGTTTATTTCCGTCACGTGGTCACTGAAGCGAATATCCTTCCTGTGCTACACAGTGACTGCTGTGAGTGATCTGAAAGGTTTCATGTATTTTAAGAAAAAGGACGTTTATACTCTGTTGCTGCTCTTGCAGTCACTCCAGCAGTAATGGATTACAGGCTTAACGTCTGCAATACGTTCTGTGAAAAAAGTGACATCATGTTGTACACTTAAAACCAGAGGTGGCTACTGTAGGTACGAGTTACATTAACTCCGGTACATTTACTTGAGTAACTTTTCGGGGGAAAAAAAGAACTTCTATGAGCAAACTTCTATACCGCACCATAGATTTTACTTTTATTTGAGTAGATTTGCGAAGAAGAAACGCTACTCTTACTCCGCTACATTCGACTCCTTACTTTTCTAACCATTTAGTCTACACATTGAATATTCCTTGTTTTTGCCAGAGAAATGCAACCGGTGTGTCTACCACGTGACCGTGTTCCACCAATCAGAAGTAGCAACTATAAATCACATGACGCCATTTGGCCAATCAGCCGCAATAACAATAATCACATGTAGTGAAATGACTACACAGAAACGCTGCATAGCGTAAAAAAAAAAAAAAAAAAAAGGAAATTTCTCTCAAAACTGAGAGTTCTCATTTTGCTGTCAAAATGCTCATAGAAATACAAACCAACATCAGAACAGGCAGGTGCATGTCATGTGATTAACATATATCTTATACTCATCGAATCATTCAGTAAGCCCTTGTGCATGTGGATGGGGTCATGTTAAAAGAGACCAATCCCATCAGGATAAAAGAAATGTAGGAATAGGACAAAGGTGATCATTTAAAAATAAGTATTGATTTGTGGAGATGCGTATCTATAAGGACAAAAAGTAGCCTAGGCACATACAGAATAACATATAAACACATAGATATAAAAGTCTTATATACAGAAGCTCTCTCTCTCTGTCTTCCGCCTTTGAATTATAAAAGAGCAAGCAAGAAGAAGATTGCTTCAATTGCCGCACTTGTCTTTGTATCCTGTATCCAATTTTTATTCTGCCTGATGATTCTGACCTGCAGTCTTTTCCACCACTTCCCTCTGACACTGAGAGAATCTTGACTATTTCCTCTGAAGAAAGTACTGTGACACAAGGCAGCCTATAACAATCCAAACTTTATACTTATATCTTTCTCTATACGAGGGTGAGTCAAAATTTCCGCACTCTCCCAATGGCAATGACAAATCCGGAAAAATCCCAATCAAAATAATAATATCTTTTTTAATTTCCACAGCCAGAGTGCAAATAATTATGTTAAATAAATTTGAAAAAAGACAAATGCATAACATTTCAACATCATCTCTTAGCTCATTACACTTTGCCCATCTGTCAACAAGTATTTCGTTTTACCCTCATTAAAAATGTTTAGAGCTGAACTGAGCACCACCGCTGTCTTCGTTTCTTCATCAGAAGTGACTCTTCGTCCTTGAAGTCAGACAGAGCGAGATCAGGAATACTGTATATGTTGGATGCTTTAACACCTCCAAATAAAGATTTTGCGGGCGTGCATTGTCAAGCAAGATCACAACACTCTTGGATAGCAGTCTTCTGTTGTTTAATAATCTGAAGATTAGGCTTCCACTCTTCAATGAGCATCGCTCTGTAACGAGCGCTGTTGATTTTTTAACCCTTTTCCTGATAAATGTTCCAATACTGCTGGCCCTTAAGAATCCCAGAAAACTGTAAGCATCACTTTTCCAGCTGATGGTTGACTTTCAAGCTTTTTCTTGGTCGGCGATTGAGGATGTTTCTGTTCCATACTCTTCTGTTTTCTTTCAGACTTGTAGTGATGCATCAATTTTTGCTTATACCGCAGCAGTGACTGGAGAGACAGAGCCTTAAACGGAAAGTGCGGATAATTTTCGACTGGCCCTCATATTAAAAGAAGGATGCTACTTTTGTCATGCACTATAATCATCTTTAGACTATCAAAAATTGCTGTGTAAATAAAAGGTATTATTGTCAGCACAGCTGAGTCATTATAGATGGAGAAGTTACAATCTAAAAAAAATATTGTATGCAATTTAAAGCTACGTTAAGTACACAAGGCCTTTGAATATTTAAAACTGGAGCTTTGACAAGTCATAGTCAGTGAACTCTTGATAATTTAGCTGATTATAGCAAGTACATCTTAAATAATAGAACGTGCATGGATTATTTATATTCCTTGCATAATGCAAGTGCTGGATGCAGGATATTTAAATATTCATAGCCAGGCTCTAAAAGAGTACAACTTAAATAGTGCGGCACTGGTTTAACTAACGAGCTGCTAGTTAAGTGGTTAAATAGGTCACAGAGATTGCAATACCCCTCTAAAGGGTGTTTGAATCCAAAAAAGCGGGGCATGTAAGAGACAGCAACTCAGCCATCAGCACGGGATAAAAGCGCACAAATAAGGCAAAATACTCTGGATAAACTCAAATAGGGGATCAGGATTATTTTCTTAAATCACAGAAAATGATCAAAAAGGCAGACAGTTCTTCCAGAGATAGAAGACCGAAAGCCCTAGTTGAGCTCGCCGGGCTCAGACACAGAACCTGCACACGGCACCTTAAAGCAAAATGATGCAAGAATTAAACTCGGGCAGAAAAACACCATAAAGTATGCATGAGTGCCGAAACTCCTTTCGATGGGAGACTTTAAACTTTCATGAACGTGAGTGAAAGGAAAGCATGCACATATAAAGTGTTCATATTAAGCTATTATCATTATTTAAACTGGTGTTCTCAATAACAAAAGTGCTACATTCAATCTATAATAGAGAAACCTCTTACCACTCTTGGGACGTTTGCCTGTCGGACCAATGATAGATGTTATAATAACATAATAATACTAATACAATATGGCAATAAAGCTCTGAGCTTTCTTCACACTACTTAAAATTAATTACAGAAAAATAACAGCAGTCGTTTTAAAGATGCAATCTGTAATAATAGCTTAAAAGATTAGTTTAAAAGGTTTACTCTGTAACCGCACTGTCTTGAAGGTGCAGTTTGTCATAAGAACAGATTTTGTTTAATGAAAAAATTTAGTATTATTATAAAAAAAGAATAATAATAATAATAATAATTCTTCTAAAGCTGCAGTTTGTAATACTCTTTTAAAGGTGTAATTAGTAATAATAAGTGGCGTATCAAACTTGTGTCCTAACAATATTGGTTAAAGATGTGGGAAAAATATGTATTATAACGTAATTCTTTTCGTGTCTTTTGAAATCGCAAAACTGACTCTAAAATAGATTTTTTAAAAGTGTGTTTAATTAATTTATGTTTAAGGTGGTAAAAATGGTCCTCTATAATCCTACAGGTCTAAACGATTCACACACTGGCAGACAGTGGTTGGAACATCATATTTGCTAAGTTTGTAAACAATTGCAAATATAATATATATAAATTTCATATTTTTCCACCCATCATTTCTATTCATATGCATATTAGATGTGTTTAATGCACCATCACCAATCGAAGACCGTTATACATAACTAACGGTGCACAAACATTGGCCTTCCCACCCTGACATGCCCCATCATGTAGCAGGTGTTTGAAATGGCAGAAGCGGAGATAGCCGCAGACAGCAACCAAATTGGAACCAGCGCTGACAACCCACAGATGGAAAGCCTGTTTTATTTGACACAGCCAAATGAAATAATTGCATTCCTGAATTCAAGTTACAGTTGAGGAAGCACGTGGAGGTATGAGCTAATGTGGGCTATTAACGCTTAATCCTCATCGGCATATGTGAAAAAATGTTCCAGGAGTCAGAAAGAGAGAGATTTACATATTTTTACCATTACCTTAAGGCTATCTTTAATGCAAACTCACTGCTTTTGCTATTAAGTACATATGAAATTTAAACGGAGCACTTCTACTTTCCCTGAAGTAATATTTTATAATCTATATATTATTGTTAACATCTCTACTATCACGCAAGTATTGGATTTTTGTACTTTGTTCACCACTGGTAATAATAAGAGTATAGGTCTTGAAGTTATACAAAAGGCGTTCAAGTCAAACCGGGACGTGTAATGACATTTCTCATTGTATGACGATCCTGGCCAAGGTGGCTCGGAACCCAGTGCAGTCGTTCCTATCGATATTCAGCGAGTGGAATGCCTTATGATTACATTACAGGAACTTGACTGCACGTTATTGCCACATTCCTCAGAGAGTCCTTCAAGGCATTCCCTCATGTTTGGGCCATTAAAGGAGTTCCTGGGAGGCCAGTGTTTCAGGCAGGAAGCGGGCATGACTCCAAAATAATGAGAACACTTTACGTTCTTGAAGGTATCCAATCATAAGTGAAATGCTGGCATTGCATTTACAATTAGGCATTTGGAAGACGCTCTTATCCAGAGCGACTTACAGAAAGTGCTTTGAAGATTCCGTCATTAGACAGATGCTTACAGTACAATGTGTTGCTAGGTTACTAACTAAGTGTATTAGGATTAGTGTAGCAGTGTAGCTCTTATAGCTGTGTTCTGTTATTATGCACAATCAAAGGTCCTAGTTCGACATGAATGTCTCTGGTAATTTGCAATTTTAACAACAGCAAATTGAAAGATATAAACAGTAATAATAACATGACTATTTTAAAGGTGCGGTCTGTAATAATAAAATTACCCTTTTAATGTTGCAGGGTGCAATCATAGCAATACTACTTTAAAGGGGTAGTTTTTTAATAACACTTTAAAAAGAGATTGTATCATAACAGCAGTATTGTAAAGTGATCATTTGTAATAATAGAAATACTCTTTGCAATAACATTACTGATTAGCTCCTTTCCCAGACCCACTGTCTGATGCATGTAGAAAATAGAAGGCTAATATTTTCACCGTAACCATCGTTCCTCTCACAGGTCTTGCACCATCGCACCTTTAAAATTGCAGCACATTTTACTATAATAATCTTTTAAATCAAGAAAGTGCACGTTCTGTCATTTCGTTCGTGATCTGAACTGTTTCAGGATCAAATGCGATTCGTCTCGGCTTTCACGTCTTGACGTTGCTGTCCTGCTCTGTGATTACCAGTGCTCACATGCCATTCATCCATCACATCATGTGCACATGTGCTTTCAGATAAATGGGAGGTGAAGTGAAGCGCAGGGCTGTGACGGTGACAGAGGAGAGACTGGCAGGATGGTGAAGTGACTGAATTCCTCATAACATCTTCCTCCATTTAAAGGCCACATCTGAATATTACATTTCAATCTTAACGTCATCTTTATGTACACGACCAAAACATGGTAATGGTGCTAAAAATTAAATTTTCAGGTAGGATCATTATAACACCATTTTTCATAATGCTTCCATGCTTTGTTTTTTGTAAATATGCATACGCATTTGTATTTTTATTTGCTAAATATGATTTCATGCCCTTTTATGTGCAGTAGTGTCCGTAACTTGTTTGAATTCAAATCTTTCAATGATCTTAATCGCCATTCGGATGAAACTTGGCCAATTTAGATCTGTCATGAACAGACATAAACTTGCAAAAAGTGTATTATTCTAAAATGCTAAATTGTTAAGATATTGCAATATAAAGTACAGACCAAAAGTTTGGACACACCTTCTCATTCAAAGAGGTTGAATTTGTATTATGGCAAGAAAAAAGCAGCTAAGTAAAGAAAAAACGAGTGGCCATCATTACTTTAAGAAATAAAGGTCAGTCAGTCCGAAGAAAATGGGGAAAACTTTGAAAGTGTCCCCAAGTGCAGTCACAAAAACCATCAAGCGCTACAAAGAAAATTCGGACCGCCCCAGGAAAGGAAGACCAAGAGTCACCTCTGCTGCTGAGGAGAAGTTCATCCGAGTCACCAGCCTCAGGAATCGCAGGTTAACAGCAGCTCAGATCAGAGAGCAGGTCAATGCCACACAGAGTTCTAGCAGCAGACACATCTCTAGAACAACTGTTAAGAGGAGACTGTGTGAATCAGGCATTCATGGTAGAATATCTGCTAGGAAAGCACTGCTAAGGACAGGCAACAAGCAGAAGAGACGCGTTTGGGCTAAAGAACACAATGAAGAACACAATAAAGAAAACTCTTTGAATGAGAAGGTGTGTCCAAACTTTTGGTCTGTACTGTAAATTTGACATGGTTACGGACACTACAGATTTTTTGCTTTCTAAGCTTTTACCAAAAAACTATTTAAGCAACATAAAGCTTACAGCAATTTTAGTATTAATTCTGATAAAGAAATATGAATAATTAGAATTTTAAATGATTATAGTTTGAAGCTAGACAGTATAACGCTAAAAAAAGAAAATGGGACATTTTTGGGGCATATAAAAAAATCATCTATCCAAAACAGCTGATATTAAATTTTTGGAAAGCAAGATTGGTCACTTCCATGTTGCATAAACTTCAAAAGTAGCTCCTTTTTATGTATCATATGTATAACATAAAATTTAAATGTGCAGCAATACTGTGTTTTGGTCAGCAGTAAGAGTTAAAATGATTGATCAAACTTTATGGACAAAGGAGCTGTGCATCAGAGACATCGTTTTTTTTTTATTTATTTTGTATCGCTGCTTGAGCGACAAATAAATGATTGTCGCACTAGAACAAATTTCTTGTTGTCTGGCTGGAAAAAAAGGAGCTTTCAATTATTTGTTTCTTACACTAAAAACTATGAGAACTGCATGTACTTTTAACAGGCTCTAATTTTAACCCTTGTGGCCACTAGAGGGAGCTGTTATCAGGTGATTTGGCACAAGCACAAGCACAGCCATGGGATGAGACAGAGATAAAGAACAAAAGGGAATCCCTCTTTTTCTAATCCGTTCTTCGTCTCCACGTGGACCCGGAGTGTATCCTATCAATAAGGCTTTTCAAAACTTTTTTTTTTTTTAGAAATCCTTTAAAAGAACTCTATTGGCTTTCCTGGTGAGGACACAGGATGAGCTGTCACTCAAATAAATAAAGGCAAATATTAAAATATGTTTCAAATATGTGCTGATGAGTGTGTGTGCGCATAAGTGGGAGTCTGATAGATAGACGGAGAGAGAGAGCGAGAGACAGGAAAGGGAATGAATAAGAGTTTAAAGTGCGGTTCAGTGCTCTCGGCAGAGGTCAAATAGGCGTTTGTTTCGACTCTGTATTAGAAATAATTTCAAAACCCGAACAAAAGCAGCAACAATAAAGGTGCAGTCTGTAATATTTGAAAGCTTTTAAGAGCTGCATCATATTCATGAGGATGCGTAATATAACCCTATTAATATAAAGACCACATATGACTCTTACTTAATATACAGTAATTGCAATTCCTGGTACAGAAAGCAGGTGGCTGTAAAAATTGCTAATTTCTCCAACTTGAGTCTAGTTAACATTATATAGTTATAGTTATATATTTTTTTACTTTTGTGTGTATGTTGTAGCCTGTGTGTGAAGTTAGCTTAACTAAATAATCTACACACATGCTAGAATACATTTGAAACTATCTCTAATACATAAAACATTTCCAACAACTATTTGACCTTGGGGAGTGCAAGTGTTGGAGCATGGTGGGCTGGACGCCATGCATGCAGCCGATGCCGTGTCGGAAAGCAGAAAAGAAAGAGGAAGAGAGAGAGAGAGAGAAATAAGGATGGACGGAGAGAGTGAGAGAGAGAGAGAGAGCAGTGGCGGTGTGTGTTGGCGGACGGATTCTCTGCTCACCAGACAGCTGCTGGACGGCAGGCTGGTCGTGCGTACTTAACAGCTGAGTCTGAATTGTCTCCACAACTCGTTTGAAGCGTCGACTGGGACCTGCCAGAACACACACACACACACACACACACACACACACACACACACACACACACACACACACACACACTTCTTAAAGCTATTTATCTATAAAGTGTGCAATAAACAGAATACATTCAGTATATTAAATATTTGTAATGGATTGCACAATTCCATCTAATTAAATGAACGTATACATTTTATTCTGTTGCGTGTCAGCTTTATTCCCCTTAGCAACAGCCTCATAAAGTCTAATGGGATCGCGGTGCGTTTTACAGGGTGATGCCCGACGGCACAGTTTCTGATGTACACATTAAGCACAGCGGCGCACGGGCCAACATTTCCCCTCAGTCTCTAGTCTAAAGGTGAGAGAATGTAAGAAAGAAAAAAGAAAGAAAGAGATTGGGATGGGAGGGGATCGTCCTTTGAAATTCAGCAGACTGAAAATAGGAAGTGATTGCCAGGAGGGAAAAAGAGTGTCTTTTACTTGAACCTTTGCCAGTGCAGCCCTGACGGGCACGGCTATTTTAATCTCCGCGAGTAAAGAGAGGATGGAGGGAGGTAGAGGGGAAGGAAGTCACACAGAGAGGATAAATAAAAACCAGAAAGACAGTAAGTGATGTGTAGCTACCTGAGAGCAGGGTGAAGGTGACGGAGTAGATGCCGTTCTCCTTGGTGGCCAACGTGCTCTCCGTGTAGGTGATGTCCACCTGAAACTTCACGGGCTTCTGGAAGACGGCGGGGCCGGCCGTGGACTTGTACTCCGCCCGAAAACTCGTCTGAGAAACCACGCTGTGGCTGAGGCTGGGAATCTGAGTGAAAGGAAACCCGTTTGAGAAGGTGATATTAACAGTGCATTAGTGGCCCATGCAGCCACGTGTGCTCGGCCAGGACACTGTCGGGTTTCTGCGTATAGAGCATCATGACACCGTGCTTATCTACTAATGAGCAGGGTGATGATGTGAAAGTGGAGGGGGTGTGAGCCCACTGCTGGCCAAACAATACACACTTCTCCATAATTACACAGATATATAATTATACACTCGCTCGCTCTCTATACCACTTATCCTGTACTGGGTTACAGGACGTCTGGAGCCTATCCCCGAGGCAGGATACACCCTGAATCCGGTCACACAAGCATCGGAGGAAAACCACCAATCCCAGAGGTGGGACTCAAACCCTCAACCTTGGAGGTGTGAGACCACATGGCTAACCACTACACCATAAAAATATACAACAAGCTATTTTATTTTTTAAGGTAAAATTCTCTATATATATATATGATAATTATGATTATATAATTTAAACCTTGTAAAGAATTATTTATACAAAAAGAGATCAGTGCTACTTTATTTTAAGGAAAACATATTGAGGTGCATTAGTGTATATGAAGCTTTGTTCTTTGTTTAATAAGCAAAAATTGGACACTTATCAATTCATAAAGACTTGCAATGGTTTATAATTAGGGATCTGACATATTAAAATAACTAATAGATGCATTAAAATCTGTGATAGATTGTTCAATGACCCTGTTATGCAAATGATTGTGTATAAATTATTAATTTGGACTTCTGAAGGCACTGATACTAAAAGACGTATCCTGTATTTCAAAATTAAGTCTTTAGACACAAATTCATATGCTGCTTAGCTGACCCTCTATATAGTGTTATTTTATATTAATGCTGTTAAACTCTTCTTCTGATCATGGAGCTGTATAAATGATCCAGCTTTTATGAGGTCGTAAAATAAATCCTGTGATAGTAGCCAGGATCCACAAGCATAAAGATATTATAAATTTTAAATGATAAAATCGAATCTATTTAAGCTCGTGAAAAAATAGGAATCTTGTAGACCTCAGAAAATCCCATCTTATAATTTACTCAACTTCGAGCACATAATATTATTCATCAATTTCTTTGAGTTTAATTAGTAACTAGAGAAAAACTATTGAGAAAATGTATATAATTATGAAAGTGAGGAATGGAAGCCTGGAGCTGCCCATGGGTCCTGGGAATTTAACGGAGTAGGAAGTTTATCATTAGAAATTAGAGTTCATAATAAAGACAAGACAAATGTCCTTACACCGTAAGATATTAAATATAAAAACGTATCACATTCTTAAATGCATAAACACACACACAGATGAGTCTTACAGAAAGAAAGGCTTGCACAATATCGGCTTTGATCGAGCTCAGAGGTTTGTCCTGGATCACCACAAAGATCTGCTCCTCTTTCTCCAAATTGATGAAATTCCCGAACCAAGATTTTTTCGCGAGTCTGAAAAAAAAAAGCAAGAACAACATGGAGTGAGAAAGCACATATAATGTGTCCAGTGCAGATACAAATGATGCAGGTTGATAACTCGCCGATAATGAATACTCTACAATCATTCACAATATTGAGCAAAATGTGGTACACATTGTGTCAAGCTGGAAGAATCAAACTGTCAAAGTGTACGCGAGTGAATATGCACCCTTCAAAAAGACAAGGCAGGAGGGAAGATACAGCCCAGGAGGGAGAAAAAAAATTAAACTACAGTGAAATCATCACACGAGCGTTTTCTTTGACAGATCTCGTCCGTGGTAAATAAGGCATTTCACGCGAACATCGTTTTTGACATTTGCAGAGCTCGAGCTCACTCACGGTGTAACACACACAGTGCTGAGCGCAGCAAGACAGCCGTGGACTGACATAAACACACGCACACACAACGCGGCATGAGATAAAATCAGATAAAAGTGGACTCTACAAAAAGGGCTGCGAAAAATGATCTGATCGGGTTCATTGAGATCAATAAATAAGAAAATAAATCAAACACCCGGTTAATGAATTTCCTGTCTGGGAACAGGATTGACATCTCGAATTGACAGGTAGGAACTACACAAAGATGAGTGAGTGAACTGGTACTGCTTTTCTATTAAAAGAAAGCCTTAGGGGAAGCCAGTCACAGGCCTTTGGTTTTGAGGTCTGAAGGCTGGTGCACGGCTCATTTCTCCACCCCCTCTTGAACTGTGGTGCATGCTGGGATTTTGCCACAGAGCATGCTTATCAGGACAGCCTGAAGCCAGCACGGCACAGAGCCGCTCTCTCTCTCTAAAGCCAGAGGAGAAGACGCGGAGGCTGCCCTTACAAGCACTGGATGAAGTGGCAAGTAGCCATGTAGTTAAGTAAGTGGAACAAAAACACTTTAAAGCAGAACAGCAAGTTCTTTATAATTACACCATTAATAAAAAAAATAATAAAACATGGCGAAGAGTTGGGAATGTTTAAGATGTTTTCCACAATACTTTCACTTCATTTCAGTTTAGCAAAAAAGTTTACGCATTAATGCAAAAGAAAACTGATTATAAAGCGGGCTTGGACAAGGCTGACAGATCAACAATTTCCCAAGATTGGGCCGCTTTTGTGTATAAAGACAACACGTGTCAACACGTTCTTAGCTTTTTTCCGTAGTCATAGTCCATACAACATTTAAATCTCAAGCAGCAATCATGAAATAATACATGAAAAACAAAAAAGGGACGCATAGGAACCAACAATATATAGAGAACATGAAGGCATGATCTCAGTAACAAACATTTAATATAAATGAAAGAAATGAAACTTGAATGTATGTTAGGATAAATTAATTATGAGCGTAAAGAGAGAGTTCGGGTTTTGTCCTGAGGTGCATATAAGTACATTACATTAACAAACCCCAACCAAATCTACTGTACATGAACCTTAATTTTGATTTACGACAGGATCTCGATTTCTAAGAAAAGTCCATTGTTTATAGTAGAATATGTTTTGCAACTTGTGGATATTATTAATAAAATAAAAAAAAGAATTGTGAAGAAGGAATTGTGCAGACAATTTTCATTCCTGAAAGACCTTCTAAGTGAAGAACTTTTTACCATGTGCACTAAATTAATCCATTCACATTACTACTTCCCTGTATTTGAAACAACATTCATATGCTTGAGCAACAAACCTTCATTGCCCGGGGTGCATGCTTTTTTGTAACTGTAATCAAGTTTGCATGTGTTACACACAAAGTAAAAAAAAAACAACAACCTGAAATCATAGTCTGAATATGCTTGTAAGGTCTTTGTAGGCAGTTTATGCATCAGAATGGCTTTGCTAGGTGTGTTTTAACTTACTCAGGGGAAGACTCCGGCGTCAGACTGGACATTTCCTCTTGGGTCGGTACTGCAAAGAGCGATGAAAGAATGAGCACTGATGCATAAACCAAATCATCACATATCGTAAACTACGCTAAAAGAGTAAAGGTTTTCACAAATGCTACCAGAGGCGAATGCTGATGAAGCACAGCTAATTATTTTAAACCTTAAGAGCTGCTTAATAACCACTGAAAACACACACACACACAGACACAGACACAGACACACACACACAGACACACACACACAGACACACACACACAGACACACACACACACACACACACACACACACACACACACCTGATCCTGTCCTCCAGAGAGACAAAAAGCACAAGGTAGCAGGAGGTTAGATGCTTATGAAGGTCTTATAATAATGACTACAGTTAAAGCAGATAATGGTATATTAAGCAGCTCTTAGTCTGGTGATTATTGATCAGTCTTTAGAGAATACACCTGACTTAATAAACCGACAGGAAATGAATGCAAATCAATAGAAATCAGATGATCTGTTAATTCACTGGTACGTTCTGTTACATTTGGGGTTTTTATGCTGCTGTTGCGGTTTTATGCGTACAAGACACTTTCTCCATACAAGACACATATTTGCATACATATTGCACATATAAGCATGTAATATAGGATAGAAGGGACGGGGCTTAGTCTACCATCCGTCTAATGCTGGTTTTAGAAATGAACTGAAAAATTGTGATTAACATTATTTACAGTGTTAGTTAAGATGATATAAATTGTTTCTGGTTAAATGGTAAATAAAGAGGGGATCCTAACCCAGTCATTTAAGGTTATGCTTATCAGCATTTACGAAATGAAGTGTACCTCAATTATAGTTAATTTGCAGATTTAAAGAGAATTAATAAACAATTTAAAATTGTTGTTTATTAATTGCCCAATAATATTTGTTCGTTATTCTTTTACAATTCCTATAAATCTTAATCTTCAACCCCACAGCAGACCATCAGATCTGCACACAACTTGGCACAGGTTTTACACCGGATCCCCTTCGTGACATAACCCTCCCAGATCCTACCAGGGCTTGGGACTGGCACTGCATGCAGTGGCTGGGTTGTATGGGGTGTTTTACCCAAGAACCTAACAAACTGTGGTGATCCAGCAGTGGCGAGACTCAAACCACTGACCCTCTTATCAGCAACGCAAAGCCTCAACCGCCTGAGCCACCACTGCCCCCCTCTAACAGAAATTGTAATTAAATAAAAATAATAAATTCCGATACTAAATAATTAATTAAATAATTCCAATTAAAAATAAAATAAAATGACGCATTATTATAAACTCGTGATTTACACTGCAATTGGCGCAATTTTTCAAAGCCGTTGGATAGAAATGATCAAAACATTCTGACCAATCAGAAAATAAAGAAGATTAGAATTAGGTTTTTATTAACAAAAGTTAAATTTAAGTTAATTTTAAGTAAGTGCATGTTAAAGAAAACTGTAAATAAATTGTTGATGTGTAGTGTAAAAGTTTAATACATTTAATGTAATGTGTAAGCTCTCACCAGGATAAGATCTTGGCACCAAACCTGGACAAAGGAAGTGTTTTTTGAGGTTTCTTGCTAAAATCATTACCATATGTGTGTTCCAGTGCATCACTCCACCCTGCGGTTACCTTGCAGTTTCCTGCGGTGGAAGCGCGGCGAGCCGAGGAAGCTGTTCTTGATGGAGTTGAGTCGCGTCCTCCATGGCATGCCCCCGATAGAGGGACTTGGGGGTGGTGTGGGACTCGGCGTACCTGCTGGACTCTCCTTGGGCGTGTGCACGGGCGTCCCTTTGGGCGTTGGCAAGGGGCTTGCCCGGGGTGAGGGGTGAGGAGTCACCTGTACAATGGGGATACATTTGCCGTTGTGGTCAGTCGTGGCCAGCGGGTGCAGGTAGTGCAGGCGGATTGGAGAGAGAGGCGATGCCTGTGAGAGGGGAACTGAAAGCTTAGGGGGCACAGTCAGGGGCGGCCGACGCACCTTCGGACTGTTGGGCACAGGGATGGCTGGGGAGATGGGGTGACATGGCGTCGATGGCGTTGATGGCTCAGACTTGGCGGTCAGTGGTGTGGCCGTGGTATTTGGAAGCGGGTTTGATCTAGTGCTCTGGAGGGGCTTTTCTGAGCCTTTGGGTTTAGCTGGGAGTGTCTGGGTTTTGTTGTTTTGTGCTGAGTTTTGCGCCCCTGTGCCTGGCTGGAAGGTGCCGTTTAGCCTTGGGTTGTGGTTGGGCGACTGCATGAGCTCTGAGGATTGCGGGGGAATGAAAAAGCGTCGCACAGGCTGGGAGAGCGCATGCACCGAACCCGGCAGCAGCATCACACAACCCGCAGCCCACAAGCACACACACACACGTACAGCACACGCACGAGTCCGAGATTAGCACGCACCACAGCACAGGCACGCGCACCGACAGCACACAAGGATGGACGGTGGAAGAGGCAGCGGTGTTGAGTGAGGGAGGGAGAGTGCAGAAAGAAAGGAAGAAAGAAAACAAAAATACATGCCATTAGCACAACCAGCCAAGAGGCAGCAAGAAAATATGGAGAGAAAATGTGCAGTGTTCACAAAGCAAAAACAGCCATGATAACAAAAAGAAAAAGAGAAAAGCTCTGGGTCTTTGTTGGAAAACTGCCAAATGTGACTGAGCAAGTGGGAAATGGGCACGTGCCACGTGAGAGCAAAACTAGGATGAGTCAATTGTTTTTGCGCTATTGTCAGAATTGTTTAATATAGATGGTTTTGTGTTGTTGTAGATCATCCAGAACTGCACAAGTGTAATCGGAACATCTAAAATGGTTGAAGTAGGTCATTCGCAACAATAGCGCCACACTATTAAAATGGCCACTTAAACTCAGGGCCATTAAGTGCAAAGCTGAGCACAGGATTGGGATGGTGCTGCCGCTTGGGAAATGATATGAAGGAGATGTTGTGGAGCCTTATGGTATTCATATATAATGATTTCTGCTTTCCAAATCAGACTGGGTGATAAAATGGCGAATAGATTAGTATTTGGTAACACTTCAGTATAAGGAGTTACATATTTGACATCAATTCATAGATAAGAATGAACAGCTTATTTGTGCTTTCTACAGAGTTCTCACTCGTACCTTAGATTGTAGGTTATATTGATTTATTTATTAATAAATGCTGGTTCTGGAAATGTACATGCCAATTGCTCTTTAGTAAACTGATTTAAAACATATGGTGAAGAGAATCTTAGGCATTAGAGTTTTAAAGAAAAAGCTAATTTGTTGGAAACATTCGTTTTTCATTCAATTTAGAAGAATTTAATTTAAGAACTGTCAATGCAGTGGACCCTAGCCTACTCGGTTGTTCTGAGTTACGACAAAAACTTGAAGTGGCAAGTTAGCGAACTATGACATGATGAGGCCACTGAAGACGGTATTAGCATGCAAGTTGAAAATCTGAGACCTGATCGGTTTGAGCAAAATGTACCGAGCGTACAGATGAGAAGATGAGAAAGGTCTGCTGTATATATCTCTTTAGTTATACATGAATATCATTGACATCACTTTCAGCGATTGTGTAAATATGTATCAAATCAATCAACAAGGCAAACATTTGTGAAATAGATTTTGAACTTCTATAGGACATTATAGAACTTTAAATCCGACTCGGTTAAACGGAGTGAAAATTTGACCACATGTCCATGAAATAATAATAATAATAATAATAATAGAGAGCATGTGAGATAAGGACAGGATTTCAGGTAGTATCAGTTAACATTAAGTTCAAAACACCTGCGAGGTGCATATATATATTGTCTCACCTCGCATGAAAAAGACTGTACTGTACTTTAGTACAAAACTAATGTGGCGCTCCAGTGGAAAATATGTAAATCTGTAATAATTTTTAGACATTCATATGGGTCTTTAGTGTGTGTGTGTGTGTGTGTGTGTGTGTGTGTGTGTGTGTGTGTGTGTGTGTGTGTGTGTGTGTGAGTGAGAGAGAGTCTTCCAAATCTGCTTTGGCCAGAGTTTAAAACAAGCCAATTAAATTTCTCCCTATTGTGACCTCATATAAGAAGATACCCTTATCTGGGTTTTTGCTCAGCTCTGTTGGTCTCTGGGAAGGTGATGTTTGAAAGTAGCTCATCAGTCAAAGGTTTAGATACATCTTCTAATTGCATGGTCTGTTCTGATTTTTCTTTCTTTCTTGTAAAGCAATTCTCAAGGGATCCAAAATATGCAAGAATCTCCTTTGAACAGTTGATATCGAGATGTGTCTGCTATTTATGCTCTGTAAAGCCTTCATCTGAGGTGCTGTTAATTGGTGATGTCTGAGGCTGGTAACCCGAAGTCAACCTCCAGCAGTTCTGCAGCAGAGGTCAATTTTGCTCATGCTTTCCTGGGACGATATTCATGAGAGCCAGTTTTATCATGGTGCTTGATGGGTTTTCCAAATGCAATTGACAATACTATTCTTGCAAGAACTATTCCAGAACAGCTGATCTTCATGTCGTGAAGTAACAACTGACTGTTATATTGTTGTTACTTAATTACCTAAGACCATATGTGCTATTTCACAGTTCTAAAAAAAAGTATTCAGTATTATTCTAGAATGTAGAAAATAATCCAAAATTTTGATTGATAATGTACATAAACACTAAAACGGTGAGTTCAGAAGAGGAGTGCAATCTGGAGCATTACCAGACATGCTTTGGGGAGCTTTGAGACCTGTGCTTACTTATTAAGGAAATAGCCTTTAATAAGAAGCAGGCAACGCTGTAATACATTAATGTAACTATATGAGAACGCTAAATAGAGCACCAATAAGCATGTAATTGCTACACAACTGCTGAATTCACAACTTTTCCAACTTATTAGCTATGAATTATTGTCTGTGATGTGACACACTATACTGATGTATTACTGACAAAATTAAAAAAAAGACTAATTTACATTCGTTATAAACAATTCTAATGTATTTATATAACTATATAAATTAGTTTTTAAAACTGTATTGAACATTTTGCCAGCAGCTGAGATAGAAGTTTTGAGAGCTGCAACCGTTGAACTCAAAGGCCTTCTGCCCTACATAGTTTGCGCAAAAGTGATGTCTCATCCAAAAGCAGTCGGCGAGGGAGGAAATAAAGTTGTGTCTGAGTTGGGGAAAAATATTTGAGGCTGGAATATTTGATCAGGGCAGCCTCAAAGCAGGGGTTAGGCTAAATCCTGCTGGCATTTGCCTGTGCAACCCAAAGACGGCATATTGGAAAGACTTAGCAGTGGATTTGTAAATGGTTAAGCAGTTCAAACAAGTCAACTGTAAAAGCTCTACTGTAAGTAAGGAAAGGAGGATTTTCAGATTTTACCAAGCTATTAGCAGCTTCAAATATCCCAGAGCTACAATCCTCTGAACAAGGAACAGATTCCAGCTAATTATGCTGAGCATCGCTGTGCAATTGCACTAACGGTTAGAGATAGTCTGTTAGTATCGACAGGCAGCAATTTTACTGCCGCACCAGTGTTTTAATTTAAATCGCAGACCTTGAGCATGGCTAATAAGCCGTGCTATTTGGAGGTTTGCTTTGAAGCTGTTGGCATGTTGAGCGTAATTAAAGGAATGTCCATGGCACTAGGTTACAGCTAACCTATAGAGTTTTTTCCGCTCACATCTGATGCTAATTGGCCAAGTCTCAGCATTCTAGGGTGTTTGTGTGTGTGTTTTTTTTTTTTTTTTAGAGCAGACAGTCTTTCCCAAAAATGAGCAAACTTCAACTAATAAACTTCCTTGCTAAGACTGAAAGAGCAGGTGTCATGTTTAGTGCTAGCAGTGGAGTTGAATGACTCGCACGGTATGGTCGGCTACGACAAGATTAATGCTGTATAAAAGCACGTATTTTGAGGCCAATAGAAAGAGATTAAAAATATAATCCTGTCTTTTAAACTCTTTATAAAACTTATTATTAATATCTCATGAAATTGTACTTGATGGCAATGACCTCTCCATTCATTTACTTCCTAGCTAGACATAGCACTCTCATGTGACTATCTAGAAAATATCTGGCTTGTTGATGATTTGGGACAAACCCGGAGACTTACCCGAGGACTGCTGAGGGGACTGGTGGACAGGCCAGATGAAGCACCACTGATGGACCGTGACCTAACACAACAAACAAAGAATCACAATGCAACATTTGCATAGTCATCTGTATCAGATACCTCTTAAAGGGGTAGTTTATCATTTTTCAGGTCATTTCCTGTCTGTATTTTGCAATGCAGTGCAATCCAAACACCGACAAGCCTCTTTCACTTAAACTACGTGTTTGCAGATCTTTTCTGAATAGGGGCGAAGCGCTAAATCTGTCCTGTGTCCTGCCAAAAGTAAAGCATCCTGAGACCATCCATGTGTGGGGTTGCTTCTCAGCCAAGGGAGTGGACTCACTCACAATTTTGCCTAAGAACACAGCCATGAATACCAAAGCAACATCTGGCAAGAAGATCTAAAAGCACTGAAGCAGCAGACTTCAGGTAAATGAATATTTGTAAATTAAAATTTGGGAACGCCAATTAGCCTTTACCTGCATGTCTTTGGACTGTGGGAGGAAGCCCACCAAGCATGGGTTAAAACATACAAACTCCACCCCAAGGTGGAAATCAAACCCTTGACCCTGGAGGTGCAAGGCCACAATGCAAACCACTACACCACTGTGCTGCCTGAATACAATTGCTTGAGGCAATAATACAAAGTCTCAGTTATTCAAATAGATGCTTAAAAATTTTGTAATTATTATATGCCTAATTTTTTTTTTCAAAATTACAAACTGCATCTTTAAGCATCAACATTGTGAACACACATGCAGCTGTTTTCCAAGTGTGTCCTGAATCAGAGGGAAGGATTCTTCGTTCAGCACGCCAATAACGTGTAATGATCCCTGCATAATGATAATGAAGCTTGTCAAGTTAATTGGCTTCTACTGCTTACTGCTAAAAAAATGTAAACCCTATCTTCCCGCTGAAAAGCCATTTAATCTCCCGGTCGGTTTTATACTGTATCAACATGCAGTAAATCAGACTGAGTGTTTACTTTACAGTTCGGTATGTACTGTAGCATATTACAGTATGCTGTATCATATCATACAATGGTTTACAAATAGCTGCTGCTGCTGAAGCTTAAAATGTTGCAAGATGCTATAAAACAAGAAAATCCTTTATATCCTTTCTCTTCAGACCTTTTCTTCGCTCCTGCTTTTACCAAGCGCCATGGACGTGAACGTGTCCTGAGGTTTAACTGGCCGTGGAGGCAAAAGTCTTTACCGTTAACCGAAACCTGAAACAGTAAATCAGGATTAAATGTGTGAACAAACCCTCGTGAACTCCGACTCGGCGGAAAGATGTGATCCATAAATTGATCAATCTCATATGTTACTTAAATGCATATTATGCTATAGGCACAAAATGTGTCTGACCGTTCAGGCAGAAAATCACAACAACGAAAACATTTCGTCTCTGAAACACCGACGCACGCTTCCTCCCTCTATGTTTCATTTAATTAGCCACGAGTGACACAACACACCATTTGAGACATTAGAGCATGTGGGGAAGCAACACGTTTGATTAGTCTGCGAGTGAGGGGGAAAAAAGTGAGGACACACACACACACACACACACACACACACACACACGAGGAAAGCAATTATATGTGGAAAGATAAACCTCTATGGCTAAGAGTAACAGCAGCTTTTCTTCTATCTACTGACAAAGGAGTGAAAAAGAGAGAAGAAAATAAAAACAGGAGTTCAGGATCTCTCTACATAAAAGTCTATTAGATGAGAGGATTTCTAGCTGTTAAGTCGAAAATGAAATACTTTCAAATATAAGTGCGCTAAAGATGCAGGGGAGTTTTCTTGGGGGGGGGAGCTTTTTGGTGAACTTGTTTGTTAGTTTTTTCTTTCTAGGCATTAATTATAATGCAAATTTTGATAGATTTTTTATTTACTTTTACGTCTTAATAAGAAAATAATAATCTAGAGTGAATGAATAAACTATTCAGGGTCAGGATCAGCTCGAATTTGATGCCTTCTTCTCAACTCGTTACTCCATTTCTCTCATTCACGCTTTCAAGTTTTATTTGTGACAGCACACACACACAGCAGAGCGAAAGATGCAAACAAACAGTGAAGGAGTAAAATTGCAGGTAGCACAGCACCGACCCAAAAAAATTAACCTCACTTTTTTGGGATTCTACCACAGGACAAAAAAAAAAAAGAAAGAAAGAAAAAAAAGCCAGACATCAAACGGAAAGATGAAAGGCACAAGAAGGGAGATAAGATGCTTTTGATGTTTGTGGAGGAAGCCAGAGGGGAACAGCTTTGCCAAAACTGAGGGGACAAATCAGATAAAATATGGATCTCTTATTCATTCCAATTTGCTCCATTTCCGAAAAAAAAAAAAGTTAATCTCCATTCGTCAGACGAACAGCACTATTTTAAAAAGAAAGAAAGAAAGAAAGAAAATGCCGGGGCACAGAAGAGCTCTCTAATGCACGCTCTCAATCTACAAGCCTCCCTTAGAAATTTCACTGCTATATCAAGCAGAGATCAATCCAATCCATTGATTTAAAAACCCCACTGCATCTTAGAGCTGTAGAGAAAGGACAGTGCTGATTTCTACCTTTCGTCTTTGCTTCGTGCTTTGGGGTGGGCGTCTGAAATATCCAGGCTTTTACTGAAAACTGATTTACTACAGCAGGACAGAAAGAACAGAGATGGTAATTACAGCACTATCCTGATCTACGTTTATAATTACTGCTCGCTTCTAGAACATGCTGTGACTTCATATAACACGCAGGCCCGCTGCTTGTAATCGTATTGCTCGTCTGAAAGGCAGCCGTTCCGGCTAAATCGTTACGGCTGTCTGCAAAAGCATCGGCAGTGTGAAATATAAGCGTGGGATTTATGGAAAACAGGTAAAGGTGAAAATAAAACGAGGTTAAGATGAATAAAAGAGATCACGAACACATGCATAGATGTACATTTAAAGTTTATGGGATACTTTTCACCTTTCATCCATAAAACTTTAATAGTGCAGTGTTTAGGTGGATAAGCTGGACCCTTACTGCACAGCTAATGAAGTATGCACGCTGTGACCTTTAGTCATGTTCTGGGTGTTTATATTCCCTGATACCTCTGTCCATGCTGGTTCATGTCGAGAGCTCGCCGTACAGGCACAGGGGATCCTCCCTCAGTTACACTCAGTACCTCCATGGACTTGCGCTCCGGTCTCCTCTTGTTGTGTCTGGTCAGCAGAGGAGAGTCTACCCGCTTCCTTGGAGGATCTGTGAGAAATCGCAGAAGAAACCATCAATCCGTGACAGGAAACGTGTGAACATTCGTCCGGAACACATCCTTTAATGAGTCTGAGGAATCAGGAGCTCATTACCAATCTCATTACGTGGAGGCAGGTTCTGGTCCTCATGGCTGGGATACCGCTCCTTACGGTCCAGCAGAAGGAAGTAAATCATCTTCTCCTGGTTGTCACTAGAATGAAGAGTTTGGGGAAACATAAGATGTAATCTAGGGGGTGCAAAGCATCAAAGCATTTAAATGCAAGTGCAAAATCCTCTCCTTTGCACAAATCCAGTCAATAAATCAAACGTTGCTTATGAAGCTAGTGTAGGTAACATTTTGTGTAAATTTATAGCCTCTAATTGAGCACTCTGTGTGTATAAATCATCACAGGTGTGTCCCAAAATACATTTGGCTCAGCAATACTATTGGAACTCTATTATAAAAAGTAAATTATAGTACAAGTGAACTACTGGATATTATCTGAAATATGTCTAGTCTACGATTCCAAACTTCAGGCCACAGTTTTGAAATAAGCATCACTTATAGAGCACGTCAGCTATACTACTCTGTAAAAGTCTTGAGCCACCACTCATTTCTTCTTATTTTGCTTCCAAAGGGTCAGACTGTCTTGTCTTTTTTGTAGTTTTGCATAATAGTTCTCCAGACGTCCTGAAGGACTTTTTTTTTTTGGAAGTTTTTGTCACTTGCCTCTCAAAAATTGGAACAGACGAGAGGGGAAATGAGGTTACTGCTAAGGTTGTTGCATAAACATCATAGATTAATAAATTTATGGTATAAAGATGGAACTTTTGCTAACCTTGCTTCTGTGAAATAAAGCTAACAATCATCATCATCATCATCATCTATACCGCTTAATCCTGCATTCAGGCTCACGGGGGGCCTGGAGCCTATCCCAGGAGACTTAGGGCACATGAACAGGGTACACCCTGGACAGGGTGCCAGTCCATCACAGGGCACAGACACACACACATACACTCACTCATTCACACACTACGAGCAATTTTGGGAACGCCAATTAGCCTAACCTACATGTCTTTGGACTGTGGGAGGAAACCGGAGTACCCGGAGGAAACCCACCAAGCACGGGGAGAACATGCAAACTCCATGCACACAGAGACGGGAATCGAGCCTGGCCGGGGATCGAACCCGGACCCTGGCGGTGCAAGGTGACAGTGCTAACCACTACACCGCCGCGCCGCCCTTGCTAACAATTATTTTGGAATAAAAATTTAAATCAGACAAAAGTAACAGGGGTATAAGAACTAGACAAATCAACAGATGTCGTTTGAAGGTGACAAAATAGTCAGAACTATATATACTTTATAAATTAATTAACTAAAAATAATAAAAATACTAATAATTAAAAATGTATTTTTAAATAAATAAATAAAACAAATAATTTTTTCATATTTGTTTATTAAAGGTTTATGTTTAATTAGTTACCATAAACTAATTAAATAGAATGAAGTATACCACAAACAAATATGCACAATGCTCTGTAATTACAAAACAGTTCTATAATGTGATGAATAGCCATGATGTTAATATTTAAGTTCAGGTAATTGATTTTAGAACATTGAGAGATGTATGCCGCTTCCTTAAGTCTTAAATATCCAAAGTGTTCTCCAAAAAAGAAAAAAATCTTCCTGGCGAGACTATAAAACAAAGTCAAGGAGCTGTGAGTGAAATAATGTGCTTGGTGTGGGAACACATTTAAAAGACTAAAAGCTGACTCATAATCGCAGTCTGGCTAAATCACACCGGATCCATCCATCAGCCACATCAGACAGGTGGGTGCACACAGCACAGAGTGTGCAGGTGGTAATTGTGGGAGGTTTGGGGAATGAGGGATGAAAGAAGGTAAACAGGCTTCACTAAAGGTGCTGTGAGGTTTAATAGCCGTGAGAAACAGAGCCATAAAACATTTCTATGCTTGCATATGGCGGCTCAAAGCAAATATTTTCGGGAAGAGCTTGTGTGGGGTTAGAGGTCTAGACAGAAATAAGTCAGAAATGCAGGATTTTTAAGCTAATCTTTATGCACCACATATGCAAAATTGATGGAAAAGAAAAAGAACACATTATGGTTGTGGTATGATGTTCCATTAATTATACAAGGGGTGTTGAAGTCAAACAGGGACTTTTGATGGTGTCCAAGCATTAATGAAATTTATGGGATAAGTTCATTAGTGTAGCAGGGGATGCTACAGAGAAATAAAAGGAGCTTTGTTCTGTTCTGCAGAATTAACGTAAAAATCCGTGATCAAACTGCCTGCTTTACGTCTGAAACCCCGGCCTCCCAGGAACTCCTTTAATGGCCCAAACATGCCGAAAATGCTTGAACCAAGGCCAGGACTGTATGGGGGACTTGGCAGTAACTCCCATGAATGATGATTGATTGATCATGAATTATTGTGTGTTCAGTCTGTACATCTATTGCGTTCCTCACTAGATCCTTTTTTCCCCTCATTGTTTTACTCACTCATCAGACAGCAGGTCTTTCATCAGTTTGTTCTTGTCCCGGAAGCAGCCAAGTGAGTGCATGCTCTCCAGCACATCTGGGTCGATGTCTTCAGCCGAGGGCAGCGTACGGATCGCTACCTTTCGTGGAACGGGCTGCTCTGGTTCCGGCTCGTTCTTCCCTCCACTGCAAATTAACATGAGGAAATGAGAACTGAAAAAATTGCCTTATTATTATTATCATCATCATCATCATCACTACACACAGCATTCTGAGTAATATTAATGCTATTAATAATATTTTTGCTTTAAGTTCTCTTGCCCTGACCATGCGTGGTATTTTTTTTTATACATTTTGAACATATCCAGGTAGCATGCTTTAAAGTGAGGCATGGGAATAAATGGAATTAAATATTGGTAAGATGCGACAAAGGGGGCTGTAATTGATAGATGAGAAATGAGAAGGCTTGTCGAAGTTGCATCAGCTCGGTGAGAGTCTGTGCTCTTTAATAAAGCTCTGAACAGCAGGAGGCAGAGACACACACTGCGCCGCAGGAGGCTTACAGCTCTCTCTCACATATACATGCACACAAACACAAACAAAGATATTTAGTCTTTCTTCATTATTAAACATTTGAACGACATTTATCACAGCAGCCTACATGCATGCACACACATAATGGACCAAAGACAAACAAACAATAAAAATTATTTTACAATTTCATACAGAGTAATGTCAGTACGTTAATCTAACAGCAATAAAAAATCTTTTTTTTTTTACTGAAAAATTTAATAGTAAATTTTCCCAACACAGGTATTTTTAGTAGGTATTTGTCCTTCTTACACGCTAATTTGTGTGCAGTGGTGTGGTAATTGTTTTGATCATAAACTGATCACAGGCTCAATGTTAATGCGGTACCAGGTCTATACTGAAAGTAATACAAAAGTGGGTATAACTTCTTTATTTACTGACATACTGTAGATCATTCACAATGCACATTTTAGTAGAGTAACTCTATCTATACTGTACAAAGGTGTTTAATTAGTCATCAATTATGTAATCTCTACAAACATTCTGTAGTGCACGTTTTAAAGATTTTTTAAAAAGAGGATTCAAGGATTCAAGTTTGGGTTCAAACATGCATGGAGCAAATGCATGGCATGTTATGGAGACTATGTTACATAGAGTCCTCTACCAACATGTGCACTCTGAATGACCTACGTCAGTTAAGAAAAAGTTATGCCAGCTTTTGCCTTACTTTCATTACAGCCCTTGTACATTACAGTTGAATGTGCGGCACATAGGTTAGACTTATTCACATGGAGATCTGGTAAAAAAAAAAAAAAAAAAAAAGACCCCAAACCAAATATATTAATTAACGATTGTTTTGTGTTATAAAATAATATAGTGTTGTGCATGAATGTGGTAAAAGAGTGAACTGAATGGATCAATTTGTAAGAATGTGAACACATGAGCGCCGTTAATATACAGGCTGGTGAATGTCGGCGACGAAGCTTTCGTCCATTCTATTGCTAATATTCACTGAGATGATGTAAGGTCTGGAATCAGTTTGGTGACTTTTCATAAACTATACATTGCACTGGGTATTCTGAAACACAAACTTCAGTGGTTGTATTCTATACAATCAGCCAATGTGGGGAGTGAAATGTACAGAAAAGAGTGAGGCAGCGGTTGTGTGCACACACTCGTAACACGCTGTAAATGTTTGTGCAACGAGTAGCGCTGATGTGAACAGATTACATTATCATCGTTCTGCTTACTCATGACAAGCGCTAGCTGTTCATAGTTGCTTTGTTTAGCTCTCTGTCTGTTCTGCTGATTCCTGAATAGTAGAGTGAAGTGAACTGTGTGAAGTGCTTTTAAAGCACAGGTGCTGTATTAAACAGTGAAGTAATCACTGCAGCTACTGAGTACTGAAATACAATGGTGGCCAAACGAATTTAAATACGAGGAAAATTCAAATGTTTTAATGACATTATCGAATTGTTAAAATAATCTCCATCAAGATAAGAATCATTTGTTATTTTATTCAATGAAATTGCTATACAACAGTTAATATCCAGTATGAATCCTTCTGAGGTGGTCAGCCGAATAGACGTTAATGACAGTGCGCACAGGAAGACCCATTTGGAGAGAATATTGGGATTATTAATTAGAAACTGAAAAGAAAACGAAAGAGGACTAATAAAAAAAAAAAGAAAGAAAAATCGGAGATCCGCCGACTCTTCGAGACTGAACGGGGCTCTAGAAACTAAAATTAAACTTCCGGGTCCTCTCGGAGCGTTCGCCCTTACCGAGGATTCATATGTGAGCTTCATGTGCTTTATACACTTTATAAACGTAGCGAGCACGCGCGCCACACGCACTGCGTGCGTCTTTTTCAGAAATGACGTCGGCTGGGTCTTTTGCCTTCGTCCCGACTTGAACTTGACCGCACGCTTTATCTTTGTTCCTGATACCTTTACCAATGCTAAGTGAGCCGGTATCAGGGCCCTTAAATAGGCGCGTTCGCGTGATTGCCTTTCCGGCGGCGTCGCCTAGCAACCACGAGTCTGGTTGACCGCGCCTCTGCCTGCTCAGAACTCCGTGTCGTAGATGCCTCCGGATCTGCCTGTCCTAAACAGTGCAGAGTAGCGATGGGAAGATCTTTTTTTTTTTTGAGTCATTTAGTTCATTTCGTTCTTTTGATCAGAAATAAAATAAAATGTCACATTTTCAATAAACAAAACAACAACACGTCTACATACCCAAATTTTGGCTCTAGTTTCAATAATTAAAATATTACAATGCAGCTAAGGACATATACGTATAAACAGAATGAGCAGCCCACCTTTCATATCTTCTAGTCTGAGTCATTCGTTTTGAACACTGCGGAGCGTCTATATTATAGGCATATTATGACTTTTTAAAAGAAATGTTAGTGAAGAACATTTCTGCAGATGGAATTTGCAAATAACATATTTCTGATTTTCTTAAATAAACATTTGTATATTTGATACAATTATATAATATATTATTGTATTATACAGCATATGTTGTAGCTTTAAAGCTGTTATCGATCATATGCAAGAGACAGGACACAATAAAGTCTCACGCACAGACAGACACACACACACACACACACACACACTAATAGATGAGATTGATTGATACTTACATGTACCATGTGTGCTTCTGTATCTGTTCTAACTGTAATGAAAAAAAAAACACCATAAAAACTGCAGGAAATCTACTCCCGCCAATATCATTAAATTATATGCATATGACTGAAATTGCTGAATTGTCGACTGAATTAACAGACACACACACGCAGACACACTGGAGCGATGTCATGTTGTCATGCTGTGTCTCCTGCTGGCTAAGTATCCCCAGCCTCTGATCTTCAGGGTTTAACTGGAGACACTACAGAGACTCTGAGCAGGTCTCAAACTCAGCCTCTAATTAGACAGCAGGATGACAGCTAGCACCACTATACAAGCATCACCGTGTTATGTGACAATGAGAGAGATCATGATGATATTAAGCGTGAATTAATGACACCAGGCTATAGCTATGATCCTCGAATATGAAAAATCTACTGGTTTGGGCTTTGGGCTGAGCAACGGGGACATTGTATGAGCTGATTAGAAAACAACAGGAGTCTGACAAGGTATCAGGGGTACCATAACTCATCGGTTTCATCAGGGCACATTATGGAAATGCCCTGCTATCATGGCGAACACATTGTAGAGTGTGTGCCAGGGATGCACTCTGGGGTTAAGGCTTTCTCCCTGAGTGGTGAATCTCTGACTGAGCTCTGCGCTTGGATTAACTAGACAGAAAAATAGGATGTGCTGTGCTGTGAATTTTGAGCATGTGGATCCTTTTTAGATATGTTGATTAAAAAAGAAAGAAAGAAAGAAAGAAAGAAAGAAAGAAGGCTTATTTTAGCATTAGATTCCAGCAGCAATTATTGTGGAATGGCATAGGGTCATAAGCTGAATCAGCTTCACTAGCTGTGTCGCATGTTCTCCACATTTCTCAGGATTTCATTTGGGTTCTACCAACCAAAACATGTCAGTAGCTGGATTGTTGATTATACAGTAAAAATTGCCTTATTTGAGCACATCATGCCCCGGAGTTGGACGAAGGAGTTACTGAAGAAAAATGAGTGAACGAACAAATAATTATTTCACACATTAAAATGTACTTCACTTTATTGCATAGCCCTTTAAACTCCACTCTCCAATGATATTTCTCATTCCTGTAATTATATCACGAAATAAATGCAATGCTTTAACAGGAAACAGGTTCAAAAGGCAGGTGACCGATATGGATTTGTAGTGATACACAGTTGGTAGTGCATAGCTTGAAGATTAGGCTAAGTTTTTTTTGTGTGTGTGTTAAATTCAAGATTGGCTCATTATTAAGTAAAAGCTTATTTAAGTGTTTAAGGCGTACCCTTGAACGACATTATTTCTTTTATTTAAATTACAGCCACATTATACTCATAAATATACAGTAGTATTATGAAGGTTTGGGAAAATCCTTCACAAGGCGACATTTTGGCATTTTCTACTATATTAAAAATATATACAATATACAGTGGAACCTCGGATTGCGAGTAACGTGGTTTACGAGTGTTCCGCAAACCGAGCAAAGTATTTTAATAAATTTTTAATCGGAAACCGAGCAAGTATTAGTTTACGAGTGCCGAGTATCATGTATCACACATGCGACTCTTATTTTGACACCGAGCGTCACTCTTGCGCTGCGGAATTGTGTGTAATCGTCTCCCCTGCTAGGTCTTAGTGCTCGTCTCTTACTTGCATAATCAACATCTCCCTTTCTCTTTCAGCGTCTCTTATGTGTGTGCGTGCACGTAATTGGACACCGAAACACACACACGCACACACACAGACGCTCTCTCGCCTTTTCACCCCCTCCCTGGCTTCACAAACACACAGAAACTCTGCTCTGTCGCGATTCTTTTCAAAGGTAAGGTGCTGGCTGGTTCATTTGTTTGTTTGTTTTTTACTTTACAGCAGTGATTGCCTTAGTATGCGCTCACACCAGTGTCAGAGAGATTTCTTTTTTTCCTGTTAAAACGGTGTTTACGTTGTGTGTGTGTGTGTGTGTTTGTTGGGAAACTTAAAAACTGATTCCGTTAGTATGCTCTCATGCCAGTGTCAGAGAGATTTCTTTTTTTCCAATTAAAACGGTGTTTCCGTTGTGTGTGTGTGTGTGTGTGTGTGTGTGTGTGTGTGTGTGTGTGTTGTGAAACTTAAAAAGTGAGGTGGTGAAAGGGAGGAGGAGTGTTACTGTGTAAAACGAGGCGAGGGAAGGGGCTAATTATACACACACACACACACACACACACACACACACACACACACACACACACACACACACACAGTGCCTGCGTGCACCAACGGAAACACTTATCTGTCAGGATTTATTTTTACTTTTTTTTAAAGGTTAAGTGCAGATTAATTTGTTTTATTTTCATTTTATAGATTGTATTAATTATTTTTATGTATTTAATTTTGGAGGCTATGGAACGAATAATTTGAGTTTTCATTATTTCTTAAGGGAAAATTATGATTTGATTTACAAGTGTTTTGGAACACAAGCCCACTTCCGGAACAAATTATACTCATAATCCAAGGTTCCACTCTACTGTATTATCTTATATATTATGTATTATCCACTTGAGGCAGGCCATACGTAGTGCCAGTCCCGAGTCTGATTAGGCATGGGAGGGCTGCATCAGGAAGGGCATCCGAAGTAAAAGTTGTGGCTAGTTTAATGGGCGGATCAGGTGGCCTGCTGTTTGATTGGATTGATTGATTGGTTGGATATACAAATCCGATCCACCTGCAACGTGTCAGCACACTCCCAGAAGTTCAAGTCAATTTTAGACTCGAGACAAACATAAGTTTGGTTTGAGCAACTTTCAGCATTTAGCTCTCCTCATGGTTACACCTCTGACACAACGCTCTTATTTCTGATCAGTCAAACGTGGTCCATAAAGACAGCTCTATTAAATATTTCTCTGGAAAGTAGCGGAGCCTGTATTAAGATAAGCTCATAAACCCTGAACCCAGAAGCAGAAAGACAGATAGAGACAGAGTCTGTCGTGTGAATCTTCTACAGCCACGCTGGATTGCTTTAGTTCTGCTGTCTGTTTACCTGAATTGGCAGCGACCACACAGACAAACAGACTGGAAATAAAACGAACACAGTGAAGCTTCACGCCAGGAGCGCATGTGTGTATGTGTGTACCCGAGTGTGTGTGTTAAGAGATCCTGCTGAGAATGTGTATAAAGTGTGCTCTGTTCCATCACCACCTGTGAGTCGAAATATAAATTATGGAATAAAACTCTACTGTAATACATTTTTCGTTCTGAACGTAAAGATTTCCATCAGACTGGGGGGGAGAACACAATTTATTTACTGTCAACTGCCTTAAGGCAGAACATACATATTCAGCAAACAGTCTGTCACCTAACAAAAAAAACAACAACAAAAAAACAAGCTTCTAAGGGAAAGTGAAAGAAAAGAAAGGTAGTCCTTAAACTTTTTGGTTTAATTATGGTTTGTAAAGTTTTGGTATTTTCTGTCTTACTGAGCTGTCAATATACAGTACAGCCATATGAAACGATCGGCCATACCATAAACACTGCCGCCAGGCAAACTGAATAACATTCATTATCAATTATATATCAGTAAACTGCTGACAGGATCAGGGACACCCAAGCCTCACACATGTCTTTTGGGTAGCGAAGGTCAGCCCGTCTGATCTCATCCCACAGAAAAATTTCCCCAATTTTTATAAAAAATTATAAAAATGTATTAGAATTCTTAGTGCATCACTGATTCCACAGATCTCAATCCGATCGATCATCCATGAGATGTGATGGACAAACAAGTCTGATCCATGGGGGCCTCATTTCGCGACTTATAGCATTTAAAGGATCTGGTACGAACATCCTGGTGCCAGACACCTTCAGAGGTCTTGTCTCAAGGGGTCAGAGCTGTTTTGGTGGCGCAAGGGAAAATATTAATAAGGTTATGGCTGAGCGGTGTATATGCATACTATTCCCAGTCGCAGCCCTCCGATACCATACGTGCAGGTCCCAAAGTGTCTTTTGTTCAAGTTTCTGGTTCTTAGTTTGAAAGTGTTTAAAAAAAGTACATTTGTGCACTCTGAACGTCAAATAAGCTTGCTTTAACTCTAGTTCCATTTGCATGGTGCATGATCTTTACTGTGCCATATAAACTGCGCAGATGTCATACTGCATTTAGCCACTCAGGCGAAGGTTTTGGAGAGAAGCGTTTTAATTCACTGTAACCAAATTCAAGTCAACTGCATGTAAATGCTGAAAGAGGAGGAGCAGAGAGGATGTGAACTGGTATGCGGCCTATGTGCATATGTGGAAAAACAGCTACAAATATGGCTTGAGAGAGAATACATTTGAGTGGAGCACAATTTTCATGCTGTACCCCTGAGAATTACGGTAATATAATATCTGTAATCTGAAATTTTATTGTTTATAGAGTAAAATTGAGGTAAATGCCATGTTTTTTTTTCTTCTTCAGATTATGATTTACTGGAGCTTATCTGCGGTGCTTGGACTAACCGTGAGTCTTTTGGCCGCGTCCACTTCGATCATTCCCCTCAGCAGGTTCTGGCAGTCAGGAGGGATAAAGTGAGGCATATGGAACACGCCCAGCTTCACCTTCTCCAGCAGATTCCTCAGGTTGTCGTCGTCAAACGGCAGAGCACCCTAACACAGAAAGAAACAAGGCCACGTGCAACGCTTATAAACTATTGTACACAAAAAAAAAAAAAAAACTTAAATGATGAGGAGCGACAGAGACATATTTATCAAAAGCTCCGTCAGCAGAATCAGACGAGACCGGTAAATAAGAGACACACTGACAATTAGCTTCGTTTCATGCTGAGCAGACTTTCGCTTTTATTCCGGCATGGCCCCTGACCCAACAGAGACTGCTGCTTTTGTCAAATGACGTGAACGACACAAAGATGTGACAGGCGCCAGGCCCGTGTAACAGATGATGTAATCAGACAAAAGCTAGCGGCCACTGTCACTAAAACAAAACGCAGATGTCTGGGGGAAAAAAAAAGAACAAAGCAATTCTCTTTACAATGCAAAACCTGAGAGTGGAGTCGCAGAGAGGAAGCGCTTTTGTTCTGAAAGAAGAATGATTGTTTTCTGAGGTGAATATAGGTATAATGAAGGAGAGAAAAAAAATGCAGAACACCGTGGCAGAGCAAAGAATCAATCAGGTTTGTAATAAAGGTGAAGCACCTGATTTGGCTGCAGTGCAGCCTACGAGACAAAACCGCAAAGAAATGCAATTTCTCTTCTCTTTGCAATTTTTAGCAGGGGTATAAGGGTACGTAGAAGTCATGGTTTGGTTCGTACCTCGCTTTTGATGTCAAGGTTCAACAAATTGGAATCAACATTTAAAAAAAAAAAAAAAAATTTTATTGTCACATCAAATCAGACATTAAGTCGTATTTTGGGTGATTTGAGTTATGCACATTTTCATATTTCTGGTTCAATAAGCTCCTTTTTTATACCAGTTGCTTAAATATTGTTTATGTGGAGGGTCTCAGAAAAAAAATAATGTTAAAAATCCTATTTTTAGAAGATTTAAATTAAGATTCCGCGATGTAGTAAGAAAGAAATATAACATGTGCATACTGTATATACGTACGTGCATTAAAGCATTACACATGAAAGCATTTTGAAATTCTCACCCCGAATTGAAATTCTGGTACCGAACGGGACAAGTTGGAATGAGAGTACAGTCACAACCCGAGCATCCAGGACACGTCACTTAGCTAATGAAACACTCTGGATTCATCTTTTGGAACACCAATTACCCTAATCTGCAGGTCACTGGACAGTAGGAGGAAACCTTCTAAACGCAGGGAGAGCACACAAACTCCACACACAGACGCGAGGTGGGAATCAAACCCTTTACCCTGGAGGTGTTCGGCCACAGTGCTTACAGTATGTTAGTTACAGGAAAGTAATCCAGGAGGAATGGTGTGATAGAGCTGACATAATGAGCAGATTTCTTTCTTATAGCACTGATAAGGGTTTTATTCCTCATATACCAGTAGATGTCCAATCATAACAATTGTTTTCACATACTGGCATACGTCATTCCACCATGTATAGTTATATACTATACACTCACATAAAGGTTTATTAGGAACACCTGATCAATTTCTCATTAATGCAATTATCTAATCAACCAATCACATGGCAGTTGCTTCAGTGCATTTAGGGGTGTGGTCCTGGTCAAGACAATCTCCTGAACTCCAAACTGAACGTCAGAAAGGGAAAGAAAGGTGATTTAAGCAATTTTGAGCATGGCATGATTGTTGGTGCCAGATGGGCCAGTCTGAGTATTTCACAATCTGCTCAGTTACTGGGATTTTCACGCACAACCATTTCTAGGGTTTACAAAGAATGGTGTGAAAAGGTAAAAACATCCAGTATGCGGCAGTCCTGTGGGCGAAAATGCCTCGTTGATGCTAGAGGTCAGAGGAGAATGGGCCGAGTGATTCAAGCTGATAGAAGAGCAACTTTGACTGAAATAACCACTCATTACAACCGAGGTATGCAGCAAAGCATTTGTGAAGCCACAACACGCACAACCTTGAGGCGGATGGGCTACAGCAGCAGAAGACCCCACCGGGTTCCACTCATCTCCAGTACAAATAGGAAAAAGAGGCTACAATTTGCACGAGCTCACCAAAATTGGACAATTGAAGACTGGAAAAATGTTGTCTGGTCTGATGAGTCTCGATTTCTGTTGAGACATTCAAATGGTAGAGTCAGAATTTGGCGCAAACAGAATGGGAACATGGATCCATCATGGCTTGTTACCACTGTGCAGGCTGGTGGTGGTGGTGTAATAGTGTGGGGGATCTTTTCTTGGCACACTTTAGGCCCCTTAGTGCAAATTGGGCATCGTTTAAATGCCACGGCCTACCTGAGCATTGTTTCTGACCATGTCCATCCCTTTATGACCACCATGTACCCATCCTCTGATGGCTACTTCCAGCAGGATAAAGCACCATGTCACAAAGCTCGAATCATTTCCAATTGGTTTCTTGAACATGTTCACTGTACTAAAAGGCCCCACAGTCACCAGATCTCAACCCAATAGAGCATCTTTGGGATGTGGTGGAACGGGAGCTTCGTGCCCTGGATGTGCATCCCACAAATCTCCATCAACTGCAAGATGCTATCCTATTAATATGGGCCAACGTTTCTAAAGAATGCTTTCAGCACCTTGTTGAATCAATGCCACGTAGAATTAAAGCAGTTCTGAAGGCGAAAGGGGGTCAAACACTGTATTAGTATGGTGTTCCTAATAATCCTTTAGGTGAGTGTCATTCCCACACCGGCCTTGTTTTAATTCTCTCTCTATCTTGAAAATGTTATTATTGCATATTTTATGCATCCACTATACTATACTATATAGGTTGTGTTATTGTGATAATATTAGGCAGAGTGTATTAAAAGTTATGTTACAGATTGAATTACTGTCAAAGCTGCTGATATAGAAACTAAATCCACACCTTCTGATTTGAGAATTCAACAGCTCTGTGGTATAAAAAAAAAAATCCGTTCTGTTATGAAATGTTAGAAATAATGAGCAGGGTTATGGTAGGGATCATCCCATTTTATCACCTATAGCAGATTTTTACAAAATATGCCCATCCATGTATCTTAAATCCTATGAAACACAGATATTGAAGACTAAGTAGAACATTTCTTACACTTAAGCAGGAATATTTTAACAACACGTTTCAAAATTACTATTAAAAAATATTCAACTGCTAAAGACATGATTGGAGTTCAGTCGCTTTGCTTTAACCTTTCCATCTCTTTGACAATTAACCAGTGCCTTTTTAAAAAATATTCAGACTAACTGTCTAAACTATGGCAGCATGGTAGCGTAGAGGTCAGTACTGTCGCCTTGCACCTCCAAGGTCAGGGTTCAATTTGTGTGCACAGAGTTTCCATGTTCTGTTTGTATGTTTCCTCCGGGTACTGTGTAACTGAGTACTATAGTAACCATGTTTAAGCCCCAGCTCCACCATTTTGCCTCTGTTGGGCCCTTGACCCAGTTACTATAGTGCCTGGATCCAGGTAGAAGATTCTTGTAGAAGATGCTTTTATTTGTCACAGTGCAGTCAAATGCATTCTTTGCATGTCCCAGGTAGGAAACTGGGGTCAGAGCAAAGGTTCAACCCTGATATGGCGTCCCTGGAGTAGCCGTGGTTTGTTTAGAAAACAATCTGACTGTACGGTGACAAAAAAAAAAGCTCAAACCAAGGACCATGAAGCTGTGCTTCCTGCTGCGCCACCATACCACCCATGTTACGACAGATCACGACAGGTGTTTTGACTTAAAATTACTTGACCCCCACCTTTAACACCACATTTTCTTCCAATAGCTAAACAAAGAAGGAGTTGAGATGCTTGAAATGTTGTCATGGAGACTGAATTTTCCACCTCTACTGTTTAAGAGTTCCATACAAACAGCCTTGTAATGCCTGAACTAAACAAATCATCTCTCTTTTATGTCAGAAAAGAAAAAAAGCTAAATGGTTCCAAATTAGGCACTGCATCTATAAAAAAAAGTAGCACTATCTGTTTTCTTGGGCCATAAACACCCACATGAACAGAAGGAAATGGAAACATTCATTTATATGGATCATTAATTGAAGCAGAGGGGATATCCTTATGCCGATCTTCGTTGCCTGCTGACATCTGAGAGTATCTTTCATTTCCTAATTAAGACTTTTTAAAAACAGAAATAAATCTTTGAGAGAACTTCAGAGTTGTCATGGAAGTGTAACTTAGTGGTAAACATCCACTTACCACTAAAAGTGCAAAGAGGATGACCCCACAGCTCCAAACATCTGCTTTTCTGCCATCATACTTCTCTCCCTGTCATTGAGAGAGAGAGAGAGAGAGAGAGAGAGCGAGAGAGAGGTGGTTGAAGGGCAGACTGGTCTAAGAGCTACAGTGGAAGAGATGGCTCTGTGAGTTCACTTACCCTGATCACCTCTGGGCAGGCATAGTGAGGAGATCTGAAAGAGGAAAAGATGATTGAATGAGAGACTTTAAATTTAGGTCTGCACTTAGTTTAGCACGTTTTATTTAGTGCTTGTTTACTAAAGGTCTGAGGGTGCAAACACATGCAAACATGATAACACACTGAAATGTGTGCAAGCTGAAATACCAACAGGGCCAACAAAGGACTCCATCCATCCATCCATCTAGGGACGTCTGTAGTCCAACTAGGGACCATGGAGGCCAATGATGACCATTGTATTTATTGCCATTTTTATGACCATGGTAGGACTTCCGGTCAACACACTACGGCCATTCACACAATCCTTATAAACGGCAAATACTTTTTTTTTAGTGGTCTTAATGCAAATTTCATTTATGCTATGTTTGGTTTGACTTTCCCGAACGTCTCTCGAATATTTGACATGGCAGCAACTCTTAAGCACAAAAACCTTATAAATATCTTCACTGCCTGGCCAAAAAAAACTTACCACCTGATTTTAATTAAGCAAATGGTTAAGGACCTTCCACTGGAGTTATTCTACTGCAGTTATTAATATAGTTCAGCCAGCAACGAGTTATTTAACTCTAACTGATCCAGTGAGCAGCTTCTCATTTCATAAACAACCATGTCAGAAGACACATCCTATGGTCATGCTAAAGATGTTTCTCTGTTTCAAAAGGGTCAAATTATCAAGCAATGAAAACAATTAGTGAGATTGGTGAAAGTACTAAAACTGTCCAGTGCATTATTAAAACCTGGTAGGATACCATGCTTTTTTATTAAAACCTGGTGAACCATCATCTTTGAGGAAGAAATGTGGTTGGATTTTTAAATTTTTTTGAATGATCGTGATCGGAAAGGCGTAGTGAGAGATGGTGTAGTGCTTAGCACTGTCGCCTTGCACCTCCAGGGTCTATGTTCCCATCTCTGTGTGCTTGGAGTTTGCATGTTCTCCCCGTGCTTGGTGAGTTTCCTCTGGGAACTCCGGTTTCCTCCCACAGTCCAAAGACATGTAGGTTAGGCTAATTGGTGTTCCCAAATTACCCATAGTGTGTGAATGAGTGTGTGAGTGTGTGTGTGTGTGTGTGTGTGCCCTGTGATGGCACCCTTGGTGTACCCTGCCTCATGCCCTGTACCCATCTATGCCCTGGGATAGACTTCGGGCCCCCCACGACCCTGAATACCGGATAAGGTGGTATAAACGATGAGTGAGTGAGTGCAACGAGTGATCGGAGAGCTTTTAGTTGGCATTTAATGAAATCCAATAAAAAAAAAAAAGACAATAGATAGTAAAAGTAAAGATCATTTTCACATGCACAATGTGAAGAGAACTCAAGGGACTACAAATAAACAGATTTGGAGATTTTTGAAAAACACTTACTGTATCAGTGAGGCTAATGGAAAAAAAAGGCTTCAATTTGCTAGGGAGCCATAAAGCATGGACTGTGGCTTTTTGAAAATGGTCATCTGCTCTGATGAGCCCAGATTTACCCTGTTTCAGATTGATGGGTGCATCAGGGAAGGAAAAAGAATGATGCACCCATCGTGCCAAGTGCCTACTGTACAAGCCCATAAGGCAGTGTAACGACATAGGGTTGCTTCAGTTGGTCAGGTCTAGGTTCAGCAACGTTGGGTGTCCAAAAATTTAGATCAGATGACTACATCAATGTACTCAATAAACAGGTTTTTTCATCAATGGACGTTTCTTCCGTGACAGGGCAGGATGATAAGACCAGGATTCATCGGGTTTAAATGGTGAAAGAATGGTTCAGGAAGCATGAAACATCATTTTCACACATGAATTAACCGCCATAAAGTCCAGACCTCAACCTCTATTGAGAGGCTTGAAAGGGATTGCTGGAAAGGACTTTAAGCAGCAGACCGACTCTCCCATCGTCAATACAAGATCTTAGCGAGAAATGATGGCGACTCTGGAAAGCAATGCTGTGACGTTCCATAAGCTTATCTAAACGATGCTACTGCAAAAAAGGCACTGTGACTGATTCTTCTTCTTTATTTTTTATTTTTTAAATAAATAACACTATGCCTGAAATATTTGAGATATACAGTATATGTCAATCAAAGCTTCAATGCAAATTGGATCATAAGAACCCAAGTATAAAACCTAAGCCTGATTTTCACATTTTGTTAATCACATATTTACTAAGCAGCTCCTACAGTAGCTTTACAGATGCCTGTATAACCAGGTAAATAATGGCAGCTTGGCACAGGAAACTTTAATCACTGTAAATATGACTAGCCTTAATTCTATTCAATATTTACAATATTCGTTAAGACTATAAATTCCAAAGCAATATTTATAAGCAAACACATTATAAGCTTTCTTTCTGATGGTAATATGTTCGGCTCGGGCGCTGGCTCGCTGCCCTGCCTCTCCACTGCTCCTCCACTGACACTGCTGAATGATCCAATAATGTAACATTAGATTTTAATGACTTCCTGCTAGAGGTCTGTAAAACTGCAGTCCAATAACTGTCAAAATTGTTTAACATATTTATGAGTAATGACCCGGACGGTACAGTTGCTTGACTGGAGCTGTCGGATGAAGCCAGGCGCTAGCACGGATGGAGGGATGTCAAAGAGATTCCTCTGTAAACAGGGGATACCTATTTGCAAATGTCTTATAGCATTATGCAAATGCATGCAAATGAAACTAATTTGCGGCAGGCAAACAGTGGCTTGTCAAAAAGCATACTAATTAAATCAAGATTTTTCATGAACCCAGCCGTAAAGTTGTCGCAATGGCATCGTATTTGATAGAAAAACTCTCCCCATTATCATACTATTATTGTTACTAAATGAATGCATAGAAAGGTGATGTATTCTGTCTCGGCAACTAAATATTACTGTCAGTTACCTTAAAATATAAAGTTTTGGCCATCTACTGTGCATCAGATATAATATACAGTACAGATTACATAATTACTGATTAAAATTTTATTAGGTGTTAATTAAAAAATATTGAAAAAAATGTCATATGGAATATTTTTAGTTAGTTTAGTTATTTATTTAAATAATATTTAATACCAAACTGCCCTTGAATTCTCTAATCTGTTTGGTCATAAGGTGTTGGTTAATTTAAAAAAAAAAATTGGTTTCCTCCAAAAAAAAAAAATGCACAACCAACCTTTCTAATGCAACACATCACATTCACAGCCACAAAATTTACAACTTATAATACAGTAACTAGCCTTAAAAATACTGCTGTAGAAAAGTTTAATAATTGTAATGAAGGACTCTAAAAGGAATCTCCAGAGTTTGCCCTTTGGTAAAGTGTGGATGTTTTTCACCATGGATGTTCTCAGTCTAAGGCGGCATGATGGCTTAGTGGTTAGCACTGTCGTCTTGCATCTCCAGGCTCCATGTTCGATTCCCAACCTCGGATCTGTGTGCATGGAGCGTGCATGTTCTCCCTGTGCATGGTAGGTTTTCTCCGGGTACTCCGATTTCCTCCCACAGTTCAAAGACATGTAGATTTGGCTATTTGGCATTCCCAAATTGCCCATGGTGTTTAAATGAGTGTGTGTGTGCCCTGTGATGGACTGGCCCCCCATCCAGGCTGTACCAGGCCTCATGCCCTATGTCTCCTGGGATAAGATAAACCCCCCACGACTCTGTATATAGGACAATGCGGTATAGAAGATAAGTGAGTAAGTGAGTGTTCTCAGTCTACTCAGTAACATGACAAACTAAACATTTTTAGAAAGAAAGAGCAGCTGGTGATGGAATGACTGCTATAACATAGGTCGTAAAAAGTAACTAACAGGTTTCAAAACATTAACTGTAACTATAGACCATAATGCGTATAATCATCTTCCAGAGGTATGGATAACTGCGCTTTGCTGTAAGCTGTATCATTATTTTCTACAACAACACATTCTGTTGTGTTTCATTCCTTAAACAACGGTTTAGACATGAATGATAAACTGGTTGCTTATACAGTATGTACAATCTACCACTCCAACTACTTTGTTTGCCATTGGTAAAATTATTGAAAATTTATTCCAGTATCTGCTATATTAAAATAAAGGCCAACCACGTTTTTTTTTTCTTTCTTTCTTTTTTTACATATATGTGAGCAGTTACAATCAGCCCAGCACTGTAAACTGTGTTTTCATGTAACTGAGGAAAAAAAAAACATCCTTAACCACAACCATGCCCTGAGGTGAACCTTAGAAATAGGAAATACAGCCAGCCTCACAATTTATCCTCCTTGCAGGTGCTACTGTTGGTGGTGGAAGCACATACGCACACGTTTTCAAAATCGATTAAATAAAAAAGTGCAGCAGAAGCTTTTACTGCAAAGATTACTTGCTCTGGGATTCTGGCAGCCCTTCATCTGTTCCTGATCAGAGTGAGACGGTGAGATAAGGCCAGATGTAACATTTTTGTTGGTTTTGCAGCTCCGGTATTACTGTGATGAGAGATGTGTACAGTATGTGCAGGTGATAAGTCCCACGGCCACATATTGGATTTGTAGCCGGTCTAAGTTCACTTATGAAAGTGTGTCAAATCTAAGATAAATCAGATTTATGTCACATAAAAAAGTAAAAAAAATAAATAAAAAAAAACAAGTAAAAAAAAAAAAATCTACTTCAGCCATGTAATGGCAAGGTAGACAGTCAGACTATTGTTTGCTCTAGAAATAATATTTAACACTGACAAAAGGGGGGTAGTCATAGCAGCTAGCAGTCACAATCTGCTCACTACTTTGACCCAGGCTATGTATATTAATTTACAGCAATATCAGTTTAAAGGCGGAACGGTGGCTTTGTAGTTAGTATTGTATTGTATATTAATTTATATTAACTTTTTTTAAGCACATTAGCACAGGATATTATACTTTTTAGTCACATTAGCGCTTGACTGACCAGGGAGAAACAAAGCTTTTTTTTTTTTGTTTGTTTTTAACATTGCTACAGTATTAATTAAAAAAACAGCAACACAAATGTGATAAACACTACAATAAACCTGAAGAATCATGCTAGCTCTGCACTGCTAGTAACAGCACTAATCACTTAACCAATCTAGCACAGCGGCTATGAAGTTTTAGTGAATTAAAAACATGGTCGATTCACCAAATGAGAAATTAGCCTTAGTTACAAATAAAAAGGTAGTAAAATACACTATGTAAAACAAGCATTGCGTTTCACTGCGTACATGCGTGAAATGCTCAGCATTTTATATTCAACTCAAGTCCATTAGCTGTGGTAAACAGAATACATTTGTGTCAAGCAGAGAGCACACGAGGAGGCTAAAGATGAATGTGTTTAATTAAAAACTGTCATATCTGCGCTTAGAGATGGCCCAGGCAGCCATGAGGGGACAATCAATAATCTCAGCACGCTAGTGCTAGCGCAGTGCTTTCCCAGCACTTGCAGTCGCTAATATGAAGCAAAGACGTGGAATCAGGTGTAAGCTTTGGCCACTGAGGGATGATCCTATAGCATGCACAATACCAACGTATTATCTCTCCTTCTTTTGGAACACATACCAAGATGTTAAAAATATGTTATACATGTTCACATACGTCAACATCACCGCCGGCTGAACTAAATAACATTGATCACCAAATATACACCAGCAAACCTCACTGACAGGATCACTGGAGCACCTAGGGCTCACTCGTGCCTGCAGGGACCAAAGGCTGGCCCGCTCAGTCTGATCCAAATTTTAATTAAAATTTTATTTGTCACATACAGTCATACACAGCTAGCATAAATATGCTTAGAATGCTTAGTTCGCTTCCCACAGAAAAGCCGATGCAACACAAAGTGCCAAAAGACAGAGACATGCTGGCTATGATAGAAAGACAGTAGAACACCCATCGCACACCAGCCTGCTGTCCTGGGACCAGCAGGCAAGAGGTAAAGGCCACCGACCAGGCCTCCAAACTTTTCAGATCTCAATTTAATTAAGCACCCATGGGATGCGCTTGACAATTAAGTCCGATCCATGGAGGCCCCACCCCACAACTCACAGCACCCAAGCAATATGCTGTCAACCTCTTGTTGCCAGACACCACAGGACACACCCAGAGGCCCTGCATAGCCACACCCCGAGGGGTCAGAGCCTCCCCAGTGGCTTGAGGACACCATTAATGGAAACGGTTTTAATGTTATGGCTACCACAATTATACAAAGGCTAAACTACTACAATAACCACTGAAATGCCATAGTATGTTGCCTACCATGATAATGTCCTAAGTAACACAGTAATACTATGGTATACAATGATCAGCCAAAACATTTCAACGCAAAACATTATGCACAATATTCCCAAATCCAGCCTGCAAGTTCCCCTTTTGCCCCCTGGGCAGGTCTGGCCCCTAGGAGCATGACTCCACAAGACCTCTGAGAGTTTTGTTATGGTGTCTAGCGCCGAGATGTTGGTAGTGGGCACTCTGGATGCTGTGTGTTGCCTGCTGAGACCTTTTTGGATCAGACTTGATCATCTAGGGCATCTCATGGGAGCTCGGTAGGATTGATATCTGTGGAGTTTGGAAGCCGAGGCAGTAGCCTTGAGCTCTTTGCCTGCTTGGCCCCATACTTAGTAGGCTGTGCTGCACAGGTGTTTGCTCAGGTGGTCCTGCAATGGCAGACAAGACAGGCTGGATTTGGGCCCCACTGGCTAAAATAAGTCCTGGGTGCTTATGATCACCCAAGATAGTTGTGACAAGTCTTTTGCTATTAATTTAATAAAACAATAACAAACGGTCCCATTGTTTCCACTATCATTCTGACTTTACAATGCATTAGATCTTAAGGTCTACATGCTAGCTTGTTAGAATCTGCCATTAGCTAGCATCCAAGTCTTACAACAGTGCTTTTAGAAACCCTTTTAATTGGGTGTCTCTCATTATTAACCTTTCCATGTAAGTGATTAAATTATGTCTAACCAGACACACTAAATGCTGCTAGCGTATAGCATTTAGGATATTCCCACAGCTTACAGACAATTTTGTAACCGTCACAGAAAACGATGTAGATAATTTTTCAAGCGCATTAGACATAAAATTCTGTTAACCCCTTGCCCCCGAAAGCATGTCTTTACCTAAAAAGACATCCTGTTGTATCTGCTAACCCTAACAGGGTTTTATACAAATCTGCACTTAAGATTTAAATGACTATGATTTAGCGTCTTTATATTTTTATTATCTCTGTGTTGCACCAGGAGCAAGCGATAAAGGTACGGATCGTTTTTGCCATGGAGACAGAACTCTGCGAGAGCTGCTATTAAAGTATGACTCACCCACAGCTAGTTTCCAAGAGACTGTCTCCAACCTGCAGAGAAGCCATTCCAAAGTCTGCTATTCTGATGTTGTTCTTCTCATCCAACAGCAGGTTCTCTGGCTTCAGGTCTCTGTGGCTGAACAAAAGGAGAAAATGTTTTACATGAGGAACCAGAACACATGGAGATGTTGGGCGAGTTGTAATTTCATCGAAATGATTAGATTAAATACAGACGGTGATTAAAGGTAGATTTAATTATAGATAACGTTCACGTAATGCCATTTTATTGCCCCTTTCTTGTACTTTTCTTAATATCAGGTTAGTTTCCAGATTAGTGTGAACATACAGCATGCATAGTCTTTATAACTATAGGTCACTGGAGGTTTCTTGTATTTTCTTTTCTTTTTTGCACCTTTGCTGTTATCAGACATTAAAATTGTACTAAGGATAGAGTTCCCAGGCACCAAGCTGCCACAGGGCATTAAGCTTCTCAAAGGGTCTGGACAATCTCTCACACACACAAAACCATTGCTGATTCTAAAACCCAGAGGGTTGGCATTTTTGTTTTGCAGTTTTTTTTTTTTTTTAAATAATCATATATAGGGGGTCAGGACTGTGTTGTACAGAGTGCCTATGTTGTGCTGAAAAAAAGGATACGTCAGTCATATAACTGACTGATTTTTATTACATTTTTACCAACTATACAAACAAGACTAAGACAAAATTAAAAAAGGGGTCACATAGGCAAAGAGGTAGCACAGATACACACGATTGTTTTCGGTTATTCTTATGACCCATAGAATAATAATAATTTGCTCATTCTAAGAGTTCTACATTTAGCCACGTCATATTCCGGTAGTGGTAAAATTTACACATTATAAAAGTAATGATTCTACCTGACATAACCAAAAACCAAAATGCACAGTTTGACATCATTGACCTATGCTGTGTCATCATCTGCCTATACTGTGACCTCTGCTTGAGTTTTAATATCCCCATTTTATACACTTTTATCTGAACACTGACTATTGGGATTTAATGGTATGTTGTATGATATTTCTTTTTATTCAATAAAAGAATCCCTATGCATTCTCCAGCTCATTCATTTATCATGAAACACAGCTTCCATGATGTGAAGTAAAATAAATATTTAAACTACGTCCACACTGACTACTTAGTATCTTCCTCAGTATCTTCTTTAGAAAATGCTAGAGAGATAAAGAAAAAATACACACACACCTATTTTAGCATACTTTTATATTACAACAAGGGCAGTACTGAAAGTAATGCAAAAGCGTGCGTTTTATTTTAACTTTTTATTCTCTGACATAGGTCATCTTCCTCCATACAAAGGTAATTCTCCACTTATTGTCCATCACAAGTGATGCATTTGTGGCATCGTTGGACCAAACAATCAAATCCACTTTGAAAACCCCATTTGTCGACATTGATGGTCTCCCACTGTATGGTTTGTTGTCAGTGCTAATTTCCCCATCCATCTCCGCACATTGCTGTTGTCAATGGTCTCATCTCTGTAAAAATGCTGTAGTGCAGTGGGAGACCATGAACTGTGACGAAGGGGATTTTCAAAGAGCACTCGAGGTTTGGGCTCACAGATGACACAAATGCATCATTGGTGATTGAGACTATGTTAAGAACTGTAGTATTAACAGGAAGAGTTACTCGACCAGAATTTGCACTTTGAATGACCTATTGGTCAGGCAGCACAACTTACTAATAGCTGAATAATACAAAAACATCCTTCATTGTAACAGGACATGAATGATGGCTAAATGTTCAGTAGTTAGCACTATATACACTTGGCTTGGTGGTGCACTGCAGACCAGGATGACTCCGGTTTGAGCTTTGATGCCGTCTAGTTGCCACTGTTGCACCCCTGAGAAAGGCCCTTCACCCCCAAATGCTCAGATGCAACTGAGCTGGCAACCCGACCCTGTAAATAACTGGCACACAAATAGTGGATGTATATCCGTTTCCCAATGTGCCAAGCGACACATAAATGGAACCATCCATCCTAGGTCATATACACATAGTACAACTTTATTCCACCACATGTGATCATTCTTCTTAATCAGTTTTTTAGCATCGTATTTTATGACCTGAAAATAATCTTGCAGATCTTTAATGATCAGCGCCAAGTCTTTGAAGTCTTCCCACGGTGAATAAGTAAGAGCTTCAGGTACAAAACACTCTGAATACACCCAAGATCAAAAAGAAGCTTTTTCCACTTAAATCATTTTAATCACAAATCACCACTTGATGCATTCGCCTTCAAACTTGAACTTTTTGTGATTAAACCTACCAATAAAGCAGGCCACAGATATTCATAACTTAAGCAAACCAATGGCTTTTATAAACAATCGAATCTCTGTTCCTTCGAGCTCCTTTAAAGTCTCATTGCAGAAATCCATTGGTTTGAAGTCACCTGCTGGGTTCCAAATGACCTGATCAAGTGATGGGATTGTGATCAGACAATGTTTCTTCTTCTCTCTAAGGAAGACCAGGATTTTGTTCAGCTGGATGCTGACCATTTCACTTTCTGTTAGATTTGGCTACGGAGTAAGACAGGAAGCCTGCCTCACTGCAAAGCCTACTGTGAGGCTAGCAGGTAGGAAATGGTCTACTAGTCTCACACAATTTCATCAATGAAAACAAATCATGGCGTGTGAATGATTGAAACTGGCTGGATTGCCATGCAGAAAGTGTTTCTGTGTTCTCACCAGCGCTGGGTGTAATGCGTTACAAAGTACTTTTTTGATGTGAAAAGTAATCTAGCGTGTTAGGTCCGCCATTTACATAAGTACTCAGATATTTAGTTACATTTTCAAAAATGTAATCTGTTATTCAGAAATATAGGTTATTTATGTAATGCGTGAGCCAGACAGTAGTGTGTGTGTGAAAGTCGTCCTACAAACCCCGCCCTGATGCTTGCCCCGGTATTCCTGTTGTTATACCCCTACCTCACCTATGTGGTTTGACTCGTGGGGAGAAGCGATGTTAGGCATCATGAGCCGCCAGGAGTTCTGCAAAGTCCGTGAGCTTCTGTGACGAAACGTAATCACAGCGGCAAAACTCGCGGTCACCCATGATGAGCCGTACTTACGGCCACTGTGTATTAGTAGATTCTGGGCCATACTTCACTGAGTGATGATGGTAGAATAATTATAAAGCTCTTGACTAAAATAACATGCCTGAGAAATCACAAAGGAGTTTTTATTTTCTGCAATGGAAAAGTACTCTAACTAGTAAGTTAGTCAGAAAGTAATGATGTAATAGATTACTTTTTAATGAAAGTAAGTTCTCACCAAAACGGAAGGCAGATGTACCTGATGAGCTGTTATTGAGAGAAAAGTCGTTGAGGTTGTTGTATGGAAAATGTTTAGAAATGCAGCTTAATTTCAAAATTTTTTAGTTTCAATGCAAAGTATTATGTTTGTCTTTCTGACACAAACACACCATGTGTGAAAAATTAAGACAAACATAACATGAAACATTTTTGTTCTACTCATAGATCATAACCGCTTGAACATAAAAACTATATAAACCTTATAATGGCTTTGATCCAGAAAAACTGCAGCTCTCGCCAGTAAACTTGTTCTGAGATTTATACAGATGGTCAATGAGAATGCAGTCCTGTGATTCCTGCCCTACAGCAGCTGGAACTTCAAGTATAACCCTCCAGAAGAATAGCTGGCCAATAAGGAAGCAGCCCTGTAAGACCCGCCCACATATATATATATACAGTGGAACCTTGGATTACGAGCTTAAATCGTTCTGGAAGTGGGCTCGTATTCTAAAACAGTCGTAAACCAAATCTAATTTTCCCATACGAAATAATAAATACTCAAATTATTCGTTCCACAGCCCAAAACAATAAATATATAAAAATAATTCATACAATATATAAAGTAAAAATAAAACAGATTAACCTGCACTTTACCTTTAAAAAATGTAAAAATAAATCCCGACAGATAAGCGTTTCCACATGTGCACGCAGACGCCGTGTGTGTGTGTGTGTGTGTGTGTGGAATTAGCCCATTCCCTCGCTTTGTCTTACACAGTAAAACTCCTCCTCCCTCCTCGCTTTTTAAGTTTCACAACAAACACACACACAACGGAAACACTGTTTTAAGGAAAAAAAAGATATCTCTCTAATGACACTCGCGTAAGCGCATGCTAACGGAATCACTGCTGTAAAGTAAAAAAAACAAAAAAACAAATGAACCAGCACTTTACCTTTGAAAATAATCGCGACAGAGCAGAGCTTCTTTGAAGTGTGAGCAAGGTGTAAAGGCGAGAGTGTGTGTGCATGTGTCTATGTCAAATTACGCGCGCGCACACACATAGGAGAAATGCTTATACAAACAGGGAGATGAGTTTTATACCAAGTAAGAGATGAGCACTAAGCCCAAGGAGGGGAGAGGATTACCCACAATTCCGCAGCGCAAGAAAGAGAAAAAAAATTGGCTCAGTTGTGATCATGTGACGCTTGGTGTCAAAATAAGAGGCGCATGCGTGACACATGATACTCGTGACACATGAGACTCGTAAACCAAGTCAAAATTTATTCAAAATCCTTGCTCGTCTTGCGGAACACTCGCAAACCGTGTGACTCGCAATCCGAGGTTCCACTGTATTTGCTTCAGAAGGGCAAACGTAAAACTGGAACAACTGAGGAGAAAAAGTGAGAAACAAAACTAAAAAACTTTTTTGCATTTAATGTAGATTCAGTTTTTGGTTTGCAATGATTTTTATTCCATTTAAATCCATTTATTTTTGATGAATTATTTTATTTTCATTCCACCATTTTGGCACAAATCTAATGCCATGGAAGTAATTTGGGAAAATCTGGATTTATGTAAATGAATCATCTACCTTTCGGACTGATGCACACTTGAGGTACAAAGTTGTGGAAAACGGACTGTAAAGAGATAAGGATTGTAACACCCATCACAGATTTTATGTAAAACTCCCACATGCTTCGCACAAACGTAACAATTCACCACAAATGTAATAGCTATTACATTTGCAAGGCTATTACATTTTTGGGACATTTATTACATTTTTTGGGGTTATACAATTATGATTATTACATGAAGAGCTGCGGTTTAAGCTGCAGATTTGTATTAAGTTTGTGGTTTATTACGTGTGCAGGCTGCTGTTATTACGCTGAGAGGTGTTGGAAGGATTGTGTGTGTTTGTGTGTGTGTGTGTGTGTGTGTGTGTGATTACAAAACAGTTTCCCTTTCCCATTGGCGACACTTTTATCCTTATGGGTTTCTAGCCTGTCCACTTGACCTGCCCTTCCCCTCAAATTAACTTTCCTTCCCCCTACTTTTAAAAAAAAGCGCTGAGAAAGACGGATGGTCATTACCCCCTCCTGACCAACACTAACACTCAGAACCAATAAAGACATTCTTGAGGAGAGGACACGCTTTCTGTCAGCAAGGCTGCAGTTACGCCCTGGGGTTTTACTCATAAACTCGGTCTGCCAAAAAGAGCAATTTCAAGCCTGCAATCAAACGAATCATGGGGAATTTTTTAAATAATAAAAGATGCAAAATTGCAATGGCATTCTCACTATCTTTATTATTCTTGTTCTTATTCTTATTTTCATTCTTATTATTTAGCACATACTGTATTCTAGCCAATAAAACATTTGGTAGAAGGGGATATACAGTAGTATGTGCAGTGGTGACTCAGTGGTTAGGGCTTTGGACTACTGACCAAAAGCTGGTAAATTTTAAATCTCATCACCGCCAAACAGCCATAGTCCAGTTCAAGCCCCTAAACTACACATTGGTTCACGAAGTTCATTCACAGTAGACTTCTTTTGTGTCTGATTAAAGCATCCGCCAATCAGGCAAAAGTGTTTGCTGGGTTGCTTTTTTTTTTTAATGTATTTGACAATTTTCAGCGTACTTCCTACTGGACCTACCTCTTTCACAGATTTAACTGTACATATACACTCACCTTTCTGACACCAGAACCTACTTTTGTATACACTGCATTTTCTCTTCACTGTTTCTCTTTATGACCATTTGAATACTATGAACTTAATTGATGCATTTAAACGGCATGTCACAGAAGGACATTTGGGTCTCCAGAGTTAAAAATGGCAAATACAGTATACGCAGAACCATGGAATCAATATAAGATCCATGATGTTGAAAGCTTACAACTAACCAAAGCTGGGCATATTTGTGTCTCTGTGGTTGAATTCTGTAAAAAAAAAAATGGTAAAAAAAAATTATTAAAAAAGGCATTTTTTTTGTCTACTAACATACAGTATAGATGGACATGTCCACTTTAAGAAAGCATAAATATACTCAATCTAAAACATTGTTTCATTTATTCATGAAAAAATTTTTAATACTCAGGTTATTTTCTCATTTTATTTTCCAACATCACGCATCAAATGCTGCTGGATAGCGAATGGACACACGCCTAATTAGTTTAGTTTGTAATCACATGCTGGGTGTCAAACTATGACGCCCAGCATCTGCACGTCACATGATCATCATGTTGAGACGCGTGCATACGGTACACACACTGTATAAATGACAGAGAAGCAAATGGTTAAAAGCCTGCTAATAATAAATGCAATGAACAAAAACACGAAATTTACTCAACAGAGTAGAAGAAAGTGAATTAATCAGTGATCATTTCCCCACTGATGTATTCTGAATGAAGATCAGCCAAGGGAAGAGACTACAATGAGGCTGGTGTTTAAATGTCACGGCACGAGCGTCTTTTGCCTCGGGCGATCAGACCGAGACCAGTGCTGATCAACAGTGATATTTCATTTCATGTTGGAAACTTATGAGAAAGCAAAGTAAAAAGAAATGCATTACTTCTGGTTGAGATATTTCCCTCATATTAAATGGTTCTTACTTTGGGAAGTTTGTACATCCCAAAACTTGTGATTGACAAAAAGTCGCATCATTTCCCCCGGCAGAGTCAGCGCTAGATTAGGACTGTAAGTTTTAGTCGGAGTCTCTCTTTCTCTCTTTCTCGCTCAGCCAAAAATACAGAGGAACTAAACATGACAGGTTTGCTTCCGATGGGTTTGACAGACCAAACTGCAGCTGCCTCGTCCATACTGCTAGTGCTCAAACTGGGCCCGGAAAAAAGTCATTATTTAGCACTTGGCTGCAACAATATTGGACAGCTAACAACACAGCGCATTAGCAAGAGCTTTCAGGCTCAGTAGGGACGAAAAGAATTTGGGGGAGACGAGCCCGGAGAGACAAAGCAACCCCGCAGTGCTGTTTATTCAATCATTTCCATCACCCATCCAGAGAGGCCTCCAACCCATCCATCAGGGAAAAAAACAAAACAAAACATATGCCTGTAGATTGGAGTCTTCATTAGACTCGGGCGAATGGTAAACAGATGCAAATATTGTGCTAATGGCTATGCTTTCGATGGCATTAGCATAGTAATGCATGAAGAGGGTACAGCCACAAATACGGATTCAGTACGTAGGTCATTCTATTAAAAACCATTAATGGTCTTAGAAATAGCTTGGAAAGTTTTTATAATGATTAAAACTACATTTGAAGGCATCGGACACAAGAGCTTTACATAAAGTCGTAAAATACAGTACGTAAACGTATGCATAATTAACCGATATTTAGTTTACGTACCTACTACATTAGAAAGATTAAAAGTTTGACATTTTACGTAAAGCCCTCCCTGCAGGTTCATGGATGTGCTTTCGAAAGTGACGGCTAAAGCTGTGAATTGCGCAATGACATCTTAATAGATAACGTGATAAAACATTTGCAGCTCTGTGTTGCAGGGCTCAATTTCTCTCTGATTATTTCCTCCTGTTGTACAGCTAATTGAAGCCCTCCGGGCTCTAAGCTCTGCGGAGCGAGAGCAGATGGAGCGAATTCCAACGCGCTTTCCCCTCTTCGTCTCTGAGCTGAGGATAGAAGATGAGCTTGAGGACACAGTCGGTGATGGAAACCACTTTCACGTGTCATACCGAAGGGGGCCGATCTATCTCCGACCTGCCAGAGAGGCAACATCATGATGCCTCACTGGGGTGATAATTGGTATTTGCAACAATGCTTCATGATGACTAAGTAATGCTCCACTTCAGGTGGCAGTCGTCGTACGTAAATGATGTCGCCTTAAGTAATAAACGTGTCAAAACCGGCCATATGATCCATGAAATCAGGGAAAGGGGAGAAAAAAACGTAATATGAAGGAAATCATTAAATTAGCTTTTGTCTGGATTTTGAAATTGAACTTTAAACTCCCTGGCATGGTCTTATATGGTGGCGATAACTAAGAAAATAAATATATAATACTACACTAAGTACCTGTCATTGATGGTTAGTTAAAAGGTTAAAGCTAAAAAAAAAAAAAGATGATCAGCTTTAATCTTATCAATAACATCATTATTTCAGCTTGAAGTCCATGTCTGTCTTTATGTGCAGCAAAACTTTGTCTAGCTAATTAATACAAAGAAATAATTTTTTTGAAGGTTGAGTACTTTACACCATGTTTACAAGTTGCACCGCTCTTGTCATAAAAAAAATGATGCTGTGATGTAATTTGACTGTTCAGACATACAGACATACAGATATACAGATATACACAGACAGACATACACGAAGATATACAGAATATTTTTCTGAGACTGGTTTTGGATCCTCCGATGTATGAAACGTGACGATATCATTGAAAGAGCAAGTTCTAACCAACGTACAGACAAAACCTTTTTTTTATTATTATTATTATTATTTAAGCAGATTCTTCAAAATAAACTTTGTTATACTTGATTTGTCGTATAGACCTGTATTTTTTACGTTGGGAAGTCAAACCAATCCTACTGTACATTTTCAGTCATCCATCCATAGTAAAGGCCTGTTCAGGGTCATGATGGTCACAATTAGGAAAGTATATTCCTTATATTTTTCATGAAATATATCCAGCTAAATTTGTTAGAAAACACCAAGGCGGTTAATAAAATACTTTGGAAAATAACTGTGGGGGAAAAAAAAAATGTAATGCGTAATGTACCAATGATGCTGACAGTGTAGTTCTGGGACTTTTCCTGGTAGGATTTATGAAAAAAAAATTTTAATAACATCTGGTTTATGCCATGCCTTGTGTGGGTTTAAATCATACAGATGTTCCGGCAGAGACACTGTGTTATACTCCTATTATTCACAAAGATTTATGAGTCTTTAAAAGAACACACATGTGACTTGCCCAAAATTAAATAGTTAGTACATCTCTACAGTATGCTCCCTAATAAAGCTTCTGTGAAGGTTTGATCCCATTCCCATGAATGGTTTAGGAAGAGATGTGAACAGAGGAAAAGTGTGATGATGATGATGATGATGATGATGATGATGCAAGAACTCGAGTTTGAGTGGGACGCTTCGCAGCCAGATGAAATAGCTAGTGCACGTCTCCAATATTAAACATCAAATACATAAGCAAGCCAGTTGTCCACAACAATATGTTCATTATTTATACATGAATATGCATTCTGCACCTGCACTGAGAGTTACAGAGGAGAGGTTACAGAGTTCAGCGAGGTAGATAATCTGAGCAGCATCATACCGTAGTAGGACAACAATTTCTGTACACACTTTCAGCTGTACTCTACCCCAACAAAAATCATGCATCATGTAGCCACACTACTAAACCACTGACTGTTTAAAAAAAAAAAAAGAGAGGAAGAATTAGGTTTAATTGTCATTATTCAGGAAATTAAACTATAACAGTGCAATTAAAAGGACTATATACAGTATATTTAGTTACAGGATACTGAATGTATTAGATGGGGGAAAAAAAAACATTTATAAGAAAGTTGATCAACTAGAGTTTGGTCAAATTCCCATGAACGGTTTAGGAGAAGTTTTGCTTAAAGCAGATTTGACCCTTCCCTTTTTGCTTATGTTCAATTTTTTTTTTTTTTCAGATAAATAATAGTTATCCACTCACTCATCATCTATACCGCTTTATCCTGTGTACATTGTTCCGAATGGCATGAATCCTATCCCAGGAAACTTGGGAGGAATGAGGTGGGGTGCCAATCCATTGCAGACACACACACACACACACACACACACACACACACACACACACACATAGTGGTTTTTTCATATTAGACTAATGTGCATGAATTTGGACTGTGGAAGAAAACCCAAAAAGCACAGGTAGGACATGCAAACTTCACGCATGCGACCCCGAGACGGGAATCGACCCAGACCCTGGAGGTGTAATGCGACAGTGCTAACCACTAATATACCATGCCGCCTAAATAAAATTTATTAGAAAATAAAATAGATATTGCATATCTGATCTTCATAATAAAAGTATTTAGATGGTTTGGTCAAATTCCGATCGCAGAAAAGGGACACGGGATGACGTACAGTGATCGCTATAGTACTGTACGTGCCATCTTTGACTTCACAGGTGACAGAAAGATGTTTTAAAAATTGTAATCAGGGTTAAAGAACGCAGTGTAAGAGATTTCAATGCACTTACCATATGGAGTGACTGTGACAGAAGTCCAGTGCTGAGATGATCTGTCTGAAAAACTTCCTGGCCTCTTTGGGTGTTAATCTGCCCTTCTTTACCAGGTAGTCGAAAAGCTCGCCACCGGACACGTGCTCTAGAACCAAATATCTGGCAGAAAAACAGAGGAAAAGATATTCGGTATGGAGTTCTACTTTGGATTTGGTTTCAATTGCCGTGATTTCTAATTCGGAATTTTGGTCAGTAAATGTGTTTTTATTTTTCCGAGGCTCGGGCTCAGATGTGCACACCTGTGTGTGTGTGTGTGTGTGTGTGTGTGTGTGTGTGTGTGTGTGTGTGTGTGTGTGTACTGTATGTGCATGCTTTATTATAGCCCTTCTCTGAGTCGACGGCGAACACACTTTATCCTCATATGCATATTCAAACAGACGCGCGTGTGGCAGCATACACACACGGTCGCGCAGCCGTACACCGACGCGCAAAGCAACAGACACGCAGATCCTCTGATTTATTAGTCGATTAAAGGATTTTCTCATGCGATTACCTGTCAGGGCAATTTAAATTAGGGATGAATTCATACTTGATTTGTGAGCGTAAAAAAAAAAACATTCGTCGGTAAACATTTTGCGGCCGCCTGGGCCATCCGTCTGTGTCATCAGAATATTAAGAAAAACAAATTCCTTGCCGGTTTCCACAGTGACGCTTTTATCAATTATTGAAAACTACATTAGGCGTAACCAGCGGAGCGCCAAGCGGGGAGAAAGACAAAGCGGCGCCCTCTTCTACGACACGCGCCATGAACTCTCACACACACGTTCGCGCAGAAAAACACCCAAGAGATGCTCGTACTTACAAATATTTCTTATTTTCATACACGTCGTGCAGCTTCAATACGTGAGGATGTTCTATGAGCTTCAGGATCGCTATTTCCCTCTCAACCTGCAAAGAAACAAAAAACAGAAAAAATGATAAAACGGCATGACCAGAAGAGGTGAACAAATACAGTATTTACATTCCGTGCCTGTTCTAACACAATAACAGACGTCTGAGTGTAAAGTGCACAGAGAGGACCCATAATAACAAACGCACTAATGACTGTAATACCATCAGATTCCGGTGCGTTTCGTAAAGCGGAGACGCAGTTCGCTGGTATTAGCCTGTCCAGTCGTGTCTAATTAGTGCTCCAGCACTTTCATTAAGAGGCTGAACATTAATCAGCGCTTGTCAAGGTAGGAATAAACAAAGAACGCAATAGCGGAGTGGGAAACAACACCGGGACTGAGTACTGCATCCAGGACCGGTGCCATGACACACATTAACACTCACTGGGTGTCTGGATGGAAAGGAATTAGGTTTTAGAGCTGCACTGAACTGGTGTGCACATTTCCTTTCAAACCTGTCCACCTACTTGCATGGTGGGAGGAAACTGGAGAACTTCGGAGAAGAGAATGCACGGCTCGAGCAGCAGCTCAGGATTGTGCCACTGTGAAATTTCATGAGTTACATCATACACTACTGTGATGTGTTTATATACAGTGCTGTGCAAATGTCTTGAGCTACCCAGCATTTCTTTAATTATTTGATATTAAATTCAATTAAATTATATAATTTTTTTTTCATTTATTTAATAATTTTTTACTGTGACAGGCTGCATAGTTATATAACAACCTCAGCAGCGACCTCATTTCCCCTCTCGTCTGTTCCAACCACTTACCATTCAGCATCACCAGTATACTAATCACAATCCTGATCATCTGTCATCATTTGCACCTGGTGTTTCTCGCTGGTTCATGCCTAAAGTTAGACGCTTTTTATGCATTAGTGATTCATAGTCACTTTGTGGCTTAACAAACAAAAAACATTCCTCTGAAACTGGTCAGGTATGGGAACTGGACCAAAAATACAAGGAGGTCTGGCTCTTTGGAAGCGAAATAAGAAGAAGGGCGGCTTAAGACCTTTATACAGTAGTGTATATACTGTACAGTATAGCGCAGTGGTACTGTAGGTCACAGGGTTAAGGCCCTGACTTAATGATCAGAAGGTTGTCAGTTCAAGCCCCAGCTCCACCAAGTTGCTGTTGTTGGGCCCTTGAGCAAAGCACTTCACCCTGTCTGCTCCAGAGGTGCCATATCATATCATGGCTGACCCTGCACACTGACCCCCCACTATGCTGGGATATGAGAAGAATGAATTTTACTGTGCAGTAAATAAAAAAATTAAGTCTTAAATATATACATTATTTTTCTTTGGAATTTTAGTTACCACTTGCTAAATCCAAGGTTTTCTTGATCTGAGGTTTATTTTACTCATCTGGAGTAAAAAGGCCTCCATAGTTTTATGATAAAATGTAAATATATTGCCATTATTATGACTACTGCTTGTTTCCTTAGATTAGAACAGACCCATCCTAAAGCATGCTTAAAAGTAAAAAAATGGACATTTCGGACGTTTTAAGAGGCTGGATTGTTGGTCAATTTGAGGGTGCAGTGTCTTAGACACAAATACCCCGTTCTGCCGTTTACTAAATTTCAGCTCAATTTAATTACAAAAGTAAAAAATCAATGGAGTCATGAATCGGACAACTTGCGGCTTCTAAAAGACGTCTTCCAATCAGCTCTTAAACCTGATTAAAAAAAAAAACGACAAAGTGAAAATAATGTGGCTAAACCTTAAGCACTATTCGGACGGGACTAGTTTTACTGGGGGACGTTTGAGTTTGAATTTTTTTCAGCCGACGTCTGTCATTTCATGTATGGATTCGGACGGACTAACATGTCCGTGTTTATTACGGAGGTGGGCGTTGCGCAAGAGCACGTGTTGAGGATGAGGATTTCTACTGAAAGCAGAAACTCGAATACCGGTGCGCTAGAGATTGTACGGTAGTTCACGTTGACCAAAACACACAAGAAAACGCGTTTCGGGAAAAAAAAAATTTTTCGGCAAACACAGACATTCCGCCGAGTTTGCTGAAAATCAGTAGGTAATTTGCTCTGGGATTTTTACAGAGGTCGTGTGAGAAAAAGACAGACATGGCAGATAAAATCACAAAGTACGTCTGTGAAACAGAAATTTCTCTAACGTCCCCCAGTAAATCTAGTCCCGTCCGAATAGTGCTTTAGTCGAATTTTCTAATTTTCCTCCAAATTTTGAAGCATACATTTAATCATAAAACTATAGAAGTCAATTTACTCCTTGCATGTGTATATATTTATTATTATTAATAATAATACTATTATTATTCATTTTTAACACCTCTGAAGCTGCAGAGAGCTTCTGGAATCACATTATAATAATATTAGCATATATACCATATTATAATGTTATACGTTTTTATATGTTTAAGCAGTGGTAGTGTAAATATAACATTTCATTGAAATTCAGTCCAGCGTGTAAGTAAAGTCTAAATCTCAATAATGGGACTCCTATAAATATGTTCGTTTCATCATTATGTATCACGACAAGATCAAACTCATCTAGTAAAATCCATAGCCCAGTATTGGGAATAATACCAGATATGACTGGGATTGATTATCAGTGGGAATATGGAGCTAACCAGGATAATCCGGTGTTAATGAAAACGCTAAACACCCGCTCAGAGGCACGCAGCAGAAACAGCATTACTGCCGGCGTCTTAGCATTTCTCGTATTTCATTTTCGCCGTTTTTAAAAATCTCACCGACGGAAGAAATTACAAAAAATCAATAAGCTCGGCATCATTTATACGATTCATAATGTGTATTCACTAGATCCCAGAAGCAACAGACCTAAAAACCCATCTTCTTCAAATGTATGTATTTATATACACTATACTATATACAGAAGATGGAGGAAATATGCCAAGAGATGAAATATAGATTACAGTAAGCTGCTAGGCTTTAGATGCAAGTAGAACATACAGTATGCTTTCAAGTACAGCAAAATATTGTCTTTTTTTATGATCTTAGGCATCATTTCAGTTATTTCATTGCAATGTAAAATCTACAACTCCGAGCTGCACAAACACAAGCCAATTCATTAGCATACGGTATGTTGAACTGGAACGCTCTGTACACGTCTATAGAAGCTGAGTGACTCCCCTACGCCGGCTTCTCCTTCTCACCTCAGTGCTCTCTACAGCCTGCGTGTTGATAAGGCTGCAGATTCGTGTACCTGGGGTTCGTATCAGTGACTGAACAAAGAGTCTGCATCTACCAGACAAGCCAGCTTATCTCATGGACATGCACACACACATACACACACTCACACACATACACAAAGAGATCATGACTGCTTACTCCAGCCAAAATTGTATTAGAGCCTGCATCACTATTAACAACCTGAAACTCATAAAAGTAGCCCACTAAACTTTATGCTAAACTTGAGACATGCTTGATATTTTGATATTTTATCAGTGTAATTTAATGCCGAACCACTTGTCAACACACAGACTATCAATGACTTTTTCAGCTTGTCTGTTTTACACTACATGCTCACTCACTCACTGTCTATACCACGTTATCCTGTAGTCAGGGTCATAGGGGGCCTGGAGCCTATCTCAAGGGACATAGGGTACGAGGCGGGGTACACCCTAGACACGGTGCCAATCCATCGCAGGGCACACATACACACACTCATTCATACACCGCAGGCAATTTGGGAACACCAATTAGCCTAATCTGCATGCGTCTTTGGACTGTGGGAGGACACCAGAGTACCTGGAGGAAACCCACCAAGCCCAGGGAGAACATGCAAACTGCATGCACACAGAGATGGGAATCGAACCTGGCCGGGGATCGAACCCAGACCCTGGAGGTGCAAGGTGACAGTGCTAACCGCTACACCACCGTGCCGCTTTAATGCTGCATGCTTAACAATGAGAATGAACAAATCCCTGCAATAAATGCAGAATTTATGAAATATGTATTATATTATATTATATTATACTAATATAAGGATGTAGCAATGGTTTAAAAATAATGCATACCTGTAATTTATTACCGACAGAGTGACTGCACTGCGCTGTTGACAGAGTGTAACCATCCTTCTCTAGGCTTCAACATTCTCCCAAAACCCATTAAACACATTTAAACCACCGCCTGTGTGTTACACTGAAATAATCTTCACTTATTAGTAAAGTTTCCCTTTGCTTGAAATACATGAGGCTCAGAGTTAAATGTTTAGCTCAAAACATTGGACATTTAAAGCTATGCAATACTACCCTGGACAGGGTGCCAATCCATCACAGGGCGCACACACATACGCACATTCACACTGTCATTCACACACCACGGGCAATTAGTCTAATCCAAATGCTTGCCTTTGGACTGTTGGAGGAAACCAGAGTACCCAAAGGAAACCCACCAAGCACGGGGAGAACATGCAAACTCCATGCACACACACCCCGAGGTGGGAGTCGAACCTGGACACTGGAGGTGCTAACCATGCTGAGGTTATGCACACAGACCAGAGATGAGAATCGAACCAAGACCCTTGAGGTGTAGGGCGACAGATCCAACCATGCTGAGTTTTTTTTTGTTGTTGTTGTTTTTTGTGTTTTGTTTTTTTGTCACACACACACACACACACACACACACACACACACACACACACACACACACACACACACACAAACCTCCAATCGTCTTGACAAAGCCATCTCACACAGCTCAGCAAATCGAGTGACAGACAGAGCGGAAATATCATTTTATTACCATCAAAGCCCCGATTCTTCAAAGGTCTGTCACCTAGACCTCTGTGACAAAGCGAGAGAAAAAAAACACATAAATAATGAAACGCTTCCTTTTTTTTTTTAAACCTCTGCTTGACTTGCTGCTTTATCAAGCGCCCAGTCATGGCAAATTCCCCCCTGCATTCGTCTCCCTGGCTTCACTTTTTCTTCATTAGGAAAACCAAGAGAGGTGGAGGGAGTGTGTGGAGTACTCATACACATGCCTAGTCATGATCGGCTCCGGTCTGGAGTGTGACACGGGCAGCAGCATCTTTCTGTCCGTGACAAACACGATCAAATCAATTGTGCTTTTTAATATTTTTTAATCCTTTTTTTTCCCGTGATATCTGTTGTTGCTGAGTCGCTGTTGCACAGACCGTTCACACATGACCACACACACACACACACACACACACACACACACACACACACACACACACACTATATAAACCTTATAAAGGTACACAATACTCTTTTTCTTCCTTGGTGAGATCTACAGTAGTATAGAGCACAACTTTAGGGGCTTTTTAAATGAAAACCCTGATTTTAAGACGCAGTGATGCGTCTGATCTGGAACTGATGAAATCCTGTAAACATTATGCTCTTTTTCACTGTACTGAGCGGCCTTTCATTTATTCCACACCATTTATTTATACAGCGCCAGGCCAAAAAGAGTCACACACACTAATATTTCGTTGGATTGCTTTTTGCTTTGATTACGGCACGGATTCCCAGTGGCCTCGTTTCTATAAGCTTATGCAATGTCAGAAAATCTATTTCCAACCATAGTCGCATTTATTTCTCTCCCAGATCTTGTATTGATGATGGGAGAGTCGGACTGCTGCTTAAAGTCTCTAAAAGATTCTCAATGGGATTACGGTCTGGACTTTATGGAGGCCGATCCCTAAGCCACATTTTCACACTTTGAGCCGGATGAGGTCTGGCCTTGTCATCTTGGAATATGTCCCTGCCATCAGGGAAGAAAAAAAGCTGACCTCATTTTTTTGGGTACATAACGTTGCTGAACCTACAGTAGACCTGACCAATAGTACAGTGATCAATAGGCATGATGCACCCATCACTGAGCTTTTTCCCAATGCTCCACTGGCCATTCCTTATGCTCCCTGGCAAACTCCCGCCTTTTTTCATGCAGCAATTTCCTTAGTTGCTTTTTTTGCTTCATACAGAACAATAACTTGACCCTTCTTAAACAGATGACCATCTTTGCCACTACCACAGGATACAAGTCTTCTGACATGAAGATCGGTGATCAGACGGCGTTTTTCATGTCTGAAACGCTAGCCTCCCAGGAACTCCTTTACTGGTTTAAACATGTGAAAATGGTTTGGATAAAAGTAATGTGTTCCTCTAATGTCTGAGTAGTGGGCACTGCGCTGGGCAGTATGAGCTCGTGCATTGTCCTGCAAAAATAGAATGCGTGAGGTGATCAAACCGAGAGCATGCTACTCTCACGCAGAATTTCAACAGGAATAACTGCCGAGATTTTCATGCACAGACGTACGGATGATTTCTTTAAAGCGTTCGCACCGTTCAAATATTTTAAGAGCCTTATCACTGTACTGTGCTTGAAATCTTCTGTAAATGTCAATCGGATTTACACGAGAAAGTTCATCACAAGTCCCGGTTTGACTTCATACAAATAAATACAGGAATATGTACATTTAAAATATAATTTTTCTCTTATTTCTATTATTAGATTTTATTTATAAGAAATAATCCTGACCAGGGAATATTTGAGATTATTTGAAATAAAAGAATCTGATCAACAAGAAGACAAAACATCACTCTGATTCAGACTGGATATACCCTAGATCAGACATACAGAATATCCTCCTAATATCAGAACGTGTTTGGAATAAATAAATTCTATGCGTTGCTGCTACTGTAAGTGGCTTTGTACAGTATAATGAATAATTGTAATGCAATAAAATGGAATGTAAATTGGTACTGTACTTTAGAACCATGCACAATCATCAAGTAATAGCACTTTTATCACTTATACACACTGGTTCAGCCACCAGCACGCACGCACACACACACACATGATCACTATTAAACATTAGAATTGCCTTGTCCGTGTTTGTTATACAAGGAGGAGCGAGGTAGCTCTCTCCTTTTGTCTCATTATACCAGAGTGGTGCCCTTTCTCATTGGCTTAGCATGTTTAATCATTATCACGACTGCAATAGCGGCATGCAAAAGTGATTATCGAGTGATTCATTTCCCTGGAGAACGGGGTTTCAGACTCCTAAAGCCAGAGTTTACCATCAAATTACAAGGTCAAATGACTGCAAGGCACTGAATGGAACGCTACTGGAAGTAACTTGATTTGAACTGATGACATGCATGAGCTGCGACTCGGATATTCCATTTCTCTGCCTGCTTGAACCGCGGAGAAAAAGGGAACAATGAATTGCTAATCCGGGATATTGAGAGAATCCGTGCGTGTGTGTTTGGTAGACACTTCGCCAGCGTGCTTTGTTCTTGCGTTTCGTAATAAGGAACGCAATCCCCCGGCTCTTCGTGTAGGTTTGTAACACAATACATGTAAACAAGCTTTATCATTAATAGATTTATCACCATTATACTCGACTGCTAGTGGTACGCTAATACGGCAAATTAAATTAATCTTCTGTAAAGATGAAGATGGAGTGGAGCGGTGGCAACCGGGGTGGTTGATGACCAGACGAGAGAAGAGACAGGAGGGCTTCACCCCCAGTTGCACCCTCCCGTTGCCTTTTCCTTCCACTCCTTGGGTCAGGCTACCGCATGGCATACTGTAATGCGAATCTGTGTGTGTGTGTGTGTGTGTGTGTGTGTGTGTGTGTGTGTGTGTGTGTGTGTGTGTAACTGTTTGTCCATCCACCCTGTGAAGCTGCTAATGGATTTTGTTTAAAAAGACGTTGCTTGTTGCTGCTTTACATCTATTCTGTCTTGAATTTATATCGAACATGCAAGATAATTTTTTTTAAGATTAATGGATAGCACTGTCTCCTGGCACCTCCCGAGTCCGGGCTCGATTCCCGTCTCCCATGTGCTTGGTGGGTTTCCTCTAGGTACTCCAGTTTCCTCCCACAGTCCAAAGACGTGCAGATTAGGCTAATTGGTGTTCCTAATGTGTGGATAAGCGTGTGTGTGCGCCCTGCGATGGATTGGCATCCTGTCCAGGATGTATCCTGCATACAGGATAAAGCGGTATAAATGGTATTTGAGCGAGAGCTAGCTTTCTAAACTAGCTTTCTATCCAAATCTTGCTATATGAAATATACCAATAACTAGCTGTTCTATGTCTTTTAAAAGTTCTAAGAACTTACAACTTTTAAAACCTATTAATGTTGCCTGTAATGCCATCAAAATTCATGATGACATACTGTACATTTTCATTAGAACCGTATCAACGTACAGACAGGTCAGCAAAAATGGCGTGATGTTTTCGAGCAACGGTGACTCAGATTAAGGAAGGGGAAAAAAAACATATCAGTCGGGCATGATTGAAACTCCCTTTAACTTCAATTCTCACTTGCCAAAGCAGAAATAACGATCACTTCACCTCCTGTCATTGGCTGCGTCCCAAACCGCATACCCGCACACACACATTACACACTGCAGAATGTCAACATTATACACTGATATACTGTACAGTATATATTATTCAGCAGCTCTCACTGAATAAGCCTGAGTGTCAATGCTGGTGTGAACAGGTATTTTTGTTACAGTCCTGTGGTTCACAAAATGTCCTTCAAGAATAACCAAGTAGCCTATAATTACATTTTTATAATATATTTTTTTTAACAACATGGTGTGCACTTCACAGCGCCGACGACAGCATTTTGCCATCATGCCTTGATCGGTCGCCACAATGCCCTACTAATTTCAGAACTCACAGAGGCAATAATTTGCTGTGCCCTTTTCTTATGATGCCTTGGTGGCCTTTTTTTATTTTAAATGTCATCGGAATTATCAAAATATATTCAGATATCGGCAAGTAGAATCACCCACTACGACTTCCTGCTTCCTGGTTGGTCCATCACACCTGCCACAATGTGCTGCTAGCTTTTAATACATACACACGCTCTACATAGGGCCTAATTTGCTCCTTGCGTGTGCGTCATATGTAAAAAGTTGTACGCAGGATTGAAATGAGTTTTAAATTCTTCTTGGTACGTTGCCAAGAGAATAAACCATGGAGGTGGTGGACATCTAAGTTTCTCTTTATGTCTCCACTTATGTTTTGGATATACAGAGTGGGCCATTTATATGGATAGACCTTAATAAAATGGGAATGGTTGGTGATATTAACGTCCTGTTTGTGGCACATTAGTATATGTGAGGGGGCAAACTTTTCAAGATGGGTGGTGACCATGGTGGCCATTTGGAAGTCGGCCATCTTGGATCCAACTTTTGTTTTTTTCAATAGGAAGAGGGTCATGTGACACATCACACTTTTTGGGAATTTCACAAGAAAAACAATGGTGTGCTTGGTTTTTAACGTAACTTTATTCTTTCATGTGTTATTTACAAGTTTCTGACCACTTATAAAATGTGTTCAATGTGCTGCCCATTGTGATGGATTGTCAATGCAACCCTCTTCTCCCACACTTCACACACTGATAGCACACCGCAGGAGAATTGCCAGCACAAAAAAAAAACGTTAGCTCCAATAAACAGCAAATACAGTATAAAATTACACAAAATTCTATTTTATTTATTTTAGTTTTTTGCAGTAAAATAAATCTGTGCTGATGTTGGTATTTTGAAAAGTTTGAAAAGACGTCCTACAGAAGTTTGATATTTATTTATGTATGGATTTCTTTTTTCCCCTCTCCATCAAGCAATCCATTTTTCTCCTACCTACAACACAATCCTCCACTTCTCATGTCTGGGATTGTACCTAGATAGTGTCAAATGAAACACAAGAACTCCAGAAGGGGCGGCTTCGGTCCTGCTCCTCTAATAAACACTGAGCCCGTTCTGGTCCTGCAATGCTCCTGGGAGCCACGGTGGCTTTGTAGCTAATTAACTCAAACACATGTGCAAACAGACACTCCTGCATTGTACGGCTGGTTGGGGTTAAACTAGCAGACCTTAGCACATCGCTGAGAGCGCTATTGCGGCTTAACCAATACCTCCTGAGACACCCGTTACAATGTACATCGCCATCAGTGAAGATTAAACACTGTTCCTCCCCCCCTACCCCCCCCCCCCATGACGACAGCCCAATTCATCTGAGCGGCGAGCTAACAGCTGTGTCTAAAAATCATACACGATCAGGTGGTCCGAGGGCTCCTAGTGCAACAAATGACTGCAGCGCGGCAATCACGAAGAGACAGACCTGTTCAAATGAAAAAGGCGGAATGTTCTTTCACAGATATGGATTTTTCAAGCTAAGTAAAATTGCAAACTTTTTTTTTTCCAACGTTGATTTAATGCTGTAACGACTCTGTTACAGACACACGCGTTCGTGGATTAATGAGTCTCTCGGGTTGTATCTGAAGCTTGATCGCTATTAGCGCACACGTGACGATCAGATCACATTATCAGGTCATCAGTGTGTACAAGCCAAACACCGCGGGTGTCAATCTTGAGTCATGCTCATGCCTGGGCGCAACTGATAAACACATCTTTCTTTAATATAGCAAAGGGGAAGGATAGAGACTGTGGATGATATACAGTACATGCACATGTTAAAAGCAGACTATCATACGACAAGGGACGAAAAATGACAAAAATCTACAGCTTTGCCGTATTGCCATGTGATTTCCATCTTTGCCGGTCACACTCACACCTCACAAAAAAGCGACATCACTAATTACATCACTCGCACAATCTCTAACCAACAAAAGCAGATTGAGAACTAGGAACAAGTGGAAGCAGTGCTCGCAGCACCGGGAACTAAGCCATGTTCTGAGAGAGGGGATTTTATGACAAATTGACCGTAGTAGACAGAACGGCCGTCCACGCAAGCTTCACTCTTGGAAAAGGACATCCAGGAACTCTATGTTTGCCGCACTGTGATATGGAAACACTACTGTATATACGACCTCTACAGTATGCGTAATGTAGGCTTCAGTGTGTTGAGCTCCTCTGCAAACTTTGCTTCTTCCAGGTCAATGTCAATACAAATGATGGAGGGATGTACTGCAATGAATTAGGGCTGCAACTAACAATTATTTTGATAATCGATTAGCTGGTCGATTTATTTTTTCGCTTCTTTAATTTTATGTTTTGCTTATAACTATATAAAACCATAAATCAGGGTATTAGTTATGTTTAAAATTAAACTTTAAAAAATGCAAAAGCCACATATAGTTTAATGATCTTTAATTTTTACATTTTAAATCTTAAATTAAAGACAAAGTTTGTTTTTGAATAGTAAAACTCCTCTAAATATCCAAAATACAAATAAATAAATAAAAAAGCAAAACAATTGATGTACTCATTATATTGGATGGCATCTGTTATAGTGGCTGCTTGTTGTGGAGTGCATGGGGGATTTCTTTTCTGAATGAACTCACTTATGCTGACTTGGCTCTTTCTTAATTAAAAAAAAAATATATATATATATAATATATATATATGTCAGCATTTGAGTATGCAAAATACAGCATTTTAACAATAATTGCAGATATTGCCAGTTGATAGAGAAGGAACTGCCAATCAGAAGTAGTGTGTGGAAGTCTGTGATTGGCTGGTTTTGTGGCAGTTATGTAACACTGGACAAAGTTGAGCGCGCACAGAAAATAAATGTTGCTTGCGCGTGAAGGCAGATTCAAGCGCGCACAGAATCGAGAAGTCGCGCATGCGCGGAAAACATGTTGAGCGAGCAGGGGAGACATTGCACGCGCAGAATCGAGCTGTTGCTTTGAGTGCTTTGTCTGCTCTCAAAATGTCAAATTGTGGCAGGAATATAACGCCATAAGCGCGCGCTTTTTCCTGCAGACGCTTCTGTAACCTCCATTGCGCGAGCGGCTGTGTATCTTTGTGTATTTGTGCATCTTGTGGTCGCGCTCCTCAATAACGTGAGCAGGTCCAACTAATCGATAACGGCATTCGTTGACAACGAATTTCATTATCGATTTTATCGATTAGTTGTTGCAGCCCTACAATGAATATAAATGAATGCACGGTCATTTACATACCTTTATTAATTATGTTAATTTTTTTCTTTTTCAATAAGCGACTTCACTAGAAGACATAATTGCCTTTTAAAGCAATTAACCTATAAAAAAATGAAATAAATGCACAGATGAATTTCAGTATATAAACACATGCAAGTGATCGAATAAGAAAATTCTAAGGTGCATCTACAGTAAAGACTCCACTCGACCATGAAGACGGTCTTGGACTCGGCTGATGCAGACAGCGGTTCTCTGATGGCTTGTTACTGCAGTCGCTCAATAGTTTAAGACGTGAAATTCCCCACAAACTGTCCTCTAATAATGAAAGCGGGCTTCATTTTAAACACATCTCCTGTTATATTGAACTTCAAGCTGCCTAACACACAGTATGACTGCAGATCAATCCCTGCTATCTGATATCACCCAAATGACGATGGGTTGCCTGTTGAGTCTCAAGATTTCTCTCAAGATTTCTTCCTAGTGCCAGGGAGTTTTTCCTGGCCATGCTCGTCATCGGCCTATTCATCAGGGATAATATGTATAAATTATTTCATACTTATTTTCCTAATTCTGTAAATCTGCTTTGCGACAATGACCACTGTTAAAAGCGCTACACACACTCACTCACTCATCATCTATTCCGCTTTCAGGGTCACGGGAGGCCTGGAGTCTATCCCAGGAGACTTAGGGCACAAGGCGGGGTACACCCTGGACCGGGTGCCAATTCAACGCAGAGCACTAACACACACACTCATTCACACACTATGGCCAATTTGGGAACGCCAGTTAATCTAACCTGCATGTCTTTGGACTGTGGGAGGAAACCCATCAAGCACAGGGAGAACATGCAAACTCCATGCACACAGAGATGGGAATCCCTGCCTTGAATCGAACCCGGATCCTGGAGATGCAAGGCGACAGTGCTAACCACTACACCACCATGTCGCCAGGCGCTATACATAGTATAGTATAAATAAAATGTACCTTTTTATTATCAAACTAAAAACTTTACCAAAAAGCATTGGAGCTTGTAAGCTCCTAATTGAACCTAATCAATCCTCTAAGGTCTTCTAATTAGGTCATCTAAGTGATCTAATTAATAATGCTTATTGGGTGTTGCCAATGAGGGTGTTGTTTACTAACTCCCTCATGACTCACTCATGGTCTATACGGCTTTATTCTGTATACAGAATGAGCCTATCACAGGACACTTAGAACATGAGGCGAGGTACAGCCTAGACGGGATGGCAATCCAACACAGGGCTCACACTCACATTCATACACTAAAGGCAATTTCGATCGTCAACTTGCATGTCTTTGGACTGTGGGAGGAAACCGGAGAACCCTGAGGAAACCCACCAAGCACGGGGAGAACACGCAAACTCCATGCAAATCGAACCCGGACCCTGGAGGTGCACGCCGGCAGAGCTAACCATAATGATAACAAAACATTAAATCTCCTCTACTAACCAGATCAACGTCATCCCTGCCTTTACATACAATATGGCTTCCACACACAACGTGGAACACACTACTATTTTTAGGAAACACTGAGATCAGTTCTCTGGACATCAAAACAGCTTTCACACATCATTACTTCGCAGGAACTAAAAGAACATCATTCGCACATAACTCTCAGGACAATAACGCAGCGTGAGAAAACATAAAGACCAGCATCTAGTAGATGATTTATTTGGTGTAGCTGTTTCTGTACTATCTTGTACCAATCCGAAACTACAGCTTTAAGCAGAACTGGATGCCAATGGGAGGCCTCCACCAGGGAGAAATCTACAGCAGGCCTTGTTGTTTCTACTTTAAACAGGTACAAAGTTATTGAATAAAAAAATATTTCAATTTGATCTTATGTAAAACTATTTCAATTTGATCTTATGTGGATTATTATTAATAATAATAATTATTATTATTATAAAAAGTCTGCTGGTTACAATGATACTTGATACCATAATAATCTTCAGGCATTTTTTCTTATGATATCTCTTCTTATGAAGAGAAACTCCGATGGACGCAGAGACAACCTGAAAACCCAATGCCTCCGTCGTCTAGTGCCGGCGAACACCAGGATGGACTGAAAGACCCCATAAATCATCATCCGTGTACCCTTCTGCTTCCTCTCTCTATAGCGAAGTCCCTCAATCCTTTCCACCACGGGAATTTAAGACAGCATCCCATGCTGCATGGAAATCGATAGTTAAACAGCTTTGTACTGGTCTGTCATTTACTCAGCGCAGTGTTGTGTGATCAATAACAAATCTACTGCTCTCCAAGCCTCTGCCTTCAGCCCCACTCTAACACATTTATGCCTTTATAGAATATGTGGTGCTGCAAATGCCCCTCTTTTTTTATAGCCTCTAACCTGCTGTGATTGCACATCATCCTACACTATATCGAACTTGAACAGCGACCTGTCGATACGCCTTTGACTAACGGAAGTTGGCTGGCTGCTGCTCTGAGTTTTGAGACTCCGGATTTAAAATAAAAATGCTATTAAAGCGAATACGGCAAAAAGCGCTACTTTCTTCGCAATCAGTCTATGATAGTCGATATTTATTCATTTTTTATCCGAAACAGAAGCACAACGTCCGATTGAAGTCCAGTGCTAAGCGTAAGAGGATGAAGCGCTTTTCTCACGTACCCAGAGATGTATCCAGACTTTTTGGAAGTCCTGGAATGTGAATTCACACCCTTGATCACGGAGCTAAAACTCAACCCAAGGTCTACAGTAAATGCGTCCTATATTCATAATATCTCCGTCCTCCTGCCGTGATATTAAAGCCGAAGCAGTTCTTAGTCATAACAAGGCAAAGCTGAACAGTGAACCTTTCACCTCCGCGTTCTGTCACGGCCTGCGTGCCATCATAATCATGGCTCCCAGACGTCCACGGCAAATCGATCCAGCTGTCATGGTCAGGCTCCGGTGGACATGTACCACAGTTATAAATCTCCGCTAATGGTCCTCCTCTCATCTCCATTCAGGTATAACGGCGGTGAGCAGCAAGGTGGGAAGGTCAAGGGTGACGCCGGGAAGCAAATAAAGACAGGTGATGCGACGACCATATCTTTCCGCCTTGTGACTCCTTGGGGCGAAATCCCACTGATAAAATCATTTATCGCAAGCAGGCAGAAACAACATCTACTAAGGGGACAGTACAAGCTCATGTAGCTAACTTACCGGAAAAGATTTAATTACGTACATATAAGATACATATTTCAAATGCTCCATTCTTGTGTTTGAGGAAAGCTGTACAGTATGTACTGTATGGGCTGTGATTTATACCCAATGACAAGAACGAAGCCCAGGAGAAAACACACACACACACACACACACACACACACACACTAGAGGGGGGGAAAAAAAAAAAAAAGGAGTTCTACAGTATGGATTGTACAATTAGAAGATAAACAAATTATATAGTGTCAGAAGAAACGCAGTTAAAAGTCAAACAATCAATAATGAAAGAACTCTAACACTGTTATTTAATAACGATGATATTCACTCACTTTACTTTATGAGAGAAAACACTTTTAAGTACAGCTCAAGCCGCAGTGACGGAGATTAATATTCTATTAAAGCTGCTTGCATTCCGGCTAATTTAAGTAATCCCTTGTCTCAGCTTCCTAATCAATTCGGTCTGATTAGGGAATTGTTATTTCAATAAATTATCGCCATCGATTCAGGAGGTGTACAGCATTTAAACCCCACCTTAATTGAAACATGATGTGAGTCTACGTGAACGGGGCAGGGTAATTAATTGAGGTGACGTGGGCGTAAATCAAACTCGCCGACTGTTGTTGCAGCAACTGGCCAGCGCGCAAATAACTCCATTACTCTCCTTCAGTAAACAGCTCGAGTATGTGTTTTCACACATAATGCTCCACGCCATAGAGCGCGGAACCCATGATATAACGTCGCCGATGCGGCGGAAAGGTTTTCACACCTCGGCAGATAGGAACACGTTTAAAGGCACGCCGGGGACTGATGAGGTACGAGGGCACATTTCCATCTCAATGACTTCTCGGACGGGGTTCTGTGAGTGGTGCGTGAAGCTGTGTGGATACTCTGATGGTGTCCATTTGATGTCTGGAGATGAAATAGCTGCATGCGGTCCTAACAGGGCAGGAGAGATAAACCCGCTGCTAGAGCATACTGTATATATATCACTGTGCACATGCCGAAAGCAAACCATGCTGCTACCGGATAGAAAAAAAATAGGCTACAAAATGTCTGGTTCATGACTTATATGTCCTAATAAAGAGGGGACAAAGCATACAGTTCCTATGTGGTATCCAGTCTGATGTCCAAAAATGTTCCAGTAACAGTGTGTGGCAAAGTAGATAAGTCCCCTAACCTCATTTGTCCCCACTGTCCTCATATGAGGACATCCTATTTTCTCCCGACATCACTATGTGTATATGCTTATAAGATCCTTATAGGAGGACAGTTGGTTATAATTCGTTATTCTTCCTGTTTCCAGGTTCAAAAGTAATCAATAAACAGAAACAATGAAAAGAAATGAAAAAGTGTACATCGTCAGAGTACAGAAGAAATATCAGCCATCAAAAAGAGACATTTATTATTTTTAATTAGTTGCAGTTGGTAAGTGTTCGTAGATGGTTCGTTGACTTTGTACCTGGTTTGTGGCTCTGCATAATGAATCATACAATTTCGAAATATGCCTCGATGATGATCCTCTCATCTCCATTCAGGTATAACGACGGTGACAAGGTGGAAAGATCAACAGTGGCACCAGGAAGCAAATAAAGACAGGTGATGCAGCGACTATACAGTACTGTATCTTCCACCCTGTGATTCCACTTTGACCTTTTTAAAAAAAAATAAAAACATACTAGTACAAAATCTAAAACCAAATGGCTAAAACCATGGATAAAATGGCTAAACCTGATCCCGTGCACTAAACTGCTAAATAATTGCATGAGAATCAAAATCGCGATATGGACCAGTGCGATTATTACAGATAATATACCCATAGTAGAGTTTGTCAATAATATTTGTAAATATTTTTTAGATCATTTTAATGAGATCATTTGTCCAATTATTTGGTGTTAGCCAAGACAAATATGTTTGCATATGAAATGGAATTGATTATATTTAATAGTTAAACGGTATATTTGTAAATTATTTTCGTAATTAGTTTGGTCACTGCTTCGCACAGGCACTGTGTAGTCAATTCATAAATATTTTTAACCATGTAGCATCAAGGAATCGAAGAAACCATGAACCATCAAGAATGTCACTCTCTCATCATCTATACCGCTTTATCCTGTATTCAGGGTTGTGAGGAGCCTGGAGCCTATCCCAAGAGACGTAGGACACGAGGCGGTGTACATCCTGGACATGAGTGCCAATCCATCGTAGGGCACACACACATACACACACAGACACTACAGGCAATTTGGGAATGCCAATTAACCTAACCTACATGTCTTTGGACTGTGGGAGGAAACCAGAGTACCCGGAGGAAACCCACCTTCACAAGGAGAACATGCAAACTCCAAGCACACAGAGACGAGAGTCAAACCTGGCTGGGCATCGAACCCGGACCCTTGAGGTGCAAAACGACAGTGCCGCCACAAAAGAATTTCAACTTTGGACAGATTGTAGGAATCGCTCTAGCAAAAACAAAACTTGAGAAGAATCTGATTATTTTCTGTGACAATTGAAAATGAAAAAAAAAAACCCAGACACAAACTCTGCATCCAGGTTACTGATTTGTCCATCTCTTGATAACTGTGACATGTTCAAAGTATGAAAACTACAATCAGAAGCCCAAAGAATGGTACATGGACATGGTCTGGGTAGTGGGTCGAGCAGACAGCAGACCATAAAAGGTTTTTTTTTTCCTTTCCCACATCAGAAGAGGTGATTTTTGGGCTTTCTAGTAAGAAATTCAATGAAAGTGAGTTCAATTCCAACAATGTTACAATAATTTCTTTTTCTTTGATCAGAGTGACACTAGACTGTTGATGGCATCTCTTAGGTCATGTATACGGTGGTCTCCTCTGAGTGCATTCAGCTGTCTGGCGACACTGCAGTGGCTTCACAAGTCTCAGAGAAAGGACCTTTGTTTGTTCGCCCCAAAACCCAGACCAAAAGTAAAGAGTGTGACACCGAAAGCAGTCACAGTTTACTATAGCGTTTCTTTCTTTCTTTTATTTTTTATCCTTTTCCCCATTTATTTCATCAGGATTCAAACTTTTGCTGATCATTTTAGTGTCAGAGTCTGAGTGTGTATCTGCGCAGGATGTGAATACATATACACGATAACTGCTATTTAGAGCATTTACAAACTGAATGCATCACACAGAATATGCCATTTGATATTGTATATCGGTTGCCTTTCAGTGATGTTTTTCATGTTGATGTCTTTCATTGGAAATGGAAAGCAGTCTTTAAGTGCAGTCTTTCCCTTTGCACTTATGAGGGTAAACTTCGGGTTGAGAAGTGCACAAAAGAGAAACATTTTGCACTTGAGGAGTGAGTAAAGTTTGCGAAACTTTATATAATAGAAAACATGAAAATTTCACCATCTGGAGTTTTCCCAGACGGCAGTACGTTTACAAAGTCAGTCAATGTTCGAATAGTTTTTAAGAAATTTTACTTTTTTATGAAAAGCCCTTCGAAGCTCACATTAAAGTAAACAAAATACCAACATAAATAAAAGAAAGGTTTTGTCTGTACATTATTCAGAACCCACTCTTTTAATGATATCTTTTTGTTTTATAAATTGGAGGACCTGAAACCAGATCAGACCAAAATTTTCTCTCTGTATGTCTGTCTTTTCAAAGTTTATCACAGCATCACACAAAACTGGCTAGACAGAATTGAATAGTTAGAGATTCACCTAAAGTTAAACCTGCACTCAAACAATTGTTGAGTAGAAATGAAGTTACAGTATGTTTACATCATCCTCAGATTACATCACGGCATCCAGCGCTTTTTTATTTATTAATGTAGCACTTTTTCCCTCAGGGTGGGCGTGGCTAAATGCATTACTCAACAAGGGCAATCAATCCAATAGGTTACCGTGTTTAGAAAGAGTATGCTGAAGACACAGAACCGACGGTAATACAACTACAAGCTGCTTTTCAGAAACGGAAGTAGACTATGAAAACTGAACCTTCAAGGATGAATGGACTGATCAATGTATGCATATTCTTCCTGCGAAAACCGCAGCTTTTAGCTTAAACCTAACTATTTCTAAAAACTCTTTTCCCGCTAGTTACCAATAAACAGCACTGACTAGATATGAGGAAGTTAAAAGAACAGAAAGAAAAGAAAGTAAAAAAAAAATTATTAGCTAGTAGGTTCCGGTGATTTCTGTTTTGAAAAAGTGCTGGAAAAAAAAAAGTTTTTTTGTGGCGTAAAAATTAATTCATGAATATATAATTTTTGAGCTACTGAGCTAGGAAGAATCCGGTAAAAAAATAAAATAGAATAAATAAAACACTTTATTTTAAATACAAGAAACCTTTTTATTGAAGACCAATTTTGCATGTGCCTACACAAACACACACACACACACACACACACACACACACACACACACACACACACACACACATGGAGACCTGCCATAAGGGGGATCCTCAAGCAGGGCTTTTGTGTGTGTGTGTGTGTGTGTGTGTGTGTGTGTGTGTGTGTGTCCATCAATAGTGTTTATACGGCAAATAACTGACATGAAGATTGTTTGTTTTTAAACAGTCGATAGTCGCGAATACACTGTAGAATCAACAAGAGACAGTCTCGGTCTGTGGGACGGAACAACACCAGGGTTAGCAAAACCTGATTAAGGAAGCGTCGGAGGTTAGAACGAAATGAGCTCGATGCTAACAGCCCCAGGCTTCGGGGAGCAACCCACAGCCGTTCCTTTTGTTTTGTTTTGCTTCAGCCTCGCGGAGAGAGGAGGAGCTTTCTTCTCTGAGAGACAACAGTCTGCCCACTGAGCAGGGGCGGAGAGACACAGTCTGTAATCATTTATCAGAGAACAGAGAAACTGAGAGAAGAGAACGATAGTGGTGTCATCCCAGAGTGGAGATAACACGATTAGCTTCGGCTGTGATTCATCAGGCACTCGGTTACTGTTCTTCCCGCTGTGGAGCGGCACACACACACACACACACACACACACACACACACACACACACTCCTTTTCTTTTATTACCTTCTTACGCTATGTTCACTTCCACTTCTTTCTCTAATATCTTTATTTGCTTCACTCTTGCAAACCAGAAGCGTGGGATGAGAAACTAACCCCACTCCGAAAAACATCCGAAAAAAATCACATAATCACAAGTTCTACATAAACTTTTTTAAGTACTAAGAAATGAGAACTGAAGGGAACAAAACATGAAATACACTGTGAAAATGAATGCTGTACAGGTATAGTTTTGTTCCCTCAGATGTTCACAGCGGGCCTTTTGTAACTTTGTGATTAAAGCCCTCTGCTGCGTGTGAGGTAAAGCATATTAATAACACTGACAACTTTCTGCTCCTTCTACTTTCTCCTTTAACTTGTTCTCCAAATTAAAGAAACTGCCGTGTTCCGTTAGAGTCAAATTAAAGAAACAGGTGGGTTAATTTAAAGTAGGTCTGTCAATATTAATGTGTTAACGCATGTGATTAACCTAGAAACTTAGTGTGGTTTAAAACACAAAATAATCATTTGACCTAGTTTGACCCTAATGGCTTTCCATAATTGCTGCATGTTTAACGCTGGAAAAGATGACTTATTGATAAGACAATAAGATGACTGTGGTAACATTACCAGGTGTGCTGATTCTTTAGGTGTGCAAGTTTCTTTATTAAAAACTTCTAGATGGATGTTTGGATAAAAACCAAGGGGAACTATTCTTACAAAAATACATTAAACATAAGATATGGAGCTCGACTTTGACACCAATTTAAAAATAAAAAGCAAAAAAATACAGTGGAACCTCGTGGTTTACGAGTGTCCCGCAAACCGAGCAAAGATTTTAAATAAATTTTTAATCGGAAACCGAGCAAATATTAGTTTACGAGCGCCGAGTATCATGTATCACACATGTGACACCGAGCGTCACTCGTAAACCCCCCACCCCACCCCAAACGGCTTCGCAAACACACAGAAACTCTGCTCGTCTCTTATGAGTGTGCGCGCGCAATTTGACACCAACACACACGCACAGACGCTCTCTCCTTTTCACCCCCTCGCCAGCAGGAACTCAGAAAACACAGAAACTCTGCTCTGTCGCGATTCTTCTCAAAGGTAAGGTGCTGGTTCATTTGTTTTTTTGTTTTGTTTTTTTACTTTACAGCAGTGATTCCCTTAGTATGCGCTCACACCAGGTCAGAGAGATTGCTTTTTTCCCCTGTTAAAACGGTGTTTCCGCTGTGTTTATGCGTTTGTTGTGAAACTTAAAAAGTGAGCCCCTTAATATGCACTAATGCCAGTCTCAGAGTGATTTCTTTTTTTCCTGTTAAAACGGTGTTTCCATTGTGTGTGTGTGTGTGTGTGTGTGTGTGTGTTTGTTGTGAATCTTAAAAAGCGAGGTGGGGAGAGGGAGGAGGAGTGTTACTGTGTAAAACAAGGCGAGGGAAGGGGCTAATTCCACACACACACACACACACTCACACACACACACACACACACAGTCAAGATTTATTTGTACTTTTTTTTTTAAAGGTAAAGTGCAGATTTTATAGATTGTATTAATTATTTTTATGTATTTATTTTTTGGGGCTGTGGAACGAATAATTTGAGTTTTCATTTTCATTGAGTTTTCTTATGGGAAATGATGATTTGGTTTACGAGTGTTTTGGAATACGAGGCCTCTTCCGGAACAAATTATGCTCGTAATCCAAGGTTCCACTGTAAATGAATTAATAAAAAAAATTATATATATATATATATATATATATATATATATACACACACACACACACACACACACTACCAATAGTTGAAAAAACTATTGACATAATTTGCTATAGATGGCACTATTAATATTTTTGCCCAACTTTCTTGACCGGGATGAGAACCATTTTTGAATACAATGAAATGCCAAAGCTGTGAGCTCCTTTCTCGTTTGCAGAGTGACATCAAATCAACAAGTCTGCACATAACATCAGAAATACACAGAGTAGAGCTTTATTTCTTATAAAGTTTTGTATACCTGTATATTGTACATTCAAGTATTACTCACTTCATAACTCACTCACTATACAGTGGAACCTCGGATTGCGAGTAATGTCGTTCTGCCAGACGAGCAAATATTTTAAATAAAAATTTACTTGAAAAACGAGCAAGTCTTTGTTTACGAATACCGAGTATCATGTAGCACGCATGCGTTTCTTGTTTTGAAGCCAATCGCCAGCGTTTTTTCTCTCTTCCGTGCTGCGGAATTGTGGGTAATCATCATTGAACAGCGTGCTCCTTCTCCCCTCCTCTCACCTTTGCACACACCCCTCCCCCTCTCGCTGACTCACACACACACACACCCACACACACTTTCTCTGCCTAACGGAAACACTGCTCTGTCGCAATTCTTTTCAAAGGTAAAGTGCAGGCTATTTTGTTTTATTTTTATTTTACAGCAGTGATTCTGTTAGTGTGCATTCACTCAAGTGTCATTAGAGCTGTTCCTTGTTAATTTTCCTGATAAGGCAATGTTTCCGTTAGTGTGTGTGGAACTCAAATAAGAGAGGAAGAAGGGTTATTGTGTAAGATGAGAAGAGGGACAGGGGACGGTCTTATTCCTCCTCTCCTCTTACTTTAGCATCACACACACACACACACACACACAGTCTGTCTGGATTTATTTTTACTTTTTTAAGTAAAGTGCAGGTTAATTTGTTTTATTTTTACATTATATTTTCTATTAATTATTTTTATGTATAAATTTTTTTGGTCTGGGGAACGAGTAATTTGAGTTTCCATTAATTCTTATTGGGAGATTGCCTTTTATTTAAGTGTTGTGTTTTGAAATATGAGCCAGCTTCTGGCACAAACTATGCTCGCAGTCCAAGGTTCCACTGTATCTCTGTACTATCTGTCCTGTACAGGCTCGCAGGAGGCCTAGAGCCTATCCCAGAAGTTTGGCTTTTGGGAATGCCAATTAGACTAATCTGCATGTTATTGGACTGTTGGAGGAAATCGGAGTATCTGGAGGAAAACCACCAAGCACGGGGAGAACGAGGATGCAAACTTCACAAGTTTGGGAAGTTTGCAGACTTAAAAGGTAGGATTCGAGGGCACAGTGTTAACTACTATGACATTGTGTCTCCTCCCATCACATGCACTTGCTGAACGCAGCTCACAGGACCATGAATCAGTTCATGGCCATAAAGTAATTATTAATGGTACAGCATATAAAGCTAAAATTTGTTATGCTAGTTGCTTATCCAAAATTTTGAAAACATGGAAATTTATAAATGGATTGTTAACAATTTTACCTAAATGCCCAAAATATGAAGTACATATCTGGTTACAATGCTATATCATTATATACCCAAATGCAAACTTGAACCCCTGCAAACAAACTGATGTCTGAGTTGTTAAAAAAAAAAAAAGATTTTTTTCTCATTTGATCCTGCATACAGCCCTCAATCCCAAACACACACTTCAGTAAACATACTGCACATTAAATCAAACATGCATCTTGCTTATGTTCTTGCTCTTCTGAATCTCCACTGCCTGAGTGATCCGGCTCCTTCATCAACCTCTGCTTCATCCTCCCATTAGGTAGTGCACTGAATGAACAAACATCATCTCAAATCACTTAGCCTGCCCCACGCATGTCGACATCATTAGCAAAGGCCGCCGCACGGCTGATGAAAGCGCCCGAGCAGACAAGCTTCGCAGTGAGTACACAGGAGGAGGTGGAGGGCAAGTCAAACTGATGCGCCATGCTACATTTCTGAGTAGAGCATGATGGCCAATCGGCTCTCCCGGTGCAGGAATGTCGAGGCCAGGCTGAGGCCAGGCTGACGTCCAGAAGCGGCGTGCAGCTGACTGATCGTATCACTCAGCACAGCGTCAGCACTGTCTGCGCTAAAACAAACTGACGCTGTTTAAAGCTGTGTGATTAGCAGGTTTGTTTGGGTGCTGAGTGTGAGTCTTGCCTGGGAGCAGACGTGGAGAGCGTGGGGTCTCTGACCCTGCTGGAGAAGACGCATGATCGTTTGACGAAAAGAACAGCAACGACAAACCGCAGGCAGTTTATATGACATGATTTGCTGAGCAAGCACAGGTTTGGGATTTTCAAGCAGCCGTTTAAATTGGCTTTGGGGAAAAAAGACGCTTTTGTAATTTCCTCCATGTTTTTCCCAAGCTGCACGGCAGCCGAAGCTCGGTGGCAGAGCTTTTAGTTAACTAGGATGCCGTCAGGGAAAGGCCAGTCTGGAGCAAATCTATTTCTAGTGAATATAGTTCAGTCACTTTATTTATTCTCTCCTTTTACTTTTTTTGCACTGTGTCTGTCTTCATTTTGTAGAGATTATGGATGAGACTGTGAAGAGATAAGGTTTGCTGCCTTATTGTTCATTTTTTTTCAGTAGAATATCCCTGGAATGTGGAAGGAAAATAAATCCACATCTCCAAGTCTAAGACATGTCTCTCTCCCTCTCCAAGGAAACAATAGGATGTGCAGAACCAGGCTGAAGTGGTGAGGCAGGAGCTTCAGACAAAGCTTTTTGTTTACTGGTCAGTCTATCCTCACATGAAGTCACAAGTTAGTGGTGGGTAGTGAGCCAAAAAATGTAAAAGGTTGAGAACACAGGCAGGAGACCCTGAGCAGGGGGAATAAACTGGTCTCACTCTCCATGACAGGGTGACAATCTGGGAAAGCCTCGACAAGCAGTAGTATAGAGTCACTGCTTCTCCAAACTGCAAGAAACTTAAAGTGTGGAGGGCTTGGGCACATTACGTACGTGTTCAGCTCTCATTAGTGTAAGATCAATCCACATTCTACTAGATGGAAACCCCAGGAACTGCTGGAGAGATTAGATTTCACAGTTGCCTTGGGAAGGTCTGGGGTTTCCCCAGAAGGAGGTGAATTCTGTGGCTTGAAAATAGAGAAGCCTGGGTCGACCTTCTCAGGCTGATGGAGGAACAAATTAACCACTCGCATGTGGCTTTTCGCTCTGCTCAACACTGTAGGACGTTTCTATGAATGGTTGGCTGATTCTGGAAATCAAGTCAACAATATCTAACCACACAGAACCTGTCTTTGAGGTAGTAAACTACTGTATCGAATACATGGCTTGCCCTTTTGGTACAATAATCAAAGAACCTGAATCTGTTCTTGAAAAGTCTCTCTAGCAACCTACCCAACTGTGTACCCAGCTCGCATTACAGGATTTACATTATGTTTTAATATTTACTTATTATTTAATAAGTACTTGTTCTAGATGAAGTTTAGGACTAATCACAAGGTTTCATAGTCAGATCAGGGGAACATCATTCATCCATCCATCCAGGCAACTATACCTCCTACCCTGTGTCAGAGTCTGTGTAGGATATCTCAGAGAGCTTAGGGCACAAGGCAGGGTAATTAGGACACAAAGCACCCTGGATGGTGACACACACACGCACACTGCGGGCAGTTTAACAAAAAACAACAACCAGCTTACAATGCATGTCTTTGGACTGTGGAGGACACCAGTGAATCTAGAAGAAACCCACGTGAAGAACATGCAATATGGTTATGGCAGCCAATTATGGGCAGTTATGAGCACTGGTGGCTCAGTGGTAGGTGCCTGGCCTGCCATGCGGAAGGCCCGGGTTCAATTCCCAGCCAATGCTCAAACATCAGCCACTGGATGCAGTACCGGTCCCAAGCAAGGATAAAATGAGAGGGTTGCGTCAGAAAGGGCATTCAGCGTAAAACCTGTACCAAGCTTGTGCGCGGACAGCATGGTCCGCTGTGGTGATCCCTTGCCGGGATCAGCCGAAAGACTAACAACAACGTTTATTTATATACACAGTATACTGTATATATTCTAATTCAGATTTCATTCTGCATTACGTGGTGTCCAGAGCAGCCAACTGAATGCAGTGCAGTCAATTAGAAGTAGACATGGCACGTTACACTCTAGGTGGTTAAGCTTCCCTGACTTTTCCTCTTAATGTTAATTCAGTGCTAGTGGGTTATCATGCGAGTGCACTCACACCGGGTGGCACCATCCATCATCCATCCAGCATAACGTGCAGAGGACAAGCTTAGTCAGAGATTCACTCATGTGCGACCTCCTTTCTCTCTCTCTCTCTCTCTCTCTCTCCAAAATGCTGCACATGGCACCCATTCAAAGCTTTAGTTATCTCTTCACTGCAGGGGTCCAGCATGAACGATGCTTTTCCTCCTCCCTCCTCACTTCTCCCTGCGTATCTCCCAGGAGACGCAGAGCCCGCTTTCAGAAATGTTAGCGCATTCCCCAAGGACTCGGCTGCATCTTGCACCACCTGCTGACTACTGCATGGACTCCTCTCCCTCTCCTTGCTTTCACACCGTCATCTTCTGTTATCAACCCCTAGAGCCCTATCTTGTGACCTGTGCCGAACAACTACTGACGTATCTGTTGCTCTCCGCCTCCGAGCTCAAGAAGCAAATGAGGCCGATTCATTATCGCCTGAATAACAAGCATCACCCGGGATGTCAAACAAACTGAGAGGTTTCAAAGCAGATCCATATACACATGGGAAATTGGCATGCAAGCTAGCATCTGATCACAGATCTGCCTCGGCGTCACAAGCAAAAGAAACCGGATCTAGAATATACAATTTATTTTGACATACCATTTGCCTGAGCTGATTTAAACACACAAACATTGGCTGTAATCGATAACCGTTCAAGACGCCTTTCATGTTTCGGCTTTTAAATCAGCCCTACACTGCTAGGGAAAATGAGCTCAGGTTGAATTCTGACATAACCCTCATTAGTGCAACTTCACAGCGAGTCAGCGTGGGTTTCTTTTTTTTCCTTGTGTGCGTGAAAATGCCAGAGATGACTTCATTAGCTCAGGAGGGGCCAAGCAGGGTGATGCTGCCTCGCTGGGAGGGCCCTGTTCCCCAAATGCCAAACTACTGATCTGCGTACGTGAGTACCTGACACTCAGCATCACCCCCCTCCTTGGGGCAGACATGCATCTGCGAACACACACCCATACACCCACACACAGATACACAACTGTGTAGAGAATCTTAAAACGCAGACAAAAGCTTAGGCTGTTGCAATTTTCAGTTCCCAACCCCCACTTAATAACACACACATACACACAACGGCACAAAGATTCCATACTATGCAAATGGCAGCCAATGGGGGGTTCCTCCTTGAGGCGAAGCGAAATAAAGGGATAAGCGAAAAACAAAGACAGGTGACCTCCTGCTGAATGTCTGCAACTATGCTAATACAGTCATTGCTGGTTATTTATTCATTTATCCCTGCAAGGGAGAGAAAGGAGGGGGATTCCAGCATCTGCCTCCTACTTCCCACACAATAGAGCTGATATGAAGGTACAGAGCATCCAACCGAAATCCAATAAAAAGATGTGGCAAAGGTTGACCCACCATAAAACAGATTGGAAGACTAAGGACGCTCATATTCATGCAAAACTCTCCAGTTTTAATGTACCAATAAAGGAGTCTGGTATTTTAGGTACTCATGTTTGTACAGCGCATCTCATAAACACATTAAAGTCTGGGATCACTCCTCCTAAAGGCCAATAGCAAAATAGCCTACCCGAGCCGATCGTGTCATGTTCCCATGACAACAGAACCGAGAAGCAAACAAGACTTCCGAGGTGTCTTTAAGAACAAATGATATACCTGAGTAAGAAAAAAATTATCAAATGATCTGCTGTACTTGAAGGAAATGCTGAGATCTTGATACTTCCTATATCCTTGCAGAAGTTTTACATTTGCCCCATTGAAATTAATTTAAATACGTATAGTTCAATTTCACCATCCACAAATTATCACTGTATCAGGGTTTCCTTTAACATCTAGGACGAATACAATTTTGAAGGTTGTTAGATGATAAACAGGTCCAATGTGGCCAACTAACTGCTGGTAAAATTACTGTATGCCAGTGAAAACAACCAATCATGGAACCATTTTTTGGGGGGGGAAAAGCCACTCCAAGCCAAGATACTGTACACCAAAGACTGCCAATGCCATCTGTAGCCTAAATAGTAACTCACATGATTGATGCAATATGATTTACATTAAACCACGTCTGTCCTGACAGTATCAGCACTATCAACAAATTTAGTCCTGTTAGATTGTGTCCTAAACAATAATGATGTCTTGTAACATATCGCTTGGATAGCAGGCCAGTTTTGCCAGATTTGTGGAAATGATGTTAATCAGGAATATATGGAGATAACTTGGAATGTGATTATTAAAGAGCCACTAATAAGTTATTCTACATGACCTTGAACATTTTCTTTGTATTGGTCACCTCAACCATATATGGCAAGCCAACACTTATTACAAAAAAAAGGGGTACAAGTCTGAAAAAAAATAACCATTCAAAGAACCCTTATTAGGAACCCTTATTTCTCAAGGGTATAGCATGATATGCAGGGCCCACCACTGGGCACATCTGTACAAACATGGTCTCCACTAAAATCCCACTAGGGGAGATTAGAGCTCCCTTGTGCAATCAAGGAACACCTCACAGTAATGAATTAAATAAGCAACGACTCCTTGGGTGGCAGGTGTAGCTTTACCTCCTACCAAGAACAATGAGAGCAGCTGGGAAAGAGAGCCCTGGGACGCCAGTCATACAATTACAGCCTTCAGCCAATCAACTCCATCTACATCTCGCTCAGCCTACGGTCCTCCAGGAGTTAATGAGCCATTAACCATATAATGAAGCCAATAGAAGGACGGTTGGAGATGGCACATAATGGTAAGTGGGTCAAAACTTTTAGGCGTTCTTTCTATCCGAAAGCTCACCTTTTGTTAGCATAAAAAGGGCATCAGCAGAAATGGCGAAAAAGCCAGTAATTGGGAGCAAATCGCTGGTTTCGCTGAATCAGCAGACCTTTTCAGAACAGCATTGCTGGTCGTCTATATCAGAGAGGCAGTGAGGGGGAAAAGTACACTGCTGCAATCACAAGGACCTTGCAGTAGACAGTAAGAGGATGTGTGAAGTTGGAGTCAGAGTAAGGAAATATAAATATCTGCAATTTAATCAACAGAGAAGATCACACAGCAATGATAAAAATGGCATCAGATCGCCGTGTCGCTTTTTCCAGTCTAATAAGACGGGGTTATGATGCTGTGCTTGTTTTCTGACAGAAGCTCACAAATTGCAGCGCATCGTCTTGGGCTTTCTGGGGTAATAGACGTTCACTCGATGAGACAGCGACTTATATGAGGAGAAACTGTTATTGCTCATACAACACGTGTGCATGAGCGTGACACTTGGAACAGAAGCATGTAACAGAGCAAGGCTCAGGGGCTGCATGAAATTGCATCCACTTTTACATCAATTAAATTCAAATCAGTCACATCTGGTTGTTCCTAGGTATTGCGCCTGCACCCTATCAAAAGCAATTACCCTTAATCAGATTATGGACTGTTCATTTCCCATCAGACCTCGGGCATGGTTTTCTGAAAGTGATCAATTAGTTCAAACACATGGATGTGGATATGGATAGCGCATGTGGTCCGGGGGAGCGAGGCGCATCGAGTGTGTCTGCAGAAGTACGGAAGGTTCTTTTTATAGGCGATGACTTTCGTCAGAAGGACAAGTGGCACAGTGTGCTGCAGCACGGTGCGACGCTCATCAACAGTCACCGTTCACATCGCTAGTCAGAGTGAAAACTGTCACAGCCCATTCATACCGCACTGGAATACCTCATTCTAAACCGAGGGTGACAATACAAGCCCGCAGCTACCCTCGGCTGAACTTTGAAAAATCAACGTCAAATCTTCAGGTCTGCGGGATGTTATGTGGGCCATCTGACCACAATCTGTTGTGGAAGATGGCGCCGCGGTAAACAGAATTACTGTATGTTTTGGATGAAAGCATCCATGCTAATCTTTTTATGTGGACCAAGGAAACCCTAGACAGCTGTCTAGCACCACAAACATTGCATTTGGCCTCAGAGCAGCCCAAACAACTCAGAAGGCTGCAGTGAGAAACTCCAATAATAATCATAAATGAGACATCCATAATCAATTCAGTGAATCATTCGTTCATCTTCTATACCGCTTCTCCCATATAGGGTCATGGGGGCCTGAAGTTTTTCCCCGGAGATTTTGTGCATAAGGTGGGGTACACCCTGGACAGGGTGCCAATCCATCATAGAGCACACACACACAGAACGGGTAATTTGGGAATGACAATTAACCTAATCTGCATGTGTTTGGACTGTGGGAGGAAACATCCAAGCACGGGGAGAACATGCGAACTCCACATACATAAGAGTTGAATCCTCCACCCTGGAGGTGTGAGGCCACAGTGCTAACCTGTACACCACCGTGCCACCAACATTAATAATATCATTATCATAATCATGATCATTATTATCATTACCTAGAAAGGGTGCTATGATAGACCCTGATAGAACCTGTTTAATGGATATGAAACAAACTCAAAGGTTACTTTCACATACTCAGTGTTTAGTCTACTATAAATAAACCTGCTGAATTGTTCCCGCAATTTGTTTTGATCATCGGGTGGCAACACAGACATCGCATTCAGGTGCAAATCAAATCAAAACGTCCAAAACAAAGGACAAAGCTGTAGCTCTGCTGGATTGCGATTGGTCGCGGGTCATGTGCACCAACAAACGTAGGTAAGGTAAGGTGCACTGGATACAGTACATTTAATCCTTTGAACTGTTACAATCTGTGATGGCTACACTCACTTGGCAAATCTTTTTTGTTTACCATTATCCATCCTTGTGCTTTTGACCAAATCACTGAAAGAGTTTTTGTTGGTACATATTTAGCTCTACATGCCTTCTAACCAACTTTTAATTATAAAAATCAATTCATCAATAACGAGGTATAAATTGGTCTAAAAATATGTGAACGCATCCTAAGGCCCTGATTGATTAAGATCCCAGATAACGAGTGCTAATTTGCGGGTGTAATCTGATAAAGTGCTTGTGCAGTTAATGTGCGGTAATGTTCCAGATGATTTACAAAGAAAATGACGTTTTGAACAAAACAGATGGAGAATATGTTTTTACTCACCATATTCAGGCTGTGTGAGTGAATGTTCTGTATATTGATGCCAAATATATTTTTTCAGCGGTCAATGCATGACAATGAATGAACAGTTTGACAGCAGAACGAGATAAACATCATGTTTAGTCTTTTACTCATTTCAGAAAATTATAAACCCCTGAAACACAAGGTGGTCTATAGCAGGTTTAGTTTGAAAACCGCTATGCAAGCTTATTTTAGAAGCGCTTAACTTGCACGTTTTGAGCAAAGCACGACACGTAGCTGCCTGATTTTCAAGCAAAATCTTACACTTCTTGACGCATCAATCGCATCACTTCTTTGACCAGTCGTCACATGATCAGTAAAGCAAAAAATACTTTACAGTGGCTGCTGTGAGTGGCTGAAATGTGTTCAACAGGTTTTTCAAGAAAGTTGAAGCCAGGAAAATCCACTGTGACAAACTAACTCATATAAACTTAACACTTATATTACCAGACAAATTCTGACATTATGTTTTGGGGTTTGTGCCTTTTAACATCATTGTCAGTAAAATACTTTTTGCTTTATTTGAAAAGAATTTAAAGTTTATTTGAAAGTTTTTTTTTTTTTTCAAAATTATAAAAATTGCATTGGCTCATATTGCATATAATGCATTATTAATCATCCATTATTACTGTATATATAAACCTAAATTAGACTGCCATATAGACTATAAATATATTTTAGACAATCGTTAGAAACATTTCCAAGCTACCTCTGATTGTGATTAGGATTGAAAAATAATGAGAATGATTATTTATGAAAAAAAGAAAAAAAAAAACATCTGATGTTCTGCATTGTTATCAAGCAAATACATAAAAAAAAAAAGACATTTGAAAAAAACCAAGGCATGCACAAAAATTTTAAATGACCTTACCTTCATCAATACTGATTCGCTAAGTTTTTCCCGGTTCACAATCTTTATGGCGACTTTCTGACATGTGACACAGTGAACCCCCAACTTCACCAAGCCTAAGCGGAGATAAAGGACAAAAAAAAAAAAAAAGTTATAAAAGAGTTTCATCAAAGGAATGCTCAGTGGCAATAAAAAGCCGCTCTCAGCACTTTCATCTGAAATGAAAATTGTCTCCGTCATGCGTAAAATGAATACGCCGCCACGAAAGCATGGTAAATGTCAGAGAACATACATAAACACAAACAAGGAAAGATCAATGAAGGAAATCCCTGAACAGCTTTCTGTCAGAGCAACCGTAAAAAGGAAGCTGCCTCCTCATTCAAAGCCCGACAGCGCAACGACAATATATCACACGCCGTCTCGAAATGCCACGGCTTTGCATTTTTTTATTACCATCAGGCTTTTTTTTTTCCTTAGCCTCTGCATATCAAACTGTTGATTTCCCTCTAGAGTTACGCAGAGAGCTGAGGGGCTGCACACACCTGACGTGTCCCTGCCTCTCTTTTAAGTCCACGTGTCATTAGAGCCTGAAGGGCAGCGTAAAAACCAATGTCTTCTTTATTCCCTGTCGAAGGTGTGGGGAGATGTACCCAGGGACTGAATGAATATTTCATCTTTGTGCACTCGCCTTTAAAAGGCATGTCTCAAGGCAGAAAGATACACAAGGAATAATATAGTAAGGTGCAAAGGTTATAGTGCATGATAAAGGGGGGCATTTAATTCAGTAGAAATGAATTACACGATATAAAATATCTTTATTAATCTGCCAACACAAGTTTTTTTTTATTTTATTTTTTTACTGTAAATGGCATTAAAATGCAACTCTTTAACCAATACTACTGTGTTGCGTCAATAAATCTAGATAATTGGATATAGATATTATATAAAAAATAATAAGAGATGATAAAGATCAAGACTTTCTGGATGAACCAAAGTATTTTGTTTTGGCATATCCTAAATTGCTTTCAAATTTCAGCACTTTCTTAAAAAATGTACCTGTGGTTCCCTGTGACATGGACTGCACAAGATTCTGAACCGTAGGCAGTAAAACTGCTCAGTTCAAAGGGAACTGTGTACAGTGCAGGGAACAAGTGAACAATGATTCAGCACTATGCTGGAAGTGGACAAGCAAAATTACCCATCAGACACTGCACCTCGCTGGAGTGGGGAAAAAAAAAAGTCACGGAGGTTGCAGGAGACCTGGCATTAATTTTGTGCACCATTCATTTCGATCGAGCATGATATGGTATGATATATGATAGTAATATATCAATGATCATTTTTAAGTACATGTACAGTATATTTAGTGAATCAATCATTAATCACTATTAATATCAAGCTGCATAATATTAATTCGCTTAGGAATGACTGGGTAACAGATTATTCAATCACTTTTATTTACAAATAATATACATTCCAATAGTATATGTATTGTGTTTCAATATACTCCATTACAAGAAAGCAGGGTGTTCCATATGGAGGAATATTGCTGCGGGAAGTTGACATTCCCTCCTGACTGCACAGGGAACAGGGAATACTGTTTAGGTACACCGTAGAACAGAACGCACCTACTGTATAATATTGCTGATTCTGTCTGTTATAAGCGCCTCCCTCTTCTGTTTGCCAATACAATTATTGTGAAAAATCGTTTCAACTACACGAAGGGTGTTCAAGTCAAACCGGGACTTTGTTTATTGCGCAGAATAACAAAACACAGTTATGAGAGTTTAAGAGATACAATCCCATATATACCATAAGGTAAAAAGTTTTCTCAGAACATCAGATCTGAAGCGCTGGCCTCCCAGGAGCTCCTTTAATGGCCCGAACAAGTGGAAATGTACAGACCTGTACTGTGCAAGTGATGTTGGCGAATGATTGTGTGTACAGTTCCCACAGAAAGATGTGTCTCTTCCGGGATTTTGGCATGCGACTTGCAGGAACGACTGCAGTGGGCTCAGAGCCACCTCGCCCGGGACCGTTATTCACGGACATACGGCCTTCTTCTGAATGTTTGTGCCATTTAATTGTTTTCCTGCGGGTTAAGAGTCTCATCACTGTACCGTGCTATGCTTGGAGTCTGTAAATACCAATCATTTTTATCAAATATTTCATCACAAGTCCCAGTTTGACTTGAACATCTCTCGTAGTACATCTGCTACAATATATTGTCTTTGTTTGAACACAGAATGTTATTCATCCTTATAAGCAAGCAGGATATCAGAATGTGATTTGAGACACAGCCATACACAACATTTATCATTAAGAGCAGAATTTAAAGTTGCTCACATCGATATTCAGTTCTCAGACGCAACTACATACTTTCATACCCATCAAACAAATGTGTACGAGTTTTCAAGCGCAGACCAAAAACCCTGCCTATGCACTGAAGGATCTCAAGGAACTTATTTTCATACAAATGAAATTCTAAACAACACTTACTGTACTTAAAGTGAGCTGTAACTCTGAGTGCTTGAGTGCTTCGTCGGTATATCTTTTAATCTCTAGGAGTGTGTGTGTTTTTCTTTCCCCTGATGACAGCAAAGCACATTAACTAAAATTAACTCATTATTTTAGCGACGTGACAAATTTGTGATTTAAAAGCATGATAAAGCAGCTTACACTGCAAACACAAATGATGACCTGGATTTAGTCTCTCAGTCTCTCATGGCCTCATTAATTTATGTGCACGACCATGCAAACGGTGGCACACAGTTATACATCCTTAATAAATATTTGATGAAGCTTATTCAGTCACTTGCTACAATTTTTAAGTGTACAGTAGGTACCGCTTTTCCCCACCAATGCCCATGGTTGATTTTTATTATTTTAATTATATAAGTGCTGTTTTATAAGCTGCCGGATTAATAAGGGTGGACGCAAAATTGTACAGTAAATTTCACCAAGTATCACCTGTACGAAACTTTACAGCTAGTATTAAGCAAATTAAAATGGCTGATGTGTTTCTCGTCTGCAGTGATGCACTGACTGAAAAGCCTCCAAGAATTCATTATTCAAACAGTCGGCATGTAGAAGTAAACATGAACATGAAACGTCCATTGTGCCGCAATATGGAAATACACCGAAGGCTGTGCGGAAAGCGCGCAACCTCTGTTTGGATGCTAATCTGGGTTTCAGTCAAACATTTCAACATGAATAAATGCATACGTAACGGGCAAATTAATGGCTCAACACATGTTAGTCAGAGAGACGGAGAGTGGGAGTCTAAGGGCATCCACACAAAGAGCATGCAAAGCCTCCACGTAGCCTAAGAACCGAGACACACATCCACATATGTTGTTAGCATATGCATGCCAAATTACAGCCCATCATTCATGCATATAAAGCAGACGCACACATACAAGGATATCATTCAGAACATAGTAATAATGAATCAGTAAAATCAACAATTTGTTTCACTGTAGCTATTTGTACCCTCAAAGGGATGGCCACAGAAATACTCAAAAAACATACCGTATCCTGACTGATCAACTTTGACCTACAACCAGAGGCGGAAGGTTAATACTGTACAGTAAGTGCATTTACTCCTCAAGTACAGTTACCACCTAAGCTTAATCTGCACGTCTTTAGACTGTGGGAGGAAACCCATCAAGAACGGGGAGAACATACAAACTCTATGCACATAGACAGAACCCGGACCCTGGCGGTGCAAGGCGACAGCGCTACGTACTAAGCCACTGTGCCGCCTGGTTTAGCTCTACTTATACAAAATATATGTACATTGTCAAGCACTGCCTATGAAAAAGCACTTCCATCATCATTTCCTTTGGACAACGGTGCGCATCGTGCATAGCTCCAGACGTGCCAAGTCTATAGAAAGATTATACTGATACTGGAGCTGTTCTGGTTGTTAGTGGTGCAACACCTTACTGAGATCCTTTATCTCAGGATGTTCTCTCAAGATGTCATTTTACCCAAGAAAACAGACTGACTCTACTCTCTGGGGTGGAGAAATGACATACTCTCACTCTTCTGTCAATCACAGCGACACTAATTAATCACGGACATCAGTGAGCTTGTTCGTGCAGAAGTGGACACATAGCGCTTTCCTTCAATCGTGTTACACCATCCTAATGAGTCTGTAGTAATTTGAATAGATGTGTTTAGCTGGAGGTGTAGTGGTTAGCACTGTCGCCTTGCGCCTCCAGGGTCTGGGTTCGATTCCGGGCCAGGCTCGATTCCCGTCTCTGTGTGCATGGGGTTTGCATGTTCTCCCCGTGCTTGGTGGGTTTCCTCCCACAGTCCAAAGACATGCAGATTAGGTTAATTGTCATTCCCAAATTGGCCGTAGTGTGTGAATTAGTGTGTGTATGTGTGTGCCCTGCGATGGATTGATGGACTGGCACCCAGGGTGTTCCCCGTCTGTGGCCCTAAATCTCCTGGAATAGTCTCCAGGCTCCCTGCGACCCTGAATACAGGATTAAGCGATATCGATTATGAGTGAGTGAGTGAGAGTGAGTGTTTAGCTGGCTCTATATCACAGGAAGCTTATCTTAGCCCTCACTGACAATAAGTCAAATATTAATGGACTGGGTGCCAACTAGCCACTAAAAAGCATCCTTACCTATTTAGCCATAGCTTATAACTATGGCAACTTGCTTGCACATGCACGCTACCTATTGTATAAGTGCAAAGTGTTAGACCAAAGAGTATGAGAAATGCCGATTTCAATATCAACACCAGAATTATTACTACTGATGGTCGACCGCGAGTACAAATGGATTTCCTACTGAAGATATTGCACTCACTACACAAATCATGTCTTTATCATCTACGGAGAAGTTCATGGAGATGCTGCTAGCGATAATAAGAGAATTTGTACGCTTTGACCTTCTTCAGTCACTGTGCTGCGCAGATAAACAGATCAACATCACTGAGTCAAACATTTCTCCCAGCAGGTCAACATGCAGTGTACTTGTCAATTTTACAGAGAGAAACAACACTCTTCCATGAGAGATTTGTCCGCTAACACTTCGCTGATAACTCCAAGAGCTGAAATCTCGTGGCGGAGGCATGTGTGAACAGAGCTGTCAAATCTCAGGGTAAAACCGAGAACGTAGGGAAAAAAAAAAAAAAAAGAGCAGATCAACTAATCGAAAAATCAAGAGATGAGACACGGAGTGGAGAATCAGGTAAAGCACAGGGAGAAAAAAAACAGTATTGATTTGTATTCAGTTCACACTGTAGAGGTGCTGGAACAAGAAGTTCTTGATCAATGGATTCTATTTGAAAACTTTCAGATTATTTACATAACAGCCATTACAATACAACCTTAACTAAATTTTTTCTTTATTAAATGTATTACTAAATGTACTTATTATTCTCTATATAATTTATTAGTTAGCAATGTTTTGGATTTGTTAAACCACACAGTGACCTACGGATCATTCAAGCATAAAAATATCCATCTAATAGAAGGCATGGACCAGAGAGAAACAGGTGCTGATGATGAGAGATGATCAGGCCGGTGATTAGTATACTGGTGGATGCTGAGTGGTTGGAACAGACGAGGGCGGAAATGAGGATGCTGCTGAGGTTGTTATATATACAACCATTTTTTAAATTGTATCTTTAGACACCTGCGATGGATTGGCACCCTGTCCATGGTGTACCCCGCCTTGTGCCCTAAGTCTCTTGGGATAGGCTCTAGGCCCCCGTGACCCTGAATACAGGATTAAGCGGTATAGATGATGAGTGAGTGAGTGAGTGAGAGTGATCTTTAGACACAGTTGCTGTAAAACATTATAGTGAATTGTAATCTACATAATGTATTTTAATTCCATTTAATTTAAAGAAATGAAGAGTGGTTCAAGAGTTCTCCACAGTACTGTACAGTATATGCACATGAAATAATAAAGTTAATCCAATACAAAGTTGGAGCACAGAGCGGGTGTGGGTGCCAGTGCTACAGTACCATAACAACAAGAGCTGGGCGAGTCAGCTTTTTAATCCGACTCAGCAAAAATCATCCAAGTGTGATTATTATACAGATGCCAAGAAGGTGTAGCTAATGAAGACTTGGCAAAACCTATACTTAAACTGTTTTTTCACATTCTTTTTCTATTTTACCGACCGTTCTTTGTCGATGCTTTGGTAACTCTCTCACACACTTTCTAATACACAGTTAGTTCACTACATACAAATATTTGAGTTATGAACTTTTCAAAAATACAGACATGTGCATGTTCAGTCGGGGTGGTTAGATCATACACCATGCTGGTGTACATGCATACAGTGTGCATCCTCATCGACTGATGGAGCTGGTACTGCTAAGAAAAGGCACATATACTAATGTGCCACAAACAGGACGTTAATATCACCAACCATTCCCATTTTATTAAGGTGTATCCATATAAATGGCCCACCCTGTACTGTGTGTAACCTATTGTGTTAGTGTCCTAGTACCTAGACAATGTTTGTTGGACTTATGAACAAATCGGACTTAATAACGAGCTATAGGAACTGAACTTGTTCGTATGTAGGGGACTTACTGTACCACCTTTCGTTGTATACTGTAGAATACTACCGAGTGTATATATAGTACAGTATACTGCGTTTCTTGATCGTCTCTTATTTCCATCTGCTGATGTGGAATCTCTCAACCTCGGCATAAGAGCTTCTGCAGACAATAGCAGTCGCACGGCAGCTGTGCCAAGACTCTGCAGTCCCACGCTGATCTATATCTGATTAATGCACTCAGTGTCAGGATAAAGGCTTTATAATTAAACAGATCCCGAAGCAACGTAACCCGGTCGAGTCCAAATGAAATGCGTGAAAACTATTTTACTTACAGGCTGCATGTGTAACGCATTGGGAACCATGTGTGATTTTCCTCTTTGCTACGGTTTACTGACAGCTTTTTTCTTTTTTTTTCACTGAAAATAAGCATTTCGCAACTTCGCAACACCATATGTGCATCTAAAACGTCCCGATTGTTCTGTATAAATGTTTAGATTCCGACTTCGTTTCCTCTCTGTTGGATGGCTGATTCTGATTATATAGACTGGTGTCTGGATCTATTAAAGAATAAATAAATAAATAAACACTTTCTGTACCGCCATCAGGAGAGAATGTACCTCTCACATCCTACAAGACAGTTTACCTGACACTTGTACTTGAGGTGATAATACACCGCCTGCCTGTACAAGACCCGTACTCCTGAGGCTTCCGGCCTGCTGGAAGGACGCTCACACACAGACCCACTGTATGGACCACGATTCCTTCTAGGCACAGTTTGCTGATGCCTTTTTAGCTGATTTTTTCCACATTTTCTCCATAATTTAGTCGTGTTCAATCCCTCCCTGTCACTAGGGGGCTCCCACATTAAGACTGCTACTACCACTCACTCGTGAGGGCCGGAGACTACCGCATCTTTTCGAACTGCTCGCTCACACAGCGTTGTGGGCGGCGTAACACACTCGGAGGACAGCACTATTCCACTTGTGTGAGCTCACAGACGCCCCTGATTGGCTGTAGAGCCGTGATTGGGAGCACTAAGTACCTCTCATCCCTCCCCTCGGAGAGAGCTCGGCCAATCAGCTCTCTCTAGACCTCCGGCTGCGAGAGGTTACAGCATCACCCGGGAATCGAACTCGCGATCTCCAGATGACAGGGCGAGCACTTTACCACTGCGCCACTCGAAGGCGCTGTACCATTTCTAACCTGTAATATGAAGAGTATATAATTTTTGCCATGTGGTGCATGTTTTTGGTTCATTTCCTCATGCAACATTGTGTCCATATTTTCAGAAGTACAAACAGAAAGGCACTTCCCTGGTTAGTCAAAGTAAATCAAAGTTCAGATCCAGCTCACGCTGAAAATCATCTAAAAAAAAAAAAAAAAAACAGTGACTTTCTAACCTTCAACCATTGTCTTATCTGCTTCCAAAGGCTCACAGCTCAAGCTAAAATCCTGTGACAAATGTGAGCTAGTGTGCGAGCAACTAATTAGCCGGCGGTTAACTCTTCATTAATATTCATGCGTCCTTTTCAGGGTAATGCGTGTAAAGTGTAAAGATGCCCCTGGGTCATTTACATTAAAAACCTATTCAATTATTTATTACACTTTTGTGCGTATATCCTTACTTCCTTTACTCCGTACACTCCATTCATCTATGACATCACACATGGGACACCATCCCCAACCACTCACACGACTCCAGAAGAACCAGGAGAATCTGTAGAAAAGGAGACTGATGAGCGCTTTGCTTTTTCACAAGTAGCAGCATGATGATATCCCACGATCAGAACAAGACACACACACACACACACACACACACATCTGATACAGCCAGCAGCATCGAAACCCAACATATCATGTCCTTTGTATTTTTTTTTCCCTGTCTGCATTTTGGCAGCGAAAATCTTTCAATTAGGTCTTTTTATAGCTTCTGCCTGGAGGAAGAAGTATCTGGAGATCTCCTCAGCCCACACACACACACACACACACACACACACACACATATACACACAAGGATCATGGTATCAGAGCTAGCCATGTGTGTTCTGCAGGACTTTAAGAGGCTATTTTTTACCACACTAACATGCTAAGCATCTGTACAGACCTACAGCTCTGTGTATTTGCTTTGCATTTTAAACTGTGTCTTGGGAACACACTGCCCGCTCAGATCTTAATCATTCCAATCACTTTGACCTACATGGAGCCGGACTTGTTTTTTTTCCTTTCTTTTTTTTTTTTTACTTAAGAGAGAGATATTCTCCAGCAAGAACTTTGTGACGTTGAATTGTAATTGTACCACAAAGCATGCTTTTTAACTTTATAAAACGCCATGTGTTCAGAAGAACTCCAAACCAATTTACATTTTTCATTTAGAGCAAAATGAGACAGATTTACAAAGGGAAAGTATAAAAGAGCATCCTAATAAAACTAAATAGATTTGTATTCTAATGTCGAACATCATGTAATATTAAAAAGCTATTACGACGTTAGCTGTTTAGTAAGTTTCGCTCGTCGTAACAGCATGGAGAGGCCGGGTAGAGTTTGCAGGTGACTATGGTGTTATGAGAAAAACCATTTGGAAGCTCAACAACGTGCCATCTGGGCCTGTCAGTGCCATGATTGATGATCACCTAATCTGAAAATGAATCGCATACGTACTAAACAAATAAAAAGAGGCTTGGCTTGTGGTGCTCGCAAAAAATCCGCAATAACTTTGACAACAGCGTAAAAAAGGGGGGGGGGAGCCAGGATGTCATCACAAAAATGTTTTTTTTCCCTCTCAGTTCGAGGTGCTTTCGCGTTCTCTCCCCACCTAAAGCGCTGTGTTAACGCCGCAGCCGATTGGAGATACAATCTGAAATACCATCTGGTTATTGCAAATGAATAGACATAATGGGACTCGCCTAAGGGGTGGCAATGGCTTCCCGCTTACCGCCCGTTCCCCCCCCTGCCTTTCAATACCAACTCCCATGGAGCTCTGAGAGAGAGAGAGAGAGAGGGGGAACTCATCATGGCTGGAGAACCATTCCACTTTGACGGTGGTGAAATTGAACTGAAGACATAACGCTTCATCCACATCATCATCATCATCATCATCCTCCTCCTAAACTCTATGGTTCAAATATTATTAAGTGCTAATTGTAACAGAATCAATTCTTCGAATATCACTAATTCTTTTGGGTAAAACCTAATCTCCCGCTGCAATCATTTAATACTCAGCCAAGCTTATTTCTCGCTCCCTAAAGGCTTGAAGAATCAATGAACTGGTGATTCCCACTACAATTCCGACCGCATTGTGAGCGTTCCTCAGATCGCGTAGTCCGCCGTTCAAATGCAGCAGGCTTCGTCAGTTTTGTAGCCTCTAGGTGCGGCTTCCCATAAGCCAAATAGCCAAGCACCAGACAGTTTTCCAGATGCTACCAGCACCAATTAAAAAAATGAGGATACGGGCCAGCAGCGTTAAATTTGTGTTTATTGCCCCTAACGAACGTCAAGGGGAGCCAAATAGATCCGGCAGGGCTACATTGTTATTTGCGCCTTATATTAGAATGCGCAATTCACCATGATGTCAGCATTTGGCGCTATTCACTCTTCAAGTCATAAAAACAGACCCAATAGCCAAAGCAATTGGAATAAAAGAGAGAATTAGGAAAATTTCTATCATGAGATTTCGCCATAAAGTGGTACTTCAATAATCGGACTTGGCCCGAACAGTCACGTCCACGTCCAGGATCAATTCCAGGATCGCTGCAGGAGGAATCATCACAGATTCATCCAATATTCTGTTTAACAGTTATTTACCCCTCATCATTCATCTATGTTGCGTTCCCTTGAAGCGAAACCCAGTTCTCAAGAGGACGAGTGATCGGTACAAAAAAAAAACATTCATAATTAACCACTTGAGACCTGAATGTCCTCATATGTGGACATAAAATGTTGTTCTAGTTACATTGTCTACAGTATATATTCTTGTGCGATCCTCAAATGAGGACCGTTATAATTCTTTTGCCAAACTTATTTTATACTTTTACTTTTAGGACATAAGTTGCATTTAGTGGACATAGACCCTAATAATCCATGAATAGTCAGATTAATATTCGACCTATAATCGTTGATGCAAATAATGCATTATGTACTGTAAACCCTACATTCCCTGTCTGACCCGGAATGAAGTTTTAATCAGAATGAGAAGGGACGGTGTAAACATTTGATAGGCTATTCAAGAGGTAAATATTAGCCGTGAAAACACTTGATCTGATCATTTCTGTCTCGGCAGGATAAATATATTCTTCCTGTGCATGCACGCTCAGGTACATGGAGATACAGGAATGTGAGCATCCGTGAAGCTTGGAGAAGTGCGGTATGCACAAAAAAAACAACAACAAAAAACAGTATTGAAACTTGCGCATCTCGAACGTACATACATTACACATACCGTGGTAAATCAATGCTCCGATAGTGTGTACAGTATTTTGGTCTTTTCTCTTACTTTGGCGCATACTGAATTTCTCAAGGGTATACTAGAAAACCTTGCTCTCTGGAAGCAAAATATGAAGAAATGAGGCCTGGCTCAAGTAATAGGGCATCTAACCAATCATAGAGGAAACTGGATTCTTGTAACCAATCATAACGCAGAAGGCAGGATTTATTAGAAAATCAGAATAATTGGGATTATTTCAGTCAGATTGAATAAATATTGTCCATGCATGCAAATGCATGTACTGCACTGTACAACAGTACGGATCAGGAGATTAACCAACCTCTCTGACTGGAACAATAAAAAACCTCAAGTGTAAAACCATTCTGCTGTATGTGGACAAGTTTTACAGTATAACACACCATCCAATACTGCGCACAACCTTGGGGTAGATCTGGACACCCATCTATCCCTGCTACCAAGACCTCCACTGCTGCATTCCCTCACTGCCCAGATCACAATTAAAACACTGATGCTTACCAGCAAAGCCTTTAGGCACCGATCACTCCCCACACTGCACCATAGACCGCAAGCACAGACTGTGAGCGGACCCACTATTCCTCCAGGTACAAGAAAACCATGCATCAAGACTCTACAAATAGTAGAATTTCTGTATGCTTAGGCAATGACTTTTTATTTAATGAACAAAGAGTTTCATTAGAATACGCCACTGCTGTGAGTAATAAAGCCGAGCCGGTTACAGTAAAGACATGGACGAGAATTGCGTTGATTCTAAAGGACCTAACCGGTAGCGACTGTAATGTATGCCCTTTGTATTTCATTTCATTTTTTCCATTTGACGTGATGTCTTTTTTTATTACCGCTAATGCTAATGTACTCTGCGCTTAGCTTTCGGGTCATCTTACTGTATATAGCAAGATAAAAAAATATTAATCACAAAAAAAAAGTCTCTTCTCGGTCTTCTCCTGGCTGAGTCCTTAAAGACCGATTTAAGACATTCCTCTTTGCCAAGCACTTGAATTATCGCAGAACTACTGTATTCTATTTAAAACCAGACTTTTTTTCTTTTTCTTGCTGTTCTGATTTCCGCTAACGGGGTTTTAGGTTGCTATTATTCTTTGTCCCTGACCTAGTGAAGCAGCTTGGGAACACGTTCGGTAAACTTTTTAGCATTTAACAAAAGGGTGGTCTAGCCTTCGTGCATGAAACAATCTTTCTAAAAGGTCTTTCTACCTTCTACAGTTGTTTGCACATCCACATCTCAAACTGACGGCACAGAGACAGCACTCATAAATAAAACTCCTATGTTTTCCCAGTGTGATGTATGGAGAGCAGACTTATTGGCGATTCTGACTGACTCAAATCCCGTGGTGTCAATCTAAGCCTTCCTCTTAGCTTAGAACAGCAGCTATCAAGACAGCCCTGAGCAGGGTCCAAGCATCCTCTGAATCTATGAAATGTACCGTAGTGGCGCAGGAGGGGGTGGAGTGTAAGGAGGTGACACTCATTATGCTGGCCACAATTGTAGAGTCCACTGACATCTCTTTCGCGCAGCGGCTAACGCCATTGCCAAGGCCGCTCAGGCTAAATCAATGTGTCAGCAGTGGCGAGCTCATTATCCTGCTGCCTACTGTGTATTACCAGCTCATCGCACTGATTTTTATTATCCAGACTTGCCCCTCAACACATCACCTGCACTCGTACAGTATGTGGTCTTTTTATCCTGTCTCTCGCTACACTTTCTCGTGCTGCGAATTCAATATGAACAAAGACATCTCCGTAGACCCTCTGGTACAGTCGACTAGGATGAGTGAGACCCTACAAGAAGAGTGGTAAGCAAATATAAGGTTTGGTGAGAGTATGAATGTCGGGGTTTTCTCAAGGGTCCCGTATAGCTTCCCGTCTTGCTGACCAAATATGCTGACATAAAAAATACAGTACGTGTTATTTTTAGCTCTGGATCTTCCTGTTGCCTAAGGGAGGGGGGGGGGAGAGGGGGGGGATCGAACTGTTAGGCCAGATAAGGTATGCCTACAGTACACTCTCAGAGGATTCTCAGTATTTGTTAAAATGCATCTCTGAAACGTTTGCAGTTCATTTATATTTAGAAAGCCGTTTAGAAGTGCTAATGCATTCCTTCCCATGCAGGTTACGCGCAGACAGCGTGCAACGAGCCCAACGCTAGCCATTTGCGTCAGGTAATAAAGTAATGTGATTGAGGACAAACGGAATCACATTACAGACAGTCACTTATAACGGTTGAAGAGCTATCGACCCGCTCCCGGTTAGCATCGCCAGATTTACCGTGGTGACACCTCACTGTCACTCCCCTGCCCCCCAGGCTCAACCAATCAACTTATCCTGCCACTTGTGCCTCCAGCCAATGAGCTATTGATTAACTGACTTTGTTACTCCTCAAATGAGATTTAGTATGAGGGGATCAAAATCACTCTGGAGACCAGTGGCAGGCCGTGCTTAAATAACCATGATTTATTATTTCACATACAATTTAGTCAGCGCATGTATCATGCAAACAGACTCCAAGAAAAGACGAGGCATGACTGCATATGCTACATGGGGAAAAATATTCGTGCATTGGTCCATCACGTTTATATTCAATTCCAAAACCTTATGCATTAATATGAAGATGGACCCTACTGTTGCAGCCATCAAAGTCTGCATGGTTCTGGGAGGGCTTTCTACACAATTTACACAGTAAGTGTGTTTGCATCTCTTCTTTTAATAGAGCAATCATGAGATCAGGAACGGTACTGATGTTGGGCGATAAGGCTCGGCTTGCGATTGATGTTCCCATTCATTTGAGGATTGCATGCCACTGGAGCTCCTCCAGGTCTTTATGAACCATGTGCTGGAAGATGACTGCTCTGTTAAGTCTTCATGCTTCTAAAGCACCAACAACAAGCCAAAGTCTGAAAAACAGCCTCAGGTCATTAACTTTCCACCTCAAATTATGCTTCTAGCACTATGCATCCTTGTCTGTAGTGTTTCCTGGCATCCTCCAAACCCGGACTCATCCATCAGACTGCGAGATACTGAAGCACGATTCATCACTCCGGAGGAGACATTTCCACTGCTCCAGAGTTCGCACACTTTATGCACATAGTCATCTTAGGCTTGAGCGCTCGGCAATGGAAACCCATGAATCTCAGAGTGCGAAGTCACGCTTCATGAGATGTAGTGAGTTCGGAGTGAATGATACAAACTCACAGAGCTGGCTTGCTGTGTGTTCTACTGCTTCATGGATGAGCTGTTGTTGCTTCTAGACACAGTTCACTGCTAATGGTAGCTTGAGAGTTAACATCCATCCATCGTCTCTAGCGCTTCTATCCTGTGTTGGGTCGTGGTGCCCTGGAGCCTATCCCAGGACTGTTAACCCATTGTGGCAACCCTTGTGGGCAATTTGAAAATGCCAGTTGCCCTACAATGCATGTTTTTAGACTGGCCAAGAACAGAGAAAATATAGCCACCCACAGACCAGAGGTGAGATTCGAAACTCTGAATTTGATCCTTAACAACCACTAAGCTACCGCACCCACGTCTATATAATCCCGTGCTACACTAATGCACTTATCCCAGTGTTGTAGTAGTGCTTGGATACCATAAAGGTAGAACCTATTTTCAGTACACCGGAGCCATGACCAGATGCCAGCTTTACATCTGAAACGCTGGCCTCCCAGGAATTCCTTAATGACCTAAACATGTGGAAATGGCTTGGGGCGAGGTCAACTGTGGTAGGCCACGGGCAACCTAGGACAGGATCGTAATTCACGGACTGTGCTTGAAGTCTTCTGCAAAATTTCTGCAAAAGAGTCCTGGTTTGACTTGAACACCTCAATAATGCTTTTAAGTTTAATTATAAAACTAAGCTATACTCAATGAATGTGTGTTTTACATGTCGCCCCGATGTGGATATTTTGTAGACGCTAAGTCAACTCCGAATTGTGTTATGTACATGTTATTGCGTGGCACTTTTTAAAATGACATTTTTAAATAAACACTACATTTTAAACATTTAACAACATGTTAAAAAGCAGTATTTAACTCTCAAATGGTGTTGTAGAGGGAAAACCGTGCACTATCAGTGAATTACGATGCCATTACGCAAATATGAAGATTAAGAAGGTAATTTTGTCTTTGCTGTTAAACACAATACGATCTAACATAAATGCAAGAACAATGAATAATAATTAAACAAATGATCGTAAATGGAAAGAAATATGCTTGTCAGCAGGATGTTGTGCTTTTAAGGTCATAATCAAGCATAACTATCTATCTATCCTAAACTATCCTAGTTATTTGATGGTTGGTTGAATGTCCTATGACGTCACCCTGGCGGTCATTGCTGTAAGGGGAAAATACAAAGCTGAGTACTATAACCTATCGCAACCCACAGGCATGCACACACACACACACACACACACGCACACAGTAGGCAATTTGGAAATGTTAATCTGCTTACCGTGCATGTCTTTGGACCCATAAAATACCCAGAGGAAACCCATCAAGCACAACCGTACTTCACGCACATAGACCAGAGGCGAGATTCGAACCCCCAACCTTGGAGCCACTGTGGCACCTCATGCACAACTAGGACATAATCCTGAATAATGTTTAATAAGTGTACAGAAATACGATGGTGAACAAATAAATGAACAAATTATATTTATATACTGTAATCGTCATTATTTCATTCTTGAAAGGTACATTTTTTTGTGTTAAACCGATGCAAGCATATAATGATGCTTTGTGTTTCGCCTGTGCCGCGGCGTGAAATCGGAAAAGAATCTTTAATCTCAGACTTCGTTAGATTACTAACCATTTTAATTAATTAAAAACAGAAATGTAATTTTAAATTAATTCAGGAGCGCTGGTAGCCGTGAGCACGGCGTCAATCCAGGAGCAAGGACTTGACTCTTTACTTTCTCCACACTCGTTTATCAATCAGTTCCATTCTGCACCACTCGAGCACTCAATGTGCGGAAGAGATGGAGGAAGGGAAAGGGAGAAAAGTGAGCGAGCGAGCGAGTGAGAGATGCTGCCTCTCCTTCAATCATGAGTATTCATGCGGCGTCACGCGCAGCGGCCCGGCGATGCTTCACGTTCTCTGATAAGGAAATGAGGAGATGCACTGGAGGGCAATTGCCAGCTAGGGTGCACTTCAGTCCAGTGCTTATTCCTCTGAGGCGGCGGAAAAACGCACGGGCGTCTTCAAGAGCTGTTTCTTTCTCTTACTCTCTCGCTCTACCTCTTCTCACTCCCTCCGTCACGCTCTTCATCACTCTTGCTCTCTCTGAAATATTCGGGATTTTGCGAGGGGCGGGGGTTGGAACACTACGGAGGGCACAGGGTGAGCAAGTTAATACCTCTGTGTTCTGGGGGTTCCTCTGTGTCTCAGTGACATTGTGCTCTACCCAGGGGAGAAAAATAAAATAAAGAGTCAGTTATAACAGAGGGCGTGTAGGGATACGGAGAAAGAAAGAAAGAAAGAAAAAAAGAAAGAGAGGTGAACAGATGAGAGCATGCTCAGAGTGGAGTGGTACACGCACTACAGTGTATCGCTTGGAGGAAAGTGGAGTTGTCAGAATGTATTAAAGGCGTGTTTGCGTGGATTAACGCTGCAGTGTTTTAACACAAGTTCAAAAGCAAGGGGAGAATCCAGCCACAGCACTAGTGAACATTACTTTACGAGTCATTTTGTCATACTTTTTTAAAAAGAAATATAGGACAGAATCTCATAATTTCCCAATATAAATCCAAATTTATACCTTTGAAACAGCGATACAGGCACAGCGGTGCTGCTGTATTTGGGCGCTTGACTTTTTTGCCCAATTTATAACTCAAAGATCTTCCCGTGGCGCATAACACAAACACAGTCAGGGCTTTTTCCCTGCTGTGTCTTATACAGACACACACACACACACACACACACACACACACACACACACACACACGCACGCACGCACGCACGAACGCACGCACGAACGCACATTACTGCTGTCAGCGCTGTGCTTAAAGGTGCTGATTCCTATTAGCCAGATCAAACAAACATCTGCATGAATAAAGAATCAGTTATTTCAAAATGCTGGTCGAGTTCTTCTTAATACTGCCACATCGTGCAACACTAAAAAAAAAACGTGTGAATATGGATTCCAATAATTATAACCGAAATACTGTTTTTTTAATTTTACATTTTTTTAAACTTATTTTTTATTGTGCTCATGAGGTATTCTGATTCCTTTTAGAAATCTAGATTAACATCTTTCAGTGATGTTATTCCCAGCCGGGCTTTAACCATGATACAACAATACAGCAGGTGTAAAGTGTAACAAAGGGGAACATCCTTGCTCGTGGAGGTAATGGAACATACTGGATGCCAACCGCGATAAAACAACAAAAAGAAGAAGAAGAAGTAGTATTGCTCACCTTTAGTTGAGAAAACCACAAGATCAGGTGCAGGAATGACAGACATGGTGGAAAGAAAAAGAGAGAATCATTACTAATCAATAAAGTTATTATATATACTGTATAGCTATATTGTATGCATATACACAGTACTATGCAAAAGTCTAATTTCATATTCATATTTTGCTTCCAAAGAGCCAGACGTTCTTGTATTTTAATGCAGTATTGAGGAATAGTTTATATATATATATATATATATATAAAGTACAGACCAAAAGTTTGCACACACCTTCTCATTCAAAGAGGTTGAATTTGTATTATGGCAAGAAAAAAGCAGCTAAGTGAAGAAAAAAAACGAGTGGCCATCATTACTTTAAGAAATGAAGGTCAGTCAGTCCGAAAAATTGGGAAAACTTTGAAAGTGTCCCCAAGTGCAGTCACAAAAACCATCAAGCGCTACAAAGAAAGTCACCTCTGCTACGGAGGATAAGTTCATCCGAGTCACCAGCCTCAGAAATCGCAGCTTAACAGCAGCTCAGATCAGAGAGCAGGTCAATGCCACACAGAGTTCTAGCAGCAGACACATCTCTAGAACAACTGTTAAGAGGAGACTGTGTGAATCAGGCCTTCATGGTAGAATATCTGCTAGGAAACCAGTGCTCAGGACAGGCAACAAGCGAAAAAGACATGTTTGGGCTAAAGAACACAATAAAGAACACAATAAAGAAAACTCGCTGAATGAGAAGGGATGTCCAAACTTTTGGTCTGTACTGTATATATATATATATATATATATATATATATACACACACACACACACACACACACACACACACACACACACACACACACACAATACTGTGCAAAAGTCTTAGGCGTCATATTATCTGTAGTACAAATTTTGTTATACAAGTTTATTATGTCTGCATTATTATGTACAAGACAATTCCCTACAAAGATACTCTAAAATTAATGAATAATTAACAAAAGATTACAAAAGAATATTTGCGTGCCTGTAAAGAAAGCGACATATTACATGTTTTCAGATGGGAAAAAAAAAAGACCAGTTTTCAGATGGGAAAAAAAAAAACAATAATGTCGACTCCTGGGTTCTGCATGACAATAGCAAGGAGCGAGTTTGACGAAGTTACCAAAAGAACTCATCTTCTCCAGCATGCTCAGTAAAACCTAACAGCTGTTTTATTTACAGTACTGCGCAAAAGTCTTGGGAACATCCAAGCAAAAGCCATTTGCAATGACGCTTTTGAAAACATTTCTATATTAAAATAAATTTTTATAAAAAAGAACTAAATAATAACACACAATAAACAGTCAGTATTTGGTGTGGAAACTCTTCGCTTGAACATAAGCGGTAGAGTTCGATACAGATGTGTGCAGGATTCTAAGTAAAACAGCTGTTACTGTAGGTTTTACTGAGCATGCTGGAGAAGATGAGTTCTCATCACACTCACTCCTTTCTAATTTCATGCAAAACCCGAGTCTACATTATTGATTTCTTTTTTTCACAATTGAAAACTGGTCGGTCAAGTAATATGTCGCTATCTTTACAGGCATGCAAATATTCTTCTGTAATGTTATTTATTCATTAATTTTAGTGTATCTTTGTACAATGGTCTTGTACATAATAATGCAGACATAATAAACTTGTATAACAAAATATGTACTACAGATAATATGGCGATTAAGACTTTTGCACAGTACTGTATATATAAATATAAATCTATGATAATTCTCATAAATTGTAGCAGTGGATACATTCTAAATGTTTTTAAAACCTTATATAAACATTTATAACATTTAAATGCATTTCATTTATTAGGATGAACTATTGATATAGCTGTTATTATTGTATCCAACCATTTTCCTTTAACAGCATATACAGCGGTGTTTTATTCCTCTTACACCACATCAGTTTGCCCACTATTACAGTTCTCTTTTTTATTAATGAATGATGTCATACTGTCCTTGTTAAGTAGCTATATTCAACATCGTGCAATGTGTATGAGATACATTAGCAAAGACGCCACGAAAGCTTCGTCATACAGTATCACTGGCGCATAATTTTATTTTTTTTTCCCGGGGTTAAATATCAATAAGCATTTCGTTTGATTTATAATCCGCGTTAGATCATGCTGCTATAGAAACAATTAAAAACAGAAACAGATTAGAATGAGTAGTATAGTATAAACCTGTGATTTATCTTGCAGTCAGATCTGAACATAATTAACGTGACATGTTTGCGCGTTGCTCAAATTAAACTTCTGTTGAGTGCAATTAAATGATTTTGTTCATAAATGAACACTTGGATTATTAGCAAGCAGCTCCAGAACAGCATGCTAGGTTCCACCAACCTAATCATCAATCTGCATTATATAATTTCAAGATTCACAACATAGGGAACAAGAGGAAATAAAATAAAAAGCCAAGTGACTTCTAGTACTTTGGTAACTCTTCTAATAGTACACGGTATCAAATAAAAAGCTTTTCAAACATCAGCTTTTAAAAGAAGTGACTTGAAAATGACTCAACTCTCATTTGACTTTGAGAGAGAGAGAGAGAGAGAGAGAGAGAGAGAGAGAGAGTTTGCAACCTAACAGGTCCCTCATAAAAGCTCAGATGACGCTCGCCTATGAGATGCTGTCTGGCTCTGATCTATCTCCCAACACCAGGCTGGAGGAGACACGCGGCTTTCTCATTCGTTATTAATCAGCTAATTATAAATGGTGCACTCCGCCTATCTGAGAAGAGAAGATGAATGGAGAAGGAAGGGCGAGAAAGCAGGACAAGTCCCCTGAGGGGGGAGAGAGGGGACACAGGGTGAGAGAGAAAAAAGAGCTGGAGAGGGCTGGATGATGTGCAAATGAATAAACATATAAACATCTTTTTTATTTCCAGTTCATTTTCTCATCAGCTGCAAGGTGGCGGTTGCATTACAGTTAAGAAATAAATGTTTCACTGATTCTTCATTAGGAATGAAAATCGCTCAGTGTAAATATATTCACCAGATCAAAAAAATCAGTTGGCAAGGAAATGTTAGGAGGTTAAAGTGTGTATGCTTCTCCAGATATATGAAGGCGTACAAACCAGAGTAGCTTCTTTCTGCAAGATTTAATTTGTCCGACAGGCCAACCAATAAAGCTTCAGTAGCACATGAAACAATAAATAAACAGTATAGCAAACAAACCTGGACAAAAACACACTCCTATACAAGCCCTGACTGAACAGGAATATCAAACAATACAAGCTTTTAGATTTTGGAAACCAAACCTTGGTATGTTAAGCCTGGTGGCTCAATATCATTATGCATGTGATTAAAAAAAAAAAAAAACTGTAAGCAAATTAACCATATGATCTAGTTTGACCCTAATGGCTTCCCATAATAACACCTGGCTGTTCGTGATAATGGCGTTGATAACAGGATCACCAGGTTTCATTATAAAAGAAGAATACATTTTACTTTTTTTTTTTTTTTTTTTTTTACAAGAATACATTAGATGTAAGGTTGTTGATTTTTGGTTCTGAGGATCCGGGTCCGAGCCCTGCGGTCAGTGTGTTACACAGACACACACCCCTTACTACCCAGTGCCGATCCCATTTGAGAGATTTTAATGCAACATTTGTTTGAGATATTATACATCTGCATAAACCGTTTCCCCTAATCAGTTTGTCATGCATTTCTTTATTACAATAATACTAATAATAAGTAAATCTAAGTATTATTGTATAAAATTGTGATTAATCATGATTAATCCCAAACTATGACCGTGATTAACTAGATTAAAATTGTTCATTTTAAAATTGCGCAAGCATGGTGTTCACCTCAGCCACACTCAGATGTGCAGTGGAACTACAGATTTCTTCTTTTAATCACAAGACTTTTCTATCACAAACACTCACACCCAGCTCGGTCTGCAACTCCAACTTAAAAACTAATTAAGCCACAGGAGGGAACATGCTCCAGTTTTTTTTTTTTTCCTTCCACAAGCACATGATTAAAATGACAGAGCGAGCAAGGCATCGGAACAAGTGAAACAGTAGGGGCAGAGGCCGTGCCCTCTCGTGCACCAACTGTCCTTTAAGACTAACAGAAGGGACCGCTGTGCCCGTTTGCTCTGTCTTGGCTTCCCGTCGTCTTATAGTCTCCTGGTCTATATGGAAACGCGCAAACCGTTCTTTATACCGCACGTACAATTAGAGCGAGTGTATAGAGCCGTTGCGTTACGGAATTGGGACACGTCCTTGATTCCCATTCGATGCACGCTTCCAGTTTTACCTGCATCCTTGTCCGTTTTCACCTTGCTCGCCTCTTTCTATTCCTATCACACAATTCATGTAATTAAAATAAAGGTTTTTCAGTGCGTCAGCCGTAAGCCTACGCTACTGTGATTGGTACTGTATGATAATAAAATGAATCTAAAATATCAGTTATTATAATAGTGATTCAATGATACATCGTATCTCATGAAAGATAATATTCATTGATATCTAAATAAAAATAAGTACTAGGATTAGAGTCAGAAAAAATATATCTCTTGCTTAAGATGGATAAAAACAAATGTTTTAAAATCAGCAAGGCAAAAATAAACTCAAGCTGTAATAAGACGTATAATCGAACCGTGAGATGTCCTTGACTCCATAAGACAATAATAATAACTGACTGAATCAACACAAAGGCTTTCTAAATATACGGAGCTGTATGCCATCAGAAGCTCATAAGCACAACCTAATTGCACTTTTAATTGTTAAACCCTGCATATGCATCCATTACAGTGATGGATCCCTGGGCCACCCACAGCTCCAGCCAGCTCTGGTGTTCTACCGGCAGCCCCAGCATTTGTTTGGCAGACTAGGAGTGCTCAGTATCCTCCATAGACATCCCATCATGCCAGTGATCCCTTTGATGTCGACATCCAGAAGCTATGAATTAGTTAGGGAAAGGCAAAGCAGTTCCCAATCTCCATGCTAATTAAGTCTAAACAGCTGGTCCTCACGCCTCTCCGAATGCAGTAAACACTCGCACAGACCAACAAATATCTCCTTAACAAAGATCAATGCTTCTCCAGGAGAGCGGAAAGTATGATCGAGGATGGTCGTAAGCATTCGTTCCTCCTATGCAAGACTGTTTCAAGATGATCACAACAATGTCATAATATTACGGCTTTATGACATGAAATTTGATCACGGCTCTGTAAAACTGCACTGTTGAATTCGTCAGGTTGGTGGTTTATTCATTTTAGTATCTCTAACAATAGTGTTGGTTCCAAGGTAAAGATAATGTGCTAAGTATAAGACATTATTCTTGCAGCTAATTCACAGGGACATGTACAGTGAATACTTGACATAATTTGCAATATTTAGTAGATTTGGAGGGAAAATTATTATTATGATAATTTTATATATGTACATATAAAAAAATTGTATGTATACTGTATACATTTGTAATTGCTGTTCCTCTAAAATCCTACAGGTGGCGTTCTCTAGAAGGTTTACATACCGGCAGGCAGCACAGCAACTTGTGTGGTACATACTAAATACTTGCTAATTTCATTTAGAATTGTAATAAAAGCTAAAGAAAAGATGTTAAAGCGGGATATTTAAGATCCACACAGTACAAATCAAATCATCACCTAGGTTTCGTAATAATTTCGTATCGTGTGACTCCTGGTGATTCCCATCCCTACTAGTTAGCTTCATAGTCATAATGGTATGTATTTCCTTACAGTAGTTAGCTAATGCTACAGTAGTTAGAATGAGTAATATGACGAAGTTACCTATGAACCTCCGAAACACTGTCTAGTAGGGAAGGGACTCACCAAAGACCAGCCGATACAATGTTATCATGATACCTCGGTGCAGATTCGATCTGGATCGCGATTCTGTGAGTATCACAATTTTATAAATATCCACATTTAATTTTCTTTAGATTTTGTTACAATTCTAAACCAACTTAGGAAATAATTTGCTTCTACCACACAGGACGCTTTTCTACCTGTTAATTTGTGAATAGTTTAGAGTGCATCACCTGTAGGATTACAGAGAAGCGGCAACATTTCACCACCTCAAATCCAAACATACAATATGTACATTAGAAAAAATTATAAAATAAAAGAATTTGTAGTCGCTGGTGATACATAAATTGCCACAAAAAATAATTATAATACATCACTGATTTTTTTTTTTATATAGCTAAGCAATTTTAATCAATCTTAGCTGTCCTTAGTTACTTGAACCATAATCTATAGATCTATATATCTTTTATATATATATATATATATATATATATATATATATATATATATATAATAATCATTCTTGAGAATTTAAAAGTCTTCGGAAAAAGTTCACAAGTTCATCATGGAATCAGAAAATGCACCAATATGCCAACATGTGACATGTTTGTGGCCTGACGTCTATGTTTTCTTTCCTCAAATGACCAGAAATCATATGACCATGAAATTTATTCACAGGCTGCCTCAGACTGTCTCCAGATGTCACGCATGGCTACGTAGGAGTAGCCCGAAAAACTACTCGAATAATTGCTGCTCTTCCGAGGTGCTGTCTGCTAACGCATCGTTACCATTAAAATAAATAGCAAAAAATACTGTTTTTTGTCTAATGCCTAATATAGCATATTATTCTATACTCAGTACATTATGTTGGCTCATTCAACATGTACCTAACCTGTACCTGAACATCTTTTACTAGAATATATGAGCATCTGAGAGCTTACACTAACTTCACCATGGGAATCACCAGGGGTCACCCAATACGATATCACGATACCCTGCTATATATATTTATAAATATCTTGATTCTATATTAATTTTCATTTCTGATTTAATTGTAAGCAAACTTAGCAAATAATTTGCTCCTACCACACAGTGTGCTGTCCAATGGCAGGTACTAACATCATGGCAATGTGCTCTGCAATAGAACCATTTAAGACGAATAGACGAATGTAATGTAGATGTTCTGCTGTTGGTAGCGGACAGGAATCATTTAACCACCAATTCCACTTACAATAGCCGCTTATGCATGAACACACGCGCACACGCAGTCACACAGTCACTCTATCATTTACATGCTTTGACAAGCCAGAAAATCTCCATTAATTCCACACAGATCTGAAAATTGCACAGAATCCGAGTGAAAGCCGTCACTTTCCGTATCATTGGATTCGTTTATATAAGAGGTCTGAGATGTAATTGACTTAACTGTTTATAGCAAGTCCTGTAAAAAGAGGCGAGTAATTAAGTAATTAATCCCGGCGAGTAATTAAGAGGTTATACAAGAGGGTGTACACGGACATACTCAAAAGATATACACAGAAGCACACACAAACACCATTCTCACAAATACAAATAGCAATCCTGCTTTATACAGGCTAATCGAGCTACCTACTGTAGCATTTAAAAAATGCTAACCTAGGACCCTTTAAAGCACACATATTAACCACGTTAGCAGTTTCTTCAGTAATATTACCATATTAGGAATATTTTACACTATAATACTGTATATCCAATGTCCAATGCAGGCTTTATTTGTTTTATACTTATACACACACACAGCTACACAAAATCAGGCGGTTCAACTGTATACAGCTTCTGCAGCCCCATGATACGGAGTCAAAACATTCATCCATTTTGTCTGGCAATCATGCCCGCCAAAGATAATACCATCAAGCCAAATAATGATGAATCGCCGGCTAAATTTCCCGCCTCAGATATTACTGACAACATGACGGGAGAGCAGAGCAGGTAACGGTGTATAGTGAGAACCTTCAGTCACTGGAGATTACCGAGGTTTATCAAGCTCCAGCTGTTCTTTGTGGTGCTTCCAAGCACAGTGCACTGGCTGATTTACGACATGGTAATATGTACAGCTTTCTCGTCAGGGAATACTTAAGGTTCAACTATCATTTAGTGAAATGAAAACATAGTGAGTTACATCTTCTTTTCTCCCTACCTTACTACTCTATCTGCCCTGTCTGAAAACTATACCTCGAAAAGCTTAATTCTGCTAATGAAACCATATCGACAGCCTCTGTATTAGCAAATATAACACACATCATTACCAGATCATATATGAAGTGGTATCAAAAAGTGTTCAAATTTGCTCTGTTTACAAGAAAGCATTTGAACTCGTTCAAGGTCTTTCAGTGATGTTCTTCAGCTGTTGACGTACAAGTGCTACTCAAAAGACCTTAGGCAATACCACGTTTGCTCTTGGTTCTAACTTGATGAAATCATAAACGTGGTCAGAACGGCACCAGCTGCACAGCTCCCGATGTACTGTACACAGGACGATGTCTTTTGGCACACTGACTTATGAAGGTCGGCGTTCCCTGTGACTGTGCGTGTGCAGCCACCTGCTGGTGTGTAACAAAACTGGTCTCGAAACTTTCTGACACCACCTTAAACGTCTTCCCGCCATTTGACAACTGCTTAGCATTGTCAAAGTACAGACAGATTGAACTGAATCAATCAGTGATCCTTTTGTGTGGCAATCTAGCACACTTATTTCAAAATACATTTTTTAATTGATATATTTTTGAGTAAAATGTTGCAGTTCTTCTATAATCCTACAGGTGGTGCAGTCAAAACTATTCGCACAGAATAACATCATTTGTGGTAGGAGCAAAATATTTCCTAATTTAGTTTAAAATTGTAACGAAATATTAAAACAAAAAATAATTAATCACAAAGTGTGATATTTATCAAATACGAAATACTAATTGAATCAGCATTTAGATATTGTGATAATATTGTATCGGGTGGTCTCTCGCTATAATGTAAGTGACTCGTTTTGTACATTTTCCACAAATCCACAAATTTCATATAACTTGATGCTAGTTTTATGCAGCAAATTGATGCTGTATAAAAGCAATACAATGTGTTGTTAAATAAATAAATAAATATCTTGCTGCACTGCATTTCCTTGTCATTGAATATTTTCCTGTACCAGCACACCCCTTACTTAATGCATCCACGAGGATAAATGAAGGTAGTAGGAATGAGTGTATGATGTACAGGGAGGCTGAGCGTGAGCCGTGTGTGTGTGTCTGGCCCTCTAGCAGCACTCTCAGATTGGCTGTAATAGTCCAGTCCTGAGGGTTGAGCACAGCCCTGGTAATGCTCTCTCCCCTACTGAGAGCATGCCAGACAGCCCAGTGAGCGGTCTCTCATGCACACACACATTTACAGACAACACACACATCCAGATTTGAATACAGAATGAATTTGAAAACATCAGAACCAGGACCTGCTGCTATTGTTTTCAATACACACTCAATTCTGTTGAGCCGTAATGTATTTTAAGGAATTCCTGTGTCCTCTGTGAGGTTTTTCACCACTAACAGGGTTAAGAGTTTCTTTGCTTCATTACTCTCTCTCGTATGCCAGGACCCTTCTGAGCGGATGTGTTAACCGGGCCGGTACATTCATCATGGAGCTCCTGATCTGAGTAGAGACCCACAAGACCTGCCTGCTCCCCCCTGGAGAACATGGTTTAAAGTCTGTTTTCATACCGAGGTATCAGGAAACTACTTGCCCTCTCTGCACATCCTTATACAACGTATGGCCAAAAGTATGCGGACACCTGACCACAATCAGACCCATACATGCTTTTGTGTAGCCTGCACGCTATTGAGAAGGCTTGTCACTACACAACCGTGAGGAATTGGAAGGTCAGCCACAAAAGCATTAGAAAGGTCATGCAGTGATGTCAGGGGAAAAGGCTAAGTTCCTCCCAAAGGTGTTCAGTAGTCAAGGCTGAGTTTGTGCAGCCACTTGAGTTCTTCCAAACCACAGTATAGACTTCACTGTGTCCACACTGGCATTGTAATGCTGCAATATACAGGTAGTCCCTGACTTACAAACATTCGAGTTACGGATTTCCGCAGATACAAACGGGCCATGGTTCTACCAGCTGTCCTGATGGTGAATGATGAATTGTTATGCTTTACATTGTACAGTATATTCATGTCAAAGGCGTATAAGACTTAAGACTTTACTTAAGAACAAATCTGATTTACGAGCGTCCACCCGGACCAGAACTCGTTCATAAGTCGGGGACTGCATTTATCTCTAAGGTTCTGTACTGCTGTTGTTGTTAGTCTTTCGGCTGCTCCCATTGAGGGGTCGCCACGGCAGAACATCCAATGCACAGGTTTTAGGCCTGATGTCCTACCTGATGCAACCCTCCCATTTAGCCTGGGATGGGGACCAGCACTGCATCCATGGGTTTGGGTGTGGGTATTGGGTGGGAATTGAACCCGGGTTAATAGTCTCAGTAGTAAGACTAGAAAATACAAAGACATCCTACACAATTGTTTAAGAAGGACAATTATATGGGTGTGATGCTGGGGGTAACATAACATTAACATCATAAGATATATGCCCAAACAATTGACTGGTAGTGTACTGAACATCATGTAATTTGGAAAGGAAAAATTTTAATTATGGTTGTTTGTAAAATTTCCAACCTTAAACTGGACAAAATCCATTCACATCACCTTTTCTCGTAAAATACAACATATCGTAAGTCTCTTTCTAAACTAGCTTTAATATGCAAGACAAGAAACAAAATCAATAACAGGCAGGAAATAATAGCCACCTCTTGTGCAAAGATAACTGGTTGTTTATCCAAACAAACTGGTAAGGGTTTGATTAGATGTTTTGATTGGATTTGGTGCATGTAATTATCATCTCAATGCTCTTCGGTAAATTGCTCACTACAACAGTGTGGCAGCGAAAACCAACATGCACTGCCCTGAATGACAAAGTCACGGCTACATATGTTCTCTTATCGGATCTCTCGTTTTCCTCTGCCTCTTTCTCACTCTCCGTCTCTCTCTTACACTCATCTCAGAATGACGCAGGGACTGACTGCAAATACCATTTAGCCTGCAGCAAAGGCATGTAAAGTCAGCGGAGTAACAGCGGAGCTAAGTGTCTGGGGAAATGGGCTGGTGACAGAGTCAGGGACGCCTTAGTACCCTTGAGCTAGGAACAAAAAACCAAAGTAAAGCACTGCATGTTCGGTTCCACTTATGTAGAGTCCAAGCGAATTACCCTCAGCGCCATCAAATGACTTGTTAAGCAAAATGAGTGCAATACTCGAGCGCAAGACACCCAGAACAAAAAGAAAAGAGCTTACCCATAGTGTGTGAGTGAAAGTGAGGTATGTGCGTGCCCTGCAATGTATTGGCACCCCGTCCATGGGATAGGCTCCAGGCCCCCTCATAACCCTGTATGCAGGATAAAGCTGTACAGACGATGAGAGACTGAGAGAGTGAGCGAGTATTCCGCTGCATTCTCATGATCATCTATTTTATACGATAAGACATCTGTCACGCCTGTCTGATGAAATGTCACTCCAAACCCAAGAGAGAAAAAGAAGGAAAAGGAAAACAAGAAGGAAGCAACTAAATAAGCAGAAAGAAAGGGCTGATAAAGAGGGAAGAGCAGACGATAATAAAAGTGCTATGGTAGTTTCTTTACTTTCATAACTGTGTTCTGTTATTTTTCACAATGAAAAGTCCAGGTTTGACCTCAACACCCCTCATATTTCTTTTATTTTTAATAGTATCCTTTCCTAGCACACCTCAAAAGCATCTTACATACAGTACAGATTATAGCTTTAAGCTGCTCAAGAGTATACATTTTTTAAAAGTCATATAATAATAATAATAATAATAATAGAATTTTAAAAAAAGAAGATGAAATAATTATAACAAGTATACAATTAATAATTTGAGAGTTTTAGTATCATCAAGAGTAGATTAATCTGGTTAATCTGGAGTTGATGATATTCAAATAATTCCTATTGTTATTTACTATAACATTAAGGAAGAAATGAACTAGGTGAAAATTTGGGCCTGAAACAGAGTAGAGCGAAATACAGTGGAACCTCGGATTGCGAGTAACGTGGTTTATGAGTGTTCCGCAAACCGAGCAAAGATTTTTAATACATTTTTAATCGGAAACCGAGCCAAGTATTAGTTTACGAGCGCGGCGTATCATGTATCACACATGCGACTCTTATTTTGACACCGAGCGTCACTCTCTCACCTTCCCCGCTTGGAAAGTTTTCATTATTTCTTATGGGAAATGATGATTTGGTTTACAAGTGTCTTGGAACACAAGCCCACTTCCGGAACGAATTCTGCTCGTAATGCAAGGTTCCACTGTAACTGCCATCATATCTTCCTACAGACGGTGAGAATTTTTATGAAGAAAAAAAAAGTGCCAGGATCAAACTGAAAGCTGTATATTCATGTTTAAACGCACATCCTTACTCAACCCTACATTCTGCAGGCAATACACAGCAAACACACTTCACCTTGACTGATATGAAACGGCTAGCACACACACAAAGAAGATGGTTCTGCACTGAAACAATGTGAATCAATTGCAAAGCACAGTCAATGATCATATGTATAAAATATACATTTAACCAAGCAATACTTCAATAAGATTCAACTGTGAAGGAACCAGCGGGCACAGAGACCCTCACCTCCTTCGGCGATAATGATAACGATAATGATAATAACCCTGTTCAGAGGATGTGTCTCTCCATGCACCAAAGCATCTCATCATCTTATTAGACTTCCTAGCTTCTTGCATGACTGAGGGAATTCCATAAAGCTAACATCGGGCTTAACTCTGCATGTAACTCACTCTTAACGAGAATATCTGGGATTATTAATGGAACCAGGAAAGCAGAAGAAGAATCGGGTTTCTGAGTCATTTAGTCGCTCAATGGCTTGAAAAAGTGGAAGTTTCCTTTTGACGATTCAGCATCATAAGGACGATCTCCATTCTACTTTAATAAAACGTGCAGTTATTTATATACTTTATTAATAATAAGGATTATGAATCGCTCAACACCAGTTATATACTGTAAGCAGGTGCACTGTATATACCATGTCCCACTTATGGTATCACTTTAGTGATCCACATACAGGAAGAACGTCATCAACACCGATCATCATCATCATCATCATCATCATCACACCCGCTGACGTTTGATCCTCAAAGCTCCATCACGCTGGGACCCAATAAATCTGTATTACTTGAGGTTTCTCTGTTAATCTTACAGACCTACATACGAACAGTGACCAAAGCACGCACAAATGGGCTCAGAGATTTGATTAGATTTGAATTTCCAGGTTGTCTCTCCTTTTATGTCTCGTCTCCGTCACACAACCCAAATACATGGCACAATATCTGCGCCAAACCGGCGGTACGTCGGCGTGACCCAAATAGACACCGGCTCCCGGGCTCTGATTGGCTGCTGATGCACGGGGGAAAGAAGAGAAAAGGAAGGCTCCTTCACATCAGCAGCTTAATAATTCATTCACTTACGCACACACACACACACACACACACACACACACACACACACACACACACACACACACACACCCTCCCACTGCAAACGCTGCCTCAATACTGACGAGAACAGAGCGCCTACACGCTTCCCAGCTTACTACAGGGTTTGAATAGCGAGAGATGGACGGATACTTAGCGTAGCTTTTATACAGGGTGTGGATTAATTTAACGTGACACGGACAGTACTGTGTGTGGCACCAGAATTTGGTTTGAACGTATTCAGGTACGGAATCAAATACAATCTGATTTTAAACACCAGACCCCATACAAATTCAGCAGCAAACAATTGGACAGGACGTCTTTGTCGGCTGTGGCATTACAATCTCACTTCACTGAAACCAAGAGCCCCAAAGCTGCTCCGGAGTGACGGTGCTCCTGAGCACAAAGTAAGGTCAGTGACATGGTTGACCAAGGTTGAAGCGAGAGAACTCAATTGTTTTGCCACAGAGCCCTGATCTCCCTCCCTATGGGATGAAGCGGAAAATGGACTACATCCCAAGACTCCTCACTTAACATCAGCGCCTGACTTCACTAATGCTCTCGTGGTTAAATGGACGAATTTAGACATCCATGCTCCAGTCTGGTGGAAAGCCTTCCCAGAAGATTAGGCGCTAGGAGTAGAACAGCCTATAAAAAGGGGATTCAAGCTGGAATGAGATGTTCAAAAAAGTGTAATCCGTGATAGGCGTGCTAAGAATGAGGTAAGAAAAAGAGAAAAAAAAATCACAGCGATCTAATCAAAATCTGGCACTTGGTGATTTCTTTGCATATCCCAGATTGAAATGAACTTGAGGTCAGAGCGCGTTCACTTTCATCCTAAACAACACTGCTTCGTTAATACTTGCTCCATGGCGCTGGTGTACTGAGAAAAAGTTCTACCTCTAGCATTCACCAACACCACTTTACAGGAACTGCAAGATACCTCGCTCCAAGATACAGTATTCGTTGCATGTTTGGGCCATTTGTAGGGGTTCCTGGGAGGCCAGTGTTTCAGATGTGAACCAGGCATGACCCATCTGATCATGGCTTCAGCCACTTGATGGTATCTGAGCACTAGCGAAATACTGGAATAAGTGCATTAGTGCACTATAGCAGGGGATTATATAGAGAAATAAAGGGAGTTTTTACATCTCATAACTGCGTTCTGTTATTCTGCGCAATCAAAAGTCCCAGTTTGACTTGAACGTAAGTAAGGTTGTAAAATCGTACATCAAAACTACTTATCACTGTACAGAATTTTGGGTGCACCACAAACTCCTTTTCATTGTAGTGGGTAAAGGAATCACGTACACACAATAATGTCCTACAAAACTCATTCTGAATGTAAATAATAACAGTTATATTACTATATTATATTACATAAACATTAAACATTATTGCTACAGTAATATATAATTGGTATTGGGGTTTAGCCACGATTAATATTTTATCTATTTATAGTATATTTATTTATATTATGGCGGCACGGCGGAGTACTGGTTAGCATTGTGCCCCTGTGGTCCGGGTTCGATTCCCGATTCTCGGGTCAGAGTTCTCCTCAAGCTTGGTGGGTTTCCTCCTAGTACTCCGGTTTCCACCCATAGTTCAAAGACATGCGGATTAGACTAATCAGAATTCCCAAATTGCCCCGTCGTGTGTGTGTGTGTGTGTGTGTGTGTGTGTGTGTGTGTGTGTGTGTGTGTGTGTGTGTGTGCTCTGGATTGGATTGTACCCCACCTCATGCACTAAGTCTCCTGTCATAAGCTCCAGCCCCCATGACCCTGTACACATGATCCAGTGATACACGAGATGAATTAATGAATGAATTTTTCATTATTATTATTTCATTTTCTTGCTCGGCGGAAATCATCCGAACGTCGCGCGCTGGAATCCGAGCTCATTTACCATACGGTACCGTTTTAGCGCCCGCTCCTGTGCGCCTGCCAGCCGAACACACCTGTTTCCTCTCATGAAGAATTACTCGTAACCAGATGAGTTAAATGAGGTGTATTAAAGACAGCACGGAGCTAAACAGCAGGGCCGACGCCCTCCGGGACGGATCTCTGTCACATCGCTGGGTAATCCGTCTATCTCATACACTCGCCTATCTCGCCATCGGTGTCCGTGTGCGTGTG